>JACBWW010000041.1:5826234-5906088 GCA_020086605.1 Lanius collurio
TTGTGGTAGTAGCTGTAGTTAAGTGGAGTCGACAAGGTGGTTAATAAAAGCAGCTAGCCAAGGCTGTGTCTTTAGTTAAATGTATTAATAGTATCCCCCTTGGCTTTAGAGTTGTATTCAGAATATACTTATGATTCAGATGTGTATTTTTAACTGACTCATTGGATGAGGATTTTGAATGCACTTTTATCTGTAGGGGGGGAAGTATGGGGAAAGGAAGATGAATATATGTGATTATAGATATGGATATCTTAAACAAACAGTGTGAAATCTATAAACTTTGTACATTGATAATGCTAGAGGGAGTTGCTTTTTCTCAGCAAGTTTTTTTTCAAGTTCTTTATTGTGTCTCTGTGCATTTTTAAAGTAAATGAAACTGAACAGAATATTAGGAAAATCAAATTGAGAAAGGAAACAGATGAACTATTTGTGTTAAGTCCATCTGGTTATATCTATATATATGTGTGTGTTGCAACAGAAGTTTATCTCCAACTTTTCCAGTGTTTTTCAGTATATCCTCATTTTTTTATTTTAGTGATAGGGAGTTTTAATGAATGTTACACTGCAGCATTCCCATTAAGTCCTTTTGAGATTCATTAATAGTCCCATTGCAGAGAACACGGAGTTATGGGTAAACAGAATTCTCCAGGTCTCTGAGTTCTCAACAGCCTGCTCCTAAATATTCTTATTATACCCCTAACAGCAGTTGGAGGCAGAGCAGATCATTTGGAGTTTCAGCTCTGCCCTTTAGGGATGGATAAAGGATCCCAGTTCATGGGTTTTGTCCCTTCCCAGTGGGCTGGGTGGTATCACTTCTGCAGCTCACTGTCTAGTTCTGCTTCAAAGATTCAGCCTGGGCTGTGAACCAGGATCTGCTAAAGATGAGTATGCAACCAGATTTTCCTTGGCATTCCAGTGTAAAAGAACAAGAAGAAATGTAATGTTGTTTGCTTTAGGCTGGTTTAGGGAATGACTAATCATCTGAAGGAGTGGATGGGAAAAGGATTTTGGTTCTTGTCTACAAGTTACATGATGCCTTGGTAGATAAGTGGTGGGAGGTGTCTATAACACTACCAGCTTGTGTGTGCTGGAGTGGAAAGATGGGTATTAAGTTGATTATGAGTCTTCAGTTTGTGTTGTCTCCGTGTTTTTGTGTATGCTAACGGGAGCTCAGATTGCTGTTTTCAAAGTGGAATTGCTTGGATTGGTTTGTTTAGCTTTTGTAAGGAGTAAGATCATGTTTTCATGGATACAAAGTGGATAAAAAGTTTCACGGCTGCACTTCAAGTATCTTCTTTAGTTTCTTATGAAAAGTTTTCTTTTGTTCATTGCGTAGCTTCATCTGCACCTCCAAAGTCCAGGTAATCAATGCCTTGTTATTTTCTCTTGCTCATAACTTTGGAATAAAGTTCTTTTTCCTTTGGAAAAGATGTATTAAAGCAGTTTCTGATAAATCAGTGTTGGGATTTCTTTCTGCATAAAGATTTTTGCCTGGGCTATTCAGGCATTTACTAAGTTCATTCTTGCATCCCTACTGCTGCCTAATGCTTTCCCAACCATTCCTGTAAGAGTGTAACTAATAATTCCTTATGGGGGGAAGTGAGAAACCCTGTTCACTGAATCTGGGGTTCAGTGTGAACTGGTCCCTGTTTCTTTTCCTTCCAATCCTCAGTTACTTTGCTTTCTCCATCTAAAAGATGAAAAGATTAAATTTAGTTTTCTTTTATATCCATTTAGCAGAAGGCTTTGTGTAAAATAAAGTTCATTGCTGCACCCTGGTAGCAAAATTTGAGCATATTCTTTAAAAATTGCTGTATTAATAGGTGTAGATTTTTACCTCATTAGTCTAGTAAAGCTGTAATCCTGGGAAGGAATAGTATGAGCAAGATAATTATGGCAAGAAGAAAATGATGCTATCAGAAGGGAAAACATTTCTATGGCTTTCAGTTTTCCTTACAGGAAAAGTTGACTTAAAACTTACTTTGGGAAAGTCTACCTCAAACAGAAAATAATAAAATATTCTTTTCAACACAGTTGATGAGGGAGATACCGATGTGTGTTTACTGGTAATATAATTGAACTTTACAAAGACTTATCTTGAAAATCAAGATGTATCAGAACTTAGTGAGTATTGGTCAGAATATGAGAAATATGTTCTGCTCTGAGGTTTTTGAAGTGTTTGTGCTACTGGTCAAGTAAGTACTGTGTAGATCCTTTTTCAACATGTTTCAGCATGAGCTCTCCAAAGTACACCTGTCAGAATAAATATATATATAAATATATACTTTGTACTTGCTGCCATTAAAACAGGCAAGGTGGTGTGAGTTCCCTCTCAGCTCGTTAATGTGAGTCTTTTCATCCCTACACTAATGAATCCATTTTAATCTTCTGCACTGAACAAATCAAATGTGTCTCTTGATGGATATCATTCTGACTTCCTCGTTAGAAGAGCAGGAATCTGATTAAGGTATTTTGCAATTCTGTTAAGTAAAGGGATGCTTTTCTTTTCAGTGCTGATGACATCCTTGTTTTTTCATTCCCGTGTATTAAAAGATTCTACAAGTGGTTACAGCTTGCATAATTTATCAGTTTTTCCTGCTTTCCTTTTCATGTGCTCCATCAGAAAACATAAAGGTATGATTGTGACAACTAGAGAAACTGACTAATTCATTGACAGAGAAGGTATTTTGGAAATCAAATTTAAGAAACAAACAGAAAGTCCACATGGAATTCCACCAAGTAATTTGTCCTTGCAGACAGACACTTTCTGAATGATGTTCATGTAGTTACTGAGTTTGGTGAATAAGGCTTAGGAGTAGAATTCAAGAGCTTTCCCTGCTTTTTTCCAGCCATTGGGCTTTCCAGTCACTGTTTACTTTCCCTTGCTATCATCTGGGTATTTAATCTGCAGCATTGAAGGATGATGAGGATAATGAACTATCAGCACCTCCAGATCATCTGATGAAATGTTTTTGCCTAAGAGGTACCAGCTGCCTGATGGGCAGTGCTTGGTACTGGAGCCTCAGACTGTAAATGCTGCTTGCTGAAGTTACTACTCAGTAGAATAATCTGACTATCAAATAATGAAATACTCTTTTTTTTTCTTTCTTGCAGTAGTACATCTTGAACATCACCACAAACAATAAATGCCATTTTCTCTACTGTTTTGTGCGTCACTGGTGATTAAAATTTTGGAAAGCATCAGTAGTAAAAGTATAATCCTTGATTATTTTTTTTTGTGCAGCTACACACTCTTTTCTCAGACTACTAATGAACTTTTTCATAAACTATGAAGCAGTTACCAGGAAGCAGAGAATACTTTTTAAATACAGGGATTTGTCAGTGTCACATTCTGCACTCTTTTGAGCTCAGAGTATCAGTATACAACACAAAAGTTTTCAGTGCTTTGTTTGTTGCCAATATGAAATAAAGTCCACAAATACTATTTTCTGTTCTTTTTAAAACTGATTGTGGCTATAATCAATGCAGCCTTGCATCATAGTTTTAAAGTGTTAGTTGTACGAACACAAATACTGATGAAAATTATTCTTGTGCAGCCTCTTTTTGCTGATAGAATGTATTGATATCAATATAACATTAAAACTTGTGGTTATTTACTGAAATAAACCAGTACCTTCAATTTGTGTTACCTTTGTATTGCATGTTTTAGTCTTGTCTGAATTAAATGGGAGTGGGTCAGGGTATTATTTTAAACCTTCCCCTCCTGTACATTACAGTTGGTACTGTAATACACTGTATTATGTATAAATGTTCATATATCCAGTCACAGCTTCACTCTTTTTGTTGTTTGAAAATCTGTTGGGTCTTATGTAAGAAAATAAGGGAGAAAGTTAAGTCTGTAGAAAATAGAGGGATTGAGTTTCATGTTCATATTCAGCCTTTTTATTCAGTTTGAAAAAGTTTTTAATTCCTTTGTGAACACTTAAAGCTGCTATTTTACGATTTGTCCTTAGAGATTTAATGTGATGTACCTTCTGGTGAGCTGCCTGTTTAGCACTTTGTTATTTTTCTTGTCTTAAATGAAATATTCTCAAAAGAATGCCACTAGTTACTGAAGAACTGATAATTGTGACCTCTAGTAAGTCACAGAATTTTCTTGTGACGTTCTGATAAAATAACAATGAACTTGACCACAGTTTCAGGCACCGTGAAATGCCAGGGGTTTTATTTTCTTTGGTTTTTGCAATGTTTGGCATGTAGTCAGCTTGCAGTGAGCAAATGCTCTTGCACAGCATTGGCAGATGAAATAATTTCTAAAAAGGATGTTGTGTATGTTCTAAAAATACTAAGGGGTGAAATTGGTACAGATCACTTGATTCAATGTAATTGTTGAGATTGTGATCACAAGGATGCTTTAGGTGCTTCTGAAAAATGGCAACAGATTATTTTTAGATTGGCATTTCTGTGAATAGCTTAGAGCTGGTTATCCTGCTGCATTCAGGTGTAGCTTCTCAATAAGCACATGTGATGAAAGCTGCCTCAGTAACATGAGCAAGTGTGCTTGAATTCCTGAGGATTGGTGAATGCTCTAGTTTTGAAGCTGTATGAGAAATATATTTGATATAATGTGAAAGTTTTCACTGTAAATAATATCTGAACATATAAATAGCATTTTCTGAAGAAGTCTGGCAGCATGCTACAGGAGCTAAAGGAATGGAAGGCAGCCATGC
Organism: Lanius collurio; assembly: GCA_020086605.1. Taxonomy (NCBI): domain Eukaryota; kingdom Metazoa; phylum Chordata; class Aves; order Passeriformes; family Laniidae; genus Lanius; species Lanius collurio. The sequence goes on from JACBWW010000041.1 coordinate 5,830,926, forward strand.
TTACTGATTTGTGTAGGTATTGGGTTGAGACCAGTAACAGTGAAGGAAAATTAAAAATAGCAGATACAGAAACTCTTAAGTAGTACTTGGTGTTTGTAAATAAAATGCTTTCATCAGTTTATATATGGAAAAATTGTCTAGGTCCTTTCTCACGTACACATTGTCATCCTTATTCCTTCTGTGGAGACGTTGCTCCAGAACTGTGTGTTCTCCCCAGAGCCCTTTGTGGCAGCAGCAGCAGGCAGAGTTTATGCCCAGGTGCTTCCATTCTGAGCTGTATCCTTCATTCTGTGCAGAATTGCTGGAGAGCTGCACAAAGAATCCCCGCTAACACCCCTCTCTATTCAGCTTCTGTTTTTCCTTCCCCAGCAGCAACTGGACACCTTAAAATTTGAAAATTGTTAAAGAATTAAAAACTATGCCTGTAGTCATGTTTTAATGTCTAAACTGTACAGGATTTAAATTTTTTAGCATGCATGTCTGTTGGTGATTTTACAGGGAAGCAAACCTTCATTTCGAAATTGTCCATGAAGAGAAAACACTTCTGAGTACTGGTTTTGCTCAGACTCTTAATTTGTTTTTATGCTAATGTTGTATTTGTAATTCAATCCAGCAGAAAGTTCCTTAGAGTAGGAGCAGTGCAGGAAAATATTTCCCTAAAATCTGTGCTTGAAGAAATGGAGGGCAAGTCCATCCACTACTCCTATGATTCTCCATAGGAAACAAATGTTGCAAGTATTGATTACAATGTGAAAGTGTAGTAAGTGTCTCATGGTGTTCCCATATACCCCTTTTTCAGCTTTTCTGGGATTTTTTGAAGGAAAAACAAGGAGTGTGCTGATTAGGAAGGTAGAGAAAAATTACAAGCAGGGAAAGCTATATAGAGATGAGGCTGTTTCAGATCTGAATGTAAAGGTTATACTGTAATGAATGTAGAGAGTCTGGCAGACAGTTTGTGAATGTAGAGAATTTCATTGACACTTAATTCTCACAATTAGTGTAGTTACAAAACCTTTTGAAGGTTCAGCAATTTTGGGTCAGAATAGGAAAGGAAATAGGATCATCTGAAATTATAACCTTTAAGAATATGAGAAATACTGAAGCTGTCCAGTGGTTAAGAGAAAACTATAGATTATTAAACTATTCTTTGTTGCTCCTTAAGGAAACTTTGTTAGAGTTCTTGTGTGATCTGCAGGCATGACCAGGAAATATTTGCACTCTTTTGTTATTGACAGCTGCTTTGTTTGACTTTTTAAAAGGGAAGTAATTAATCTTGAATCGCCTTAATTTACCATATTTAAAAGGCCACGAGGAGATAAGTGTAAGAAGACTGGTTCTTCAGAATGTCCTTAGGAAGACATATTTAAAGTCTCTTAAAATATGAAAAATACCTTCTGTAAAACTGAAAAGTGGATATTTTGGTCTCTAGTTCAGTTCTCTCCAGACATGTGTCCCCTGGCACTATATCTTTTTCTATAGTCTTTGGAACAGCTTCCAGGCTTGAACTTATTTCTGGCCCCATCCCAGGTTTTTTGCTTTTCCCATTCTTTTGTGTTTTTTACAAATGACCCAGTAATACACAACAGTAGGAACAAACTCTCAAAGGTAAACACTAGCCTCACAACACACTCTTTATTTCTGAGGCACAGGGTTATTTTTGGACAGATTTAGAAAGTTGGAAGTATTAGACTTTGAAGTGTATGTGTATTATAAAAGTAATTTGTCCCTGTGCATTTTCTAGGAGTGACAGTTGACAGCTGGCATTCAGCTGGTTCAGTGAGGTGGCACTTGGAATTCTTTTTAACTAAAATTTTACTAGGGAAGCATTTCTGAGGAGGTGCCTTTGAAAACAAGAATAATCTACATGAGGGAGAGAAGAGAGTAAAACATACACCCATTTTCTGAAGGGAACAAGATGACAGAGGCCCTGCTACAGGACTGGTTTTGTACCTCCTCTCTGAATCGAGTTACCCCCCCATAGGAAGGCATTTGTAGGGTTCACTTGGGCAAGGCCATGGGTGTCAGTATGGCCCTTTTGGGGTCTGCAGCAGGTATTCTGTACCTATAGCAGCTGGCAGACACAGCACGAGTGGCCTGAGGGTGGAAGCAGTGGCATTGCCACAGCAGTGACACTTTTTGCTCTTCTTGGCCTTTCAGAATAGAAGGGGGAGTTGCTCCTCTTGTCCTGTGAGCAGCACTGCCATTTACAGACTCATACCCTACCTGAGGTTGGAGGGTCTCATTTCAGTCTCTTAGGATACCACAGAAAGTTGCAGTTATGTCCAGGAGATGTTGGTATTTAGTGATGTAAGCACTACTACATATAATACATGCATTTAAAGTACTCCTACTGCTCCTCTGCTGGTACTGTTAACTCTCCTTAAAACCCCCCAACAAACCAGGGAGGGGGCAAAAGTTCAATAATTAGGAAAATGGTCAGAGTCAGGATATATATTCCTGAATTTTGATGGTATTTTATGCTTGTTATGAAGCAATTTTTTTCCTTGCTTGTAAAGGCACAGAAGACCTCTAGTTTCACTAGCTTCAAAACGTTGTTGGATTTTGCCTGAAGTCTCCCCAGGTATAATGAAGAATTGAAGGTGGGGGATAAAGTATGTTATTGAGGTACTCAAAAACCTGATACTTTAAAGTCAGTCAGATTTAAAAATAAATGATTGTGTCTAAAGGTCGTTAAGAATTTTTTTTTTGCTTCAGGGAACATTCCAACACAAGATATATCAAGTTAACAGCTCAAAATTACTCTGTTTAAGACCTCCTGGGATCTGTGTTTAAAAAAGTGTATTCAGTTCGCTACCAGTGTGCTATAAAATACATCTTTGTAGGTGTGTTTTGGTTCAGGCATTTGTAACAGGATTCTAAGTGCACTGTTCTGTCATTAACTCAGACTAGGCTGCAGCAAAGCACCTGTGTTGAGTAATACTTAAGTGCTCTGACAGGATTAGTTTAGTAACCTGCATTTCAAAAAGAAGTTCCTTCTTTCCTCTAAAATAAAGCCAGATGGGAGTCTGAGACCACCTGCTCAATGCTTCCCTCATTCTGAGTCACCCTGTAATCCCCCTGTGTTTACTTCCTGGGGAATGACCCTGCTCACCTGGCTGTACCAGGGAAGTTTGCCTCTAAAAAGGGCTTTGTTGGGCTTCTAAAAAGACATGGAGCATGAGTAGCTCTGGTGAGGGTAGGAGGGGGTTGTGAGTTGTAAGGACTCTCTGGAGTCCATGGTTAAAAATCACAGGGTAAAAAGAGGGGAAATAGTGGGAACGGGTAGAAATGGTCTCCCAGTGCTCACTGAGTGTTCTCCCCTTATTTGCTGTCTCTTGGAAAGATCTCTGATCTTCACATTTTCTGCACAAAGCAGTGCTGTTGACCTGTATCCAGTGTGGTGGTTAATGGATTGGACCTCTTGGAACAGGTGGAAGAATTCCGAAATTATGGTTGTGGGTTCTCAAGGAGCTGATTTGATAGTAGTTTGTCATTGCTGAGAGAGAAAGTTGAAATAGGCTTCTCTTCAGTTGAACTGATGTTAATGTCTGAATGTTTCTATGTGATTATATTTTAGAAGTGAAAGGTACAGATGCTGACCACTTTTGTGTCATTGAAGCTCCCAGATTTCACTTCTCCTTGTGATTGCTGTAAACATGCATCCAGTCAGTTACACAGACCTGGAATGTGCATCCCAAAGTTTTCCCAGCAGTGACATCACAGGCAGTAGTCACTTGTGGGCACTTCATACCGGGGTTTTAAGTTGCTGAAGCTACATTAGGTTTGAGAATTGCTGTCTTAGGCTTAATGATCCAAGTAATTCTGTGAATATAAGCTCAGTGTCTGCCATTGTTGCTTGCTCTGCTTTGTCTCTCATCTGTCTTGCAGTGATTTGTGAGAATTATTCACAGAGTGTGGACATGTAGAATCTTCTCTGGTGGTGATCCTTTTAAGTCTCAATAGGCTGTTAACTTTACTCGGCAGTCAAACTTGACACATCTGTTGGTTCAACTCTTGACCTGAAACTTGTGATTTTTACTTACTGTCTATTTTTAACTGTTGAAAATACTGGAATTTGGAAATATTGGGTAGAATCTGTATGAAGTTTGACCTTAGCTTTAGGTTTCACTTTCAATCTCTGAAAATAATTCTATAAAAATTAAGCCGGAGTTAAAATAGTGAATTGCTGCTATAGAATTTTAATTAACTCAGTGATTCAAGGCTGAAAAAGAGCAAGCCACATCTAAATGCAGTGTTAAAACCACTGCAGTTCTACATTTGAATATTGTTGTGACAGATCTAGTAACACTCTATTTTTTTGTTCCTGTATTTTCAACAAATACAGAACCTATATGGTCAAAGCAAATGTCTGTCTTGCAGATGGCACTAATAACAATGCTGCCTTTGTTGGTATGTACAGAAATACAGCTTGAATTGCTTCAGTGCAACAACATGCTTTGTGCTCTGCAACTTGCAGGTGCAGATCTTTAATGGAAGAAATATGAAATGTTTTTTAGAAAGGTACATGGGATGTAAATGCTTGTGTAGCACAGCCCTCTAGAATGTCCACCCAGGTCAGACTTGTATGTTGATTGCATGTTTGTATTGTAGAGTCTTTGGTAAGTCTGGTCTAATAGTCAGAAGTCTTCTACATGCAGGTTTAACATCATCACCTCTCTAGAAATGGAAAAATGTCAAGGGCCATAGGATGGTTCGGGTTGGAAGGGACCTTAAAGATCATCTAGTTCCACCCCCCTGCCGTGGGCAGGGACACCTTCCACTAGATCACGTTGCTCAGAGCTCCATCCAGCCTGGCCAGGAATACTTCCAGGGATGAGGCATTCCACATTTTCCCTGGGCAACATGTGCCAGTGCCTCAGCACCCTCCCAGTAAAGAATTTCTTCCATATACCTGATGTAAGTTTTCCCTTTCAGTGTGAACCCATTACTCCATGTCTTATCACTACAGTTTCTAATGAGCAGTTGCTCTCTGCCTTCCTTGTAAGCCCCTCAGATACTGCTGCTGTGAGGTCTCTGTGCTGCTGCTGGGCTGAACGGCCCCAACTCTGTCAGTCTCTCTTTGTTGGGCAGGTACCCCAGTCCAGCTTAATGTCCCTGCTTTGGACTTGCTCCAACAGTTCCATACCCTCCTTGTGCTGTGGGCACCAGAAGTGTACCCAGCACTTGGGGTGGGGACTCACAAGGGCAGAGTAGAGGAGCAGAATCCCCACCCCTGCCCTGCTGGTCGCACTTCATTTGATGCAGCCCAGGATATCTTTGGTTTTGTGGGCTACCAGCTCACACTGTGGGCTCGCATTAAGTTTTTCATCAACCATCACCCCCAAGTCCTTCTCCTCAGGCCTGCTCTCAGTCACTTCCCTGCCCAGCCTGTACGTGTTTGGAATTGTCCCAACTCAGGTGTAGGACCTTCCACTTTGCTTTGCTGAACTTCATGGGGGTGACACAGCCCCACCTCTCCAGCTATCAGTGTCCCTCAGGATGGCATCTCTTCTGTCCAGCGTGTTGACACCACCACATAGCTTACTGTCATCAGCAAACTTGCTGGGGGTGCTCCCCATCCCACTAAATTCCCACCCTCAGCAAGATGGAGTAACTTGGGATGAAAGTGTCAGTGTTTTCAATATTTTTTTAAAATTACAGTTAACAGTTGAAATTACAATTTCAGCTATTGACCAGGATGTTAGCCTGAGAAGACTTCTATGCTAAAATAATCATAGAATGATTTTGTAAATTGTAGCCTTATGTAGCAGTCTGCATCTGCCTTTTTGGTGCTGATGCAGTTGAGGGGTCTGCAACTTGTTTTCCAAAGCCACTGGTTTGCTATGTCACACTTTGGCAAAGTAGCAGCATGGGGCTATCCAGTGTTCTCCCAAATACAGGATAGATGTGCTTACTACCTGAGCAGTTGCTCTTATTTCTTCTGAGGAAAAGGCAGTAAGGTATTTTTGCATTTGCCTGTGAATACAGTGTATATGTTAATTTGGAATCCTTGAACTGTGTAGTTAATATGCTTATTGATTTTGTGAAGTGTAATAAATAATTGGCTTGGTGCATTCCAGAATAACTTTTATCAGGGTAAAATTAAGCAACTTCATAGAATGACCTTTGGTCTTGTAATTGTACTTTAAAGACATTTCTGTGCTGAGAGAAGCTTTTTATAAAATGCAGAATTGCACTAGTGGTTATTATAAAGTTTATTCAGTGTTGGAGCAAATGCTTTAACTGAAAAGTAGAGAATGCTGACTTTCAGAGATGGACACATCCGTGTGATTTCAGCAAGGCCAGGTGCTGTGTCCTGCCCTTGGGTCACAACAACCCTGTGTATGGCTACAGGCTTTGGGACCAGTGGCTGGAAAACTGTCCACTGAAAAAGGACCTGGGGATGCTGACTGACAGCAGCTGAAAGTGGCCAAGAAGGCCAATGGCACCTGGTCTGGATCAGGAATAGTGTGGCCAGCAGGAACAGGGCAGTGATTGTCCCCCTGTACTGGGCACTGGTGAGGCCACACATGAAGTGCTGTGTCCAGTTCTGGCCCCCTCTGTTCAGGAAGGACATTGAGGGGCTGGAGTGTGTCCAGAGAAGGGCAGTGGATCTGGGAGGGTCTAGAGGGTACATCCTGTGAGGAGCAGCTGAGGGGGCTGGGGGTGTTCAGCCTGGAGAAAGGAGGCTCAGGGGTCACTTTATCCCTCTCCACAACTGCCTGAAAGGAGGGTGTAGCCAGGTGGGGATCAGCCTCTTCTCGCAGGAAACAAGGGGATACAGCCTGAAGCTGCAACGGGGGAAGTTTAGGCTGGATATCAGGAGGAATTTCTTCACAGAAAGGATTGTTAATCACTGGAAGGGGCTGCCCAGGGAAGTGGTGGAGTCCCCATCCCTGGCACTTAATGCCATGGTCTAGTTGACGTGGTAATCATCAGTCAGAGGTTGGACTCGATGATCTTGGAGGTCTTTTCCAACCTAAATGGTTTCGTGATTCTGTGGCTTGTGATTTGTCTTGTCAGAGCAGCTGAAAGTTCTCTGTTACTTCTAAAATTTCTGAACATCATATAAACAGTATAATTTGTAGGTCTGATTTGTTTGATCTATTATGTGAAATTTGTTTAGTGAAGTAGCTCTTAAAAATCTTTCAGCAGTCCTTAACTGAGAAAAACAAGAGCTGAGAAGCCAGCACAGGAATATTTTTATAAAAGAAGCAACCTGTAGATAGTTCTGTGCAGGGAATACCTGCAGCCTGTCCTCCCCTTCCACCCTCCACTGTGTGCACCAAGTCAAATAGCACACTACAGATCTACACATGCCCCTGAGTGTACCAGATTTGGCTTGCCTGTCTGTGGAGAGAAGGAATTCAGGCTGGAGTCAAGGCTCTTTGTAGTCCCTGATCAGGAGGAAAATGGGAAGTCTTAATTAAGTTTTTGACACAGGGCAATGTATTTGATAACGATAATATTGCAAATCAGCAGTTTCAGATTTGTGGTTCTGGGACTGCATTAACATTTGGGTAATTTTAACAAAATGTACATGACTTTCAATTGAGAGCAGGTAAAACCAGTAAGCAGCAAAACATTTAAATTGTGTGATTTAAATCTAAAATCTCTCAAATCTGAAATTACTAACTGGTATGTTAAAGAAACTGCTAGACACAGTCTTGACATATTAAAACTTCCAAACAGGATCTTCAGTTCTCAGTATGTGAAGAAAAACAATCTTCCCTTATATGTCATCCTGCTGAGAAGTTAAATGCAGTAATTTGGGCTATTTTTGTAGGTCCTTTGGTGGGGCAAATAGGGCATGTCAGTAAAGATTGTATCAGTGGTTTTTGTTTTGATTATCTTCGTTGAGGGCACAGTTGGAAGAAATTTGGAAAAGAGCAGTGATATGAGCATCCTCATTCTCACTTCCTGTTTTTCCTTTCTGGAGAAATACACAGTGAACCACTTGAGATTCAGAAACTGGTTAATTTGATGTTTAGTTAGAAAACATTTTGTGCAGTTAGTATTTGTTGTTGAATTTTGGTGTTACATAAGAGATACCAAGGCAGGCTTTCTTTAAGAGTGTTAGGAATAAATCACTAACTTCGTCTCTTTACTGCCTTCAGCTGCATACTTCAAAATGGGCTCATTTTAATAAAACTTTCCTACAGGAAATAATTCAGGCATGAAAGAACAGTTTCATATGAAACTGGACAGCTTCATAATTTATAAATATAATAATAAACTGGATTACAGAGTTGTATGCTAATCCTACCTTTGAACCATGCGAGGTAAAACATTTACTTATGTCTGGGGCATGTTTTAAAGATAATCAAGGAAAGTGTTAGTATGAATTTATAACTTGAATTGTTGTTTACATTTTCTTATCCATTCACTTCTTTATGAAATGTAGTCTGTGTATTACAGCTTAATTGACACTGTAACACTGCTCCTATGATAATTTAAATATTAAAATGGACTATTCTTTCTTAAGTTATTCTGTGAATGGTATTTCCAAACTCAGTAATAATATTTTCTTATACTGTAAAGCTGACTTTATATAAAATAAAAGTATTTTTACAACTTTCAATTATGACTTGTTAATTTTGTTTTCATATACTATAGGATATGTTTTGGAGTTGCAGACAGAGTATCTTTGCTGAAATGAAGAAGAAATTTGCACAGGTAGACAGACGAAATCAACTTTATGAAATGATAACCAAGAAACTTAATAATAGCATGATGCTGTAGCTTCTGTTTATTTTAACATGATATTAATTGATATTAAACTCTGTGCATGTTCTTGAATACAAAGATGATGTCCAATTAAATTCAGTCTTAATGGTAGCTTCAAATTGGAGCATGTGTTTATATGATTTTCCACTGGCGTGTGAGGCTTTGGCTCTCTCTCTGCATTAAAAAAAGGAAATGTTTTTCTCTCAGAATATATCAGATTATGTAATGGTTAAAGTTAATTTTTGTGTTTCTGTTGTGGATTTGGTTTGATAACAGCCTATCAAAATAGTTGAGGGATCTGTCTCTGGCCAGTATTGTTCTCACAGTATTTTTGTAGTAAAGTAGCCCCAAACAAGGTGTTGCATTGTTGTCTCCAAGTTTAGCTGGATGTGTGAATGCTGTCCATGAATAGAGTTGGGCTGAGGTTATTTTTGCTTTATCTATTTACTGCTAACAACTTGAAGCGGTGGCAGTGTGAATGAATGATGGCTTAATACCCTTTGCTGTACTAACCCTGAGTTAAACCAGTTCAGTCTGTCAGAATTACGTCTGTGAACAAGGAAGAGAGGATTTGTGAGACGTGCAACATCCAGCAGCCCAACCAGCAAATCTTCTGTAATCTTCTATAATTTGTTCCCTTTGTGTTATTACCATCCCTCAGATACTGTGTGTCTAATTATTTTCAGTAGCAACTCTAATGCAAGTCACAACTGATTCACCATCCGAGGTGGCAGAGAAAGTGTGAGTGGGAGGAGCTGACTTTGTAGGTAACTCCTGCAGGGAGGAGGGCAGTTCCAGAGGTGGTTATGTAAGGGCAGTAGCACAAGGAATTAAGTCTCCAGTGGCGAGCTGCTCATGATGTGAGCATACACAGTGGCCCATCAAGTTACAGGATCAATACGAAATCAGTGTGGGGACAGTTAAATCCAAATTAACTTCTATTTTCTGAGATGAATCTGTATGAGTAGCAGCAAATGCCTCTTAACCTCCCTGTGCTGTTCTGTGGAGGAGGGTGGGCTTCCACTCAGAGCAAGCCTTTGCCATTGCTGAGGGACCTACATGTAAATATTGGCTGATCTTACAAGTTTGTTGGGTGTTAGCTGCTCATCTTCTAAAATAAAAAAAAAAAATCAAGAAAGAAGACCACTGAACAAGCTTCACCTTTTCTTTCCTAACCACACCATGAAAGAGAGAAATTGCTTCTTCAGCAAAAAAGAAAAAAAAAAAAAAAAAAAACAAAAAAAAGATGCTGTGCTGGGAAATTTCAAGGAAAGAGCCCAGGTGAAGTAATCACTGGTGAAATTTAATTTTAGTCTACTAAAGTACAGCCCTGTGCATCTCTGTGGGTGCTGTAGATGAAAGTGAGGATATAATATGTCAAAATTACTTTGACTTCCAAACTGTGTTTTCTTCTTAATGTGTGGTTAATGTTTCAAAAATAATTTTGCATATCTTCTTGGAAAGTAGTTGATAAGTGTAAAATTCTCCCATAAAGATGAAATGTATGAAGATGAAGTGTTACAGGTTTGCTGCAAATAGTGCCTTGAACCTTTTTGAGCATGAAGTTAATGAAGGCTTCTGCACAGCATATTACATTTGATAAACCTAAAGAAACTGGACTCCAAAGTCTTAAGAAAAATCATAGTCAAAAGCAAGCTAATGTCATACAGACTGCATTGAGGGTGGTTTTATTTGCCTTTCTCTAGCAACTTTTTTGTGACGATAATAGGAATAGATGCTGCAGTCAGCTAACATTTTATTCTACCCTTGCATGAACACTGCCAGCAGATCTTGAAACACTGTGTAATAAAGGCATGCAGCATCAGCTGGAGTGTCCATGCTCCTTTTCAAACGGTTTGGTGATGTAAGAGCTCTCAGAAGGGGCTGTACCACTCTGGTGGTCTTCATCTGTGTTGTGAGGCTGGTTGTATAGAATTACAAGGGACTCTGAAGCTGTTCAGATCTTCTTTATGGTTCTGTATTGTCTAGAAGATGCTTGTGATGTGGCTGAGAGCTTTAGCACGAACATAATTATTGCCATTTATTGTTCTTATCCACTGAGAATCGTGATAGCACTGCATGTGGTTTTTTGCCTTTTTAGATGCCGTGGCCGTTAGCCATGGACTGAGATTTGGGCACTCTGACAATGCATTACTAATGCTTTCTGTGTGTTACAACTTGAAAAGGCTGAGTCCCTGGAGGACTAATTCCTTTTACTTACCTGATCCTTTCTTATGAGATGTATATTTAAGTATCAGTTACTCCTTGTCATTCTACAATTTTGTATAATCAAGATAATGAATTGGTTTTGCTTAGATCTTTTACTGGGTTTTCAGTGTCAGAAAAATGATGTTTTTCTTTGCCTACCTGGGTCCAGAAAATTTTATTATTATTCCATTGCCACTTTCATTCAAGGTCATTATTGTTTTTATTTCAGATATGTTAAAGTTTCTGTTTAAATTCTTTTTACTTTGTCCAGTAGACATTTGTCAGTGATAATTTTCTTACTTTGTTCAGGCAGAAGAATATCTCCTGCAACTCAGGCAGCAGTGGAGTTAGTAGGAAGTTGGTGGCTTGATTATGAAACCTTGTTTAGTGGTCAGCTTCTAAGGTTAACTTGGAAGATTGTAAATTTTGTGGGTTGCATTTCTGAAAGTCACAAAAGATATATTCTGCCTCAGCAGGATTTATGATTGTGTCAAAGCGAAATACAAGCTGGAAGTGATGACTTGGAACTCTGTTCTTGATTTTGAATCCGTCTTCTATCTGCTTGCTGTCTCAAGTTCTGAGCAGAACCTGAGCGGTTTCTCTGTCCCCACACCCGTACAAATTCCTTCTTGTTCTATAAAAATGGAGCTTGTTTTTATATGTTTTTCAGACCTGGAAGGTTCTTAATTTTCTCATGCTTACTTTGAAAAATAAAGTCCAGTTCTAGGAACCTTAAGTTTTAAAAGTATACTTCATTTTATTGGTGAAGTTGTGTTTTCATTTTTCAATTAAATTCCAAAGTGTTCTTAATTTTCCTCCTGAATTGTTGTCTGCTGTCATTGCAGGCAGAGAGTGCTGCTGAGGAGCCCAGGGTGCTGTGTATAATCCAGGACACCACGAATTCCAAGACAGTGAATGAGAGGATTACCTTGAACCTGCCAGCTTCCACCCCACTGAAACGGCTCTTTGAAGACGTGGCTGCCAAAGTGGGCTACGTGAATGGCTCTTTTGATTTGGTGTGGGGCAATGGAGAGAATGGCACTGACTCGGTATGGCAGGGGTGCTTTTTGTTTCCTATTGAAAACCTCTGTATTGCACAGTGCTCATTTCATTCCCATTCTCATTTCTCATTTTGTGGTGGGTGCGCCACAGCAGACTGACCCCACTGTGTTGATTTGGCTGAATTTTAGTCTCCAAGTATGCTCTTTAATGATACATGTGTTTAATCATTAAACAAAAACTAATATGATCAGTCAGATGTAATATTAGTTTTTGTTATCAGTATGTATTTTTAATAATACTCGTGATAAATAATCTCAGTTTCCTGTGGTCTTGTTTGAGAAATGTTTTCTTCTCAGCAGCAGCATGTTGTGTAGTGCCCCCCATGTTTCTCAGACTTCTTTAAATTAAATAGAATATATTGTTATACAGTATAAAGTATTATATTAAAAAAGAATTACTAATATCACTCCTATGCTTTATTGTAAATCAGTATTGGTTTTAGTTAATATGATTTCTTTAGATGCACCTAGAAAAATTTATAAGATTTGTTAAGAAATAGACCTGAGTTTATTTCAGGTCATGTTTATACCTGCTGAAAGTAACTGTTTTTTTCTTTTAAAGAAAAAAGTGTCTGCATGCTGTAGATGCCACTGGGTAATGTGATGTTCACAAGAAACTTAGACACCAGTGTCTGACTCCTGAACAGATTAACCAACATCTAAGCATTAGACTCTTAATGTTTCCTAAACTGTTCCTAAGTTATTTCAGTACTAATGATGTGTGTTTTGTTTACTGGTCAATTATTTATTTTCTTGTGGTCTTACTGTTTCAGCAACCACGTCAAGCAATGTACTCGGATGGAATGTGTTAATTGCATATGGATGTGTTTTTAAAAAGTGATGTTTCTGTTGTTTTACTCTCTTTTAGCAGACTCCAATAGATCAGAACAGCGACAAAACCATTCTTGATGCTGGTTTTGAGCCAGGGAAGAAGAACTTTCTGCGTTTGACAGACAAGGATGGTGAGCAGCCTCATGTAATGCCGGTGAGTAAAATCTTCACTCAGCTCCATAAGCCACAATGTTGGGGGGAGAGGTGTATGTTCCTTGTAATGCTTGTGTAAGAGCAGAAAATGAAATAAAACTGGGCTGAGTATTTCATAATAAGCTTCTCTGGGAACCTTCTCAACAGACTTTGACATTATTTACATCTATATTTACGTTTCATCTGAGTGAGACCAATTCCATTAGTAATGATTTACTGTCACTCTCTTTGTGCGTGTCGAATGTGTGATGTTTGCTACAAGTAATTGTCTAAGGTATATAATTAATTATTCTTGATACATTCAGAGATGAGTCTTAACAATACATATTTAATCATGTATCCAATCCCTCTCCTCTGAGTGTTTGAAAGCAATTTTAGGGTCTTCTGTCAGAATTCTCAGAAATGGCAGCACTGCATCAACAGTTACTTGCTTCCACATGTACCTTTATGGAAAATAAATGTGTGTGTGTATATATATATATATATATATATGTAAAGGAAGAGTTGACAATGTTATTAAAAGCTGCTGTTTCCCATAACAAATTTTTTGAAATTTTCTATTTCACAAATATATGATACACCCATCTGCAATATATTTAAATCCAGGATTGGATAGACTAGTGATGTATTAAGATTTTTTTACTCAGCTCTTTTATCAGCATAATGATGGCCTTCTTAGCCTTTGTTGTGGAGTTTAGTTATCTGAAAAAGGGAAAAAGCCCCACATGCTCAAGATCAGAATTTAAGGATGATTCTGGAAGAGTAATGGACTGAAATTTAGGTGTCTGGAAAAAATCTTATTCTGTATTTCAGTGCAGAAAATTGAGACATAGGAGATGATAAATTGCAAAATTGCTTGTTGTGTGCTTTATAATGCTGTGTTTGGTTAGGCAATATTCCAAAGGACCTTTCCTTCTGCCAGTGCTAAGAAGGATGTGTCAAGGAGATGAGAATTTGGAGCACAGAATTGAAGTTACACTTTGTATCTGCAGTTTTGAAGAAATTGTGTGATGTGCCTAGCAAAAGTGATTTCTTGAAACTCATAGGTACTTCAGTAAAAATGTGTTGTCTAACTTTTGCATGAAATGGGTGTGTTTGTGTTTTCAGGAGGAGTCAGGTACAACAGATGACAGTGCACAGGAGAGATTTATAGGCCCCCTTCCAAGAGAAGGCTCCATTGGATGTACCAATGACTATGTCAGTCAAAGCTATTCTTACTCTTCAGTCCTGAGCAAATCAGAGACAGGTATTGTGTTCTCTCTCGTAAAGGCAATGCTAGTTTGTAATTATTTTAGTACATTTTCAAATTGTGGCACCTCAGGATTTTTTTTTTAAATAAATTGCAATTTATTTTAAAAATACCCACATCACTGCTACATTTTTTATCATGTTTTTTATGATAGTCTCACATCACTTTAGAAATGGAAGAACTGTATTCCATCCTTTCCTTATTTGGGACCTTTTTTTTTTTAATTTAATATAACTGTAAAGATGATTTATACAGTGTAGAGAAATAAAGTACAAATGTTCTGACTCAGTCTCTTCACAGAAGAATGTGGAGTAGCTGCCTTTTCATTACTAGTATGGTACTGAGATTGTTTTTTTTCAATAGTTTTCAGAGTATAAATAGGCATATTTTATTTCTTTATTGTATTATGCTTTATTATATGTTCCTTGCTTATCACTTGTTGCTAATATTACATATTTTGGAGAAAAACTTAAAATTACATCTTAGATTAATATAAATAAATAATTTCATTTTCAGCTAGTAAAAATGACTTTGTAGTAGTTTAATTAGTTATTTTAACTCATTATTTAATGGGGAAGGGTTTAGAATAGTAGTACTGTATGGGCACTGGAGATTTATGTTTTTAATTTTTAATGCTAAGACAATAATAAAACCAGTGCAGATACAAATTATATTAACATTATTACTGGGATACTTCTAGCTGACATCAGGCAATAGGTAAGCTGATACACAATTGTTTCCTAGAAAATTCTAGTTTATTCTGTAAAATATTTAAATCTGCTATTAAAATATTTATAGTTACCTATAACCCCATTGGTGTAGTATTCAGCATTAAATATTACTTGTTACCGTCATCAAAAAAGCAGCTTCATGTGATTCCAGAGAATTATTTCTGTTATGTAAACTATTAGTCTCTATTGCTCTCAGAAATTGTAACATTCTCTCAATTTTTAAAGTGTAAATATCAACAGGTGAACACAGTTCTTAAACACTATCACAGAATTGTTTTCTTGTCAAATGTGTTAACTCTTGAAGTGATTTGCCTTTTTTTTTCTCGTTATTTCCATCTCATTGTTCTTGTATTTTTAGGTTATGTGGGGCTGGTAAATCAAGCAATGACTTGCTACTTGAACAGCCTTCTGCAAACACTTTTCATGACTCCTGAATTTAGAAATGCATTGTATAAGTGAGTATATAGAATCAAAAACTTCTTAAATTTGTGCTGGTACATATTGGTAGGAGACCCTTTGAAATTTCTCCTGTCAAAATTTCCTTGTTTGGATACTGGAAAGCGTAATTGAAGTCAAGCTGGACAGACTTATAAATGATATCTGCTTAAAAGCTTCAGATTTTCAGTAAAATATAAATTACTGGTTGTGGCATGAACAAGCTTTTTAAAGAATCTTGAAAACATCAAACTTAAAGTTAAATTTGATGCTAAGTGCAGTTCATGTCTGTGCAGTGAATGGCTTCAAAATTTTCCTTTGATGTTATGTTTACACATTTAAAGAGCATCATTGCCATTTACTGCAGAAATGGAAAGCAACTTGCATTTGACTTCTCCCAAGAAACAGGGCTGCAGTGACATGGCAGATGACCTGAAATGTAGTAAATATTGATTTAATGCCTTTTTGAGTAATGTTTTCAAAGCATTTTTAATTGTCAAGAATCTTCTGTTGCAAATAGGTGGGAATTTGAAGAGTCTGAAGAGGATCCTGAGAGGAGTATCCCCTACCAGCTTCAAAGGCTGTTTGTTTTACTGCAGACCAGCAAAAAAAGGGCAATTGAAACAACAGATGTCACACGGAGTTTTGGATGGGATAGTAGTGAAGGTAATGTACAGCTGTTAAATTGGCCTGATTTGCTTCAGCTGCTGCCTTCTAGGGGCTAAACAGCTGTTCACAGGGGAAAATACCAGATAATTATCAGTAATTAATGGAATCAACTTTTTCAATAGAAACAAAATAGCCTACATGGATATGCTGTTGTGGGGTGTGTCTGATCTTTCAAGAAATGACATCTATGAGTTTTTGGCTGTTAAAGTAAAATGTGTTAAATTTTTGTAATTAAATTGTCATTAAACATGTTAATTGTTTCTAAAAAAGTAATTCTTTATTGGAAACTTGCTTCTGTTTTGAATCACAAATGTCAAATGCCCATGTTGTGTTTATGGAATTACCCATATTATTGTCTACTTCAAATGAAACACTGTATTTGTCTTTTTTTACACTTGTGTGGTAATTTTGCCCCATAACCTGTTGATTTTTCCATTACCACATGATGATAAGGAGTTGGAAGTTGGGTTTTGGAGAATCAGCACGAAGTGGGACAAAAATCAGAAGCAGTTTATTTGATCATAGTGTGCATTAGCAGTTCTGTATTTTTCACATATTCTTGCTTAAGTACACAGTTCTTGTTTATACATAAACATTGTGAGCAAGCTGGCTGCTTATTTTTCTGACTTACACTGAGAGGCAGCTGCCTGCGGAATTGAACTGTGGCCCAGTAGTGAATAATGTAGGTATAGACTTAAAGAAATGAGTAGTTTTTTAGGAAGCATTCTCAGGCTACAGTTAGTATTGGGACTAATAACATCTCTTGTTTTAATTAATAATAATTTCAATTTCCAACAGCATGGCAGCAGCATGATGTACAGGAGCTTTGTAGAGTCATGTTTGATGCTTTGGAGCAGAAATGGAAGCAGACAGAGCAGGTAATGCTGGAAAAACTGTCTTCATTGAGTGGTGTAGTATTGTGGGGGGTTGTTGGTTTTTCTAAAGATGATTATGAAAATAATTTACTAAATTTTAAGCTTTTTGAAAATCTGTGGTAGTTTTCTTGTTTGATGCAATAGTTAAGCTACTGTGGTGTATGACTTCCCAAGAGTGTGTTGCATCTGCTTTTTCTCCCTCAATTAAAAGTGGCATATTCTGCACTCTGGATACTCAGTCTTTATTTGAAGCACAGAAAGGGATGGTGTAACTCCCACAGTAACTTCCTTGCTATCTCTAATTATTAGGTTTTGTTGTGGCCTCTTGAAGCTCAAGGTCTCCCTTCTTAATGCAGGAGAAAGTCAGGAATATATTCTCTGCACATGATACATTCTGATAAACAGCCACCTTGCAGGCTAGTTTTGAGATTTGTAGTTTGGTAAATAGGAGTAACTGGTAAATTGTCTCTAGAGACAGGGAAGGACTGCAGGGTCAGTCTGTTCACAGTGTCTGCAAGATCAGCCTTGTTTCAGTTTGGTGCTTTTGTAGTCACTCTTAAGATGTGACTGTAAAGGACACTGAAGCTTGTGTAACATGATTTGAGAAGCTTGTTTGATACATGTTTTGGGAAGGGGAAAATTAGAAATCAGGAGGTGGACATCCTGCTGGGGAATGGTATTTTAAATGTGTAGCCATGCAATTAAGACTTAATGAACAAAAAGATATTTTCTTATAGAACTAAAGAAATACAGCATTGGTCATTTTATTAAAAAATCTCTGTTGCTGAATGTGTTTGTTTCAGGCTGATCTTATAAACCAACTGTATCAAGGCAAACTGAAGGACTATGTGAGATGTCTGGAGTGTGGCTATGAAGGCTGGAGAATCGACACTTACCTGGATATCCCTTTGGTCATCCGGCCCTATGGCTCCAGCCAGGCGTTTGCTAGCGTGGTGTGTACTATTATGCTGCCTAATAGTGCATCCATACACACATAGAATACATAATGCCCCAGTGGTTTAATTGGTTCCCTGGTAAGTATCATCCTAGATACTCCATCTTGGGGTGTTCGTCTTTGTGCAGTGAACCAGCTAGCAAGTTCTAGAAGATTTTATTTTTTTTTTGGCTTTTTGGTTTATTTTTTGTTTTGGTTTTTTTTTTTGTTTTTTGGTTTTTTTTTCTTTTGCCCTTCAATGAGTCCTACTGGTGCATGTATAAGGGGAGGGGAAATGCAACTTTATTGCCTTAGGGCTGCAGTAATCAATTATTTTCTTCCTGATAAAATCTTCAGTATTTACTTGAGAGATTTTTATGAGATCACAAAGTTTTATTTGGGTTGTTCTTTTTATTGGCACATCTGCTAAATTTTCATAGCTTTGTTGAAAGTCTTAGTGAAAGAACAGAACATTGACAATAAATTTTTACTTTAATTGCCATGTTGTTGCTGTGCTTTTTAAAGTTCACTTCTTAAATACCATATCCTTTTAATAAGCAATTTGATGATGATTCAAAAATCTTATTATGCATCCATGTTCTTGGTAACTTTTGCTCCAGCTTTACTGATGCTGGCAAGCATATATATTGCTTAGTAAAGCTGTGGAAGTTCTTTTGTTTTATTTTTTCCACTCTCCTGAAAAAAAAAAAGTTTACAAACTCTGAAATTCCACAATTGTGGCTTAGGATGCCTCTACTGTGGATGGAATTGTGAGAAAAACCAAGATTAAATCAAACAAGTCTTTCAGTAAAGGTTGTTCTAAACGAGCACTTGTGTAATTGGCTTGTTTATTATATATTAAGTATTTTTCCTTCTGTATTTACTGTGCTGGCAATATTTTTAAAGCACTAATAGTCCATAATTCTTAACAGTAATTCTGTTAAACATTGTTAGAATCAATTTAAACTGCAATGTAGCTTCAAAGTACTTTATACTTTGAAACTTTAAATACCAATCTTGAGAAGTAGTAAAGGTGAGGGACATTGATCTTGGAAAAAGGATTCATGGTAGTGAAGTCCTTTGAGTTCTTTCTAAGATTGCATTGAAATTTTCTGGATCTATCCAGCTAACTGAAGCTGTCTTAATACAGATTGATATTTTTATACAGATGGCTTCCCTTTTTACCTCCTAATGCTAATTTCTAGCAATATTCCCTGAACCAAATTTTATTTGTTGGAATTTTTCTTCAGTAATTAGATTTTTATGATCCATTAAAAATAATGAAAGCTATTCAGTTCATGTAGTTTAATTCTGCATTTAACAATGCATTGTACATGTGTCTCAAATGGAAGATTTTTTTCCTTTAGTGGACAAGTCTGTAGCGATGCTAAAAAAAGACTTTGTCTATTTGTAAAAACAGAAAACTTGAACAAATAAGGACTTAAATAAATATCAGATTACTTTTAATAGTATTTGATATTTTTCCTTTCAGTCAGCATTTATGTGGTTTACTACATTGAGGAAAATAGTTTTAAGATTTTTGTTACACAAACTTACATGGTTGCAACTTGTATTGATGCTTCAATTTTTGAGCTTTTTCAATTCCTACTCTGATTACATTCAGTTGATTCTCCTCCTTGCATTTGTATGATCGATAGCAGATGTCATTTTTAGTTTTGTAGTCTTCAGCAGTGGGGAGATATGGAGGATACTTGCTTTTGGAGAAGGGAAAAATCGCCTGTTTCTAAATGGAATTCTCTGAAGGTAGTATCCTCCATTGATCCATAGATGAGGGTGATTTAGTAGGTGTAGGTGAAGGGGTCTGAGTGAGAGATCAAAAACTTCACACATGCGCTAATAGGGCTTATAGAAGGGAATGTAAAACTTTTTAGACCTTGCTAGTCAGCTCCTAAGGGAACTTGCAGCAGGCGACACAACCCAAGATAGGGGATCTAAGGAGGATACTACCTTCAAAGAACTCTAGTTAGAGGTAAGTGATTTTCCATTACTTTCTGATGAGAGAGAATGGATGGATGAGCCTTAAGTAAGATTAATCTGTAGAATGCCATTTAAAGAGTATTATCCCACTGTTCGACATTGTGTACTACCAAAGAAATGTAGATACTTGAAATGTATTGAATAATATGTGTGTGACTTATCAATATGTGGGGACATTGAACAACTGGGAGGGATAATTTCTTTATTTCCTAATAGGAGATAATTCTGAAATTCTTCAGGGTGGTCTTGAAGTTTGCATTTGAAATTTTTCTTTCTGGTTCCACACTCTATCCCCCAACTTTGTGTAGTAAGACAGCTTAGCTACAACCTCTGGGGCACTGATATGTTGTCAGTGTGTAACACAAGATGGTTTCTGAAAAAGTACTTATGCAATCTGCATTGTTCAAGGATATGGTGTCAAAAAACCCCTGATTCAGGCTTTTATTGAGGTCAGTAGAAATCTAGGTATAAAAACGTCTAGCTTATTTCAAGGAGGTAAACAGGAGCAGCAGTTCACATTCTGATTTTCGTAGGTACTAGTGTCTTTTGCATAGATGCCTGAATTTAACAGCGTTAGGGATAAACTGAAATGTTTTGCAGTACAAAAAATTATTTTGCAGGATGAACAGCTGAAAGAAAGGTAGATGCAACTGGGAACTCATAGTGATGCTGAAATTGTTACTAGAAAACAGTGCGAGTTTATTTGTAATACCAGAAAACTAGGAATGATACAAGTATTCTGGAGGTGTAGCAAATGCAGTTGTGTTTTGTTAGGTGGTGTTAGTTTTCAAAATCTTTTGTACTATAGCTTTTCTTTTGAGAGTGTAAGTATGTGTACAAGTAGTTCTTTTTTAGGGCAAAAATTAATTTGGACTTTATGTGAACTTTGTGGTCTCCTTGCAAAACCGTTGAAGGAAGAATATGGATGATGTGATAATTCCTTTTTTCTTTAAGCTAGATTAGTAACAACGAGGTCTTGTATTTTTCATTGAACATACTCTTTGAACATGGGAAAACTGATGAGCTCTGAAAATCTGAGATGGCAGTTAGTTTCCAGTTTTTTCCAAGAGCAGTTTTGCCTAAATGCCATTTGTTGTGCAAGTTTTCATAAAGGTTCTACTGCTCCTATTCCCAGGTTTTACATATTTACACGTTTACAAATGCTTGCAGTAAGGTACCTTTCAAACTGCTGACCAGATCATAATGCATTTTTATGGAGGGAAGGTTGTCTGAACTGCCTCTCTTAAGCCAGACATTAATTGGGTTGAATTGTTTCAGCATTTTAGTGTGCTAAGTGATAGAAATCTGAGAATATTAAAAATTGGATACACTCAGAACTTGGCTGGACAAGGCTCTGAGCAATGTGCTAAAAGTTGGACCTGATTTGAGCAAGGGATTAGGATCAGATGATCCCCAGAAATTTCTTTCAGCCTGTATTGTTCTTTTGATTCTTTGAACTAGAAAGAAGTTTAAATAGCTTTTGTCATCCTGATCTGTAGCTTGATAATTTATGGTTTATTTTGAAGTGTGTGTGTGGGGAGTGTTGGAAATGCTTAGTAACTCCAAGGCTAGCTGACAGTTGCCACTGGGAAGGTAACTCCTGAGGTAACACTGGCTTCTGGTGGCACTGCAGGGCAGGGGTGTGTGGTATGATAAGTTGTGCAGCCCAGCAGCTTTGTCCCTGGTTTTGCTGAGTAAACTGTCAGAGTAGAGAGTGGTGAACTGCACTGGAATAGGAATTGCATTAAGAAACATCTGAATCAGCAGAACTGGCCTGGGTATAAAGATTGTGTAAGAGGCAAAAGAGTAAGCCTGGGGAACAGCAATGGTCATTGTCCAAGGATTGAAAAATACGTGGCTATTTATATAGCTCAGAAGTAATGGAGGTCCCAGGAGTTAAAATCCCTTTAAAGCCTTTCAAAGCACAGCTCACTATGTGTGGTAAGCAGTGAAACCTCAAGAGTGATGTAATAATACTTCATTGCCTTCTCAGGGGTCTAAAGCATCATCACTTCTTGCCTTATGTAAAAATTTATAGGGTGTTTCCTTGTTAAATTGCACATCACATGAGGCTACAAAAGCATTACACCATCATTTATGTCCCATCCTTCATATATTCCCATTTATATTCATGTTGATACATGAGCTGCAACTTTTTTCTTACACTTGAAATATATTTTTCTTGCCTTAACTGCCATTTGGCTCATAAGAGAGAGTTCTATCACTGTGATTATGTCATTATGTGATGTTTTCTGTGTTGGCCATTAACTTTTTTCTTTCACTGAAATAGTTCTGGATAGTAGTCAAAACACAGTAATGGCATTTCTTCTGCTTTGTTTTAAAGCAGGTTCTAACTTGTTTAGTCTTTTTTCTTACATTTTAGAATGAGATCCCCCACATTTCAGTATATAATCTTACAAAACTTCAGCTGTTTGTGACCCTGGAGTAAAAAGCAACTCAGCCTCTGTGGCATTTAGGAAGTAAAGACTTAGCTGTTCAGTTCAGACTCTGAAAGGTTTTCACACTCTAGAGAGTCTCTGCCCAAGAGCTCAGGGCTGATTTCAGGGCTGTTCAAAGGCCTTTCTGACTGGGTCAAAAAATGGGAAATTGAGATTACTGCCTTCATTGTACAGTTGTTCTATGGAGTTTGGCAGGCTTTTTGTTCGTGAAAAGTTGTCACCTGGCATAGGGTCCTTTCTCCTAGAGCAGCAACAGATATTTGCTTTGTTGTTCTTGCTGCTTGTCTCCATTCTTAAAAAGAAAGGAGAGGGGAAGAACTGGGGGCTTTTGTGAAGAACTTGGCAAGTTCTTGATTTGTTCCCAAAGTGGGACTTGCCAAACAACATGATTTAGATACCAGTCTTATGTTCTTTGCCAGCCATGTTATGACTGGTGAGTTTACTCTGCCTTGTTAAGCACCTTCTTACATATTCACACTTTAGGGGACAGCCACAGCCCTTCATTAAGAGACCATAATTTTAAAAACATTGTTTCTGTACAGGTTGTATTTGTTTTCACCTACATGGGTGAACAGAGAACTTTGGCTTTCCCTTGAAGTTCAGAAACCCAGAGCCTATTGGAGTGCAAGCTGACTGGGTTATTGGTTTAAACTTTTAAAATCTCTGGGTAAAATTCTTCAGTGAACCCATCTCAATATTCTTAGGGAATTCTGCTTGAACAAGGTTGTTCTCAAGTATTTACACATTAATGTGCAGTGTCATTGCTGCAATTTGTGTTAGGGAGAGAAGTAATGATCAATTTGGTTGCATTTTGAATATTGTTTGCTGTAGTGAGGAGCAAAGTAGAAATCATTGAAGTCCTGGACATTAATGACAGAACTTTTGGGGTTTTTTGAATTACCCCAAACTAGATAACTGTCAGAAGACAGAATTCCAGTTATTGCTTAGTTGCATCATAAGCTTTAGTGAGGAAACTACTTTTGTCTTTATAGGAGATGGCCATATCTGATTCTCACTCCTTTGGGAGCAAAGCTCAAGTACTCTTCCCTCTGCCCTTTCCCCAGCTTTCACTTAAAAATAGGATCTTCAAATGTAGTTTCCTAAGACCCTTTGTAAGATCGGACTAAGACTGTCTTCATGCCTTTACTGAGGAACTGAGTAACATTTTTTTTTTCTGCCACTTCCTCTTTACCCCTGTAAATATTGGATTGGCTCTCTTAGACTCCTTTAGGAATGCAGAAGAGCCATCTCAAAACTCTGGGAGGACAGGGCCAAAGCAGTGTTAAAAAATAAGCTCATTTTCACAGCATGGCTCTACAGACCCGACAAAATGTGATGTGCAAGATAACAGGGGTAAATGTAATTTAAATTTAAAAAAAAGACAATTGGGATTTATCAAATACTGAATGAGATACAGTTAACAGTAATTGTGGTTTTACTGTTTACCGTGGGCTGTCTAAAAGATTGATTTTTGGTCTTGTTTATGTGGATATTGTGTCTGTACAAAAGTTTGTCAGTCAAATTTTGGTGGTAGATTTAATTGAATTATTTGTATGTGTTTGCAATCTCATTGTGAATTTATACCTGCATAGTAAACACTCTAAAAATGGGGTAATGTGTTTTTGTTCTTAGGAAGAAGCGCTGCATGCTTTCATTCAGCCTGAGATCCTTGATGGCCCAAATCAGTACTTTTGTGAGCGATGTAAGAAGAAATGTGATGCAAGGAAGGTAAAGTCTGGTCAAATAATTTGCAAAAATTACTTTTAATAAGTTCCATCCTGATAACAGGAGCATAATCTTGTCCTTGTTTCATTTAGGGTCTGCGGTTCTTGCATTTTCCCTACCTGCTGACATTACAGCTGAAGAGATTTGACTTTGATTATACCACTATGCACAGAATTAAACTCAATGATCGCATGACCTTTCCAGAGGAGCTGGACATGAGTGTCTTTATTGATGTTGAAGATGAGGTAAAGTATTTCAGAGCAAAGCATTTAACTTCCTTGAAGTTTCTCATTAAGAAAATCAAAATTCCAGTCTTATAAACTCATTTTAACAACTTTATTTGTCTACATAAAATGTTCTTTAGTCATGCTACTGTTATAATTTGAAGATTTTAAATCTGTCCATGTGGATTTCTTTTTTTTTTTGATATTGCAAAGGAAGCATGTTCTCTCTACTTGGGGTTCCTGCTTCCTTAAAGAAGCTGTTTCAGATTTCTTACATCTTCACTTGACTGATTTAAAGACATGAGTTTCAGGGCTTCTGCATATACACTACAATTCCAGAATGGAAGATCCTTCTGAAACTTGTGTCTGAATCTGTGTTGGTCATAAGAGGTGATGTAAAGCTTCAAAACTCTGAATACTGAAGTTAGTCCAGAAATTATTAGTGATGAATTCCTCACTTCTGAGTTACCATGTAGTGTATACTGTAGAAATAAGATACTAAAATTTTTATTTTTTCCCATCCATGTTCTGCCTTTTTACTTTTCTGGTTTTGACCAAAATTCATGTTGTGCAGTTAAATTCACCAAGAAGTGTTTGCTGTGCATTTTGCACTGAAGACCAAAGTTATTCCTCTAATTTCATTCTTGAAAACATTTGTTGGCTTGCACTGGTATAAGAGAAATACTGCCTGGATGTGCATATGGAGAGGCTTCTCTGGCTCTGTACAAACCTTTGTCTTAGGAAGGATGCCATGCAGACAATTTGATACCTCTCAAAGTGTCACTGGGTGAGTGAGATAAATGACAATGAAGATTGATCTGGCAGAATAGAACTCAGATAAAATTAACAACTGTGAGAAAATCAAAACAATTATCCAGAGGGAAGAGAGTCAGGTAAGAGATGAATATACTGAGTGAGCTGCATTCATAGTAATCAGTCTTACTGTAATGCCTTGGCTTGGTCCAGTGAGTTGAAGTGGAAAAACAAATCTTTGATTGTGGTTGAAAATATTTTCAGTCAGTTCTGGTTAACAGAGCTTTATTACAGCAGATTTGTTATTTGATGTTAGACTTCCAGGCACTGAGTGGAGTTAACTGGTGCATGGAATAGGTTAGTAATAAATACAGCCTTGCCATGTTGAAAGCTGCTAATGACCATTCATTGTACACAAAACCCAGGGATATGGGTTGAAGAGGGGGACTGAAGACACCAACAGAAACAAGTCTGTTCTTGCTGCTGAATTGCAGAGGTCTCTAGTTTTCTGAGGAATTTAATTGCTTCATAGAGTGGATTTTTTTCATTTCACAAACACAGTCATTTCTTACTCCATGTAACTTTCAATGTTGTATAATGTTAGTATGTATGTCTTATTTTGAAGAAGTCTCCTCAGACTGAGAGTTGCACTGATAGTGGAGCTGAAAATGAAGGCAGTTGTCACAGTGATCAGATGAGCAATGATTTTTCTAATGATGATGGAGTTGATGAAGGAATCTGCCTTGAAAGCAACAGTGCAGCAGAGAGGATCTCTAAAGCTGGCAGTGAAAAGGTGTGTTTAACATTGGGGTGTTAAAAGGGTGGCAGGAGGCTGGGAGGAGGGACATAGCTGGCAAGGCTGAGCTGGATTCACCAGAAGGATATTCCCTGCCATATTCCCTGCTGGGCAGCATCATGCTCTGCAGTAAAAACTGGGGGCTTTCCAAAGTAGCTGTTGCTCAGAGACTGGCTGGGCATTGGTCTGCTGATGGGGGGTGCTGAGTGATGCCTTTGCATCATTGTACTGTTACTGGTTTTGTGTGTTTCCTTAATTTATTAAACTGTCATTGTCTCTAACCACAAGTGTTCCCACTTCTGCTCTTCTGATATTTTCTCCACTATCCCACTTAAAGGGGGGGTTATGATTGACTGGCTGGAGGGGTGCTTTGTTCTTGGCCAGGGTCAACCCACCACAAATATAAATGATAAAAATATAATTAATTCTAACATTGGAGGTGGGGTGAGATGTTGGGAGTATGTGAGTTTATTTAAATTTTCAAAAATTAACACTGCAACAAAGGAAAGAATTCAACTGTTTTGGAGGTCACCTGAGAGTAAAGGTCTTCCCTGCTTGTCAGAGAATTTCCAGATAACTTCTTTGGTGCAGACCCTCAAATTAAAGACCTTTTTTGTCTTGTGAGCAGTGTTCTTACTTTGTGGCCAGCTATCAAAGGCCTACCAGATGTAGCTGCAAAAGCATCTTGCAGCTTAGTAAAAGAATAATGGAAAGTTCTGGTCAGTGTTATCGATGAGACCAAGGGTCTTAATGTTAAATATTCCTTCAGTAATCTTACAATAAAGGAATTCAACAGAAAGTCAATCCAGGATAGCAGTCATCCTGCTGTGGGACACAGGGGTTGATAGAGATTGCAGATAAACTTGGTTGAGTTTTCTTGGCAGTACAAAATTAATCAAAAATCTTGAATTTTATTGTAAAGTCTATAATATGTACTTCATGTATTGTTCAGTGAACTCATCTGAAATTAGGCCAATAGCCTTTGTTCAGCCTTGTTAGGAAGCTGTTTGTCTTCAGCTGGTACTTTTGTAAAGTAAGAATTTTAAAGGCTGACTTCCATGTTAATCTCCACATCTGGCCCTGTTTCTGTTTGCCTTGAACCATTTGAGAGGGTTTTTTTCGTATATGTTTTGAATACTGTCAGTCTTAATTTGAAATAATGAAAAAATTAATTCCAGTCACTTGACTGGAACAAGACCAGAATGTTTTAATGTGTCTGTAGTGCAAGTGGGATGTCCAAGTATTGACAGGAGCTTTGGCCAATTATTTCACACTCCTTGTTCTCAAGGCAAACAAGCTGTCAAGCCAAGCTTTTTGGTCTGGATATCTTAATAAGGGCTGTAGGATATGCTGAGAATATGAAGTGTTTTTCCTACATAGTTTAAAAATATCCTTGTTACACTTGTGAGTCAATCTGATTCAGTTTTATTTTTTTAATTTATATGCAACACTGAAGGCATGTCCTTAGTGCCCTGTATTTCCATCCATTTATCTATGAAGCAAAAGTGTTTGACAGCAAGTGTGGAGAAGGTTGATTGCAAATAGGCCTAAGCTTTGCAGCTACAAACTCCTGTATAAAGTTTTGCATATCAGAGCTCTAGTTTTGTTCAGTGCCTATTACATTAATTAATTTCCATTACACAGATCTACTCTTTGCATCCAACTGTTTACATATCTGGAGTTGTGTCCTTGTTTTATAACTTTTTAAAATGACTATTTGCTTATCTTTTCATTACTGGATATGTATCACAGCGTTTTCTTCTCTCCACAGAGTTCTTTACTGTATGAGCTCTTTTCTGTCATGGTTCATTCTGGAAGTGCTGCTGGTGGCCATTATTATGCCTGTATAAAATCTTTTAGTGATGATCAGTGGTACAGCTTTAATGATCAGCATGTTAGCAAGGTAAAAATAGTATTTTTAGTTATCTTTTCTACTCACAAATGAACCAGTAAGTTTCTGGTTTGTGGTTTTCCACTTAGCTGCACATAAAACCAGCTTCATTGTATGTATTTCATCCTCTCATCCTAATGTCCTGCCATATACATATGTTTCATTCATTAGCTTAACTGATTTCTAGGGGTTTGGAGTTTATTTATTTATCTATGTATTTTGGGTGGTGGGGGAAGGAGTATTTCTCCTTGGCAGTAAAGGTGGGATGGTTCCTAAAGAAGCCTTTATTCATGTACAGGCCAGGCTGGATTTAGAATTTTGCCTTCTGTACATGTGAAGAACATTTCTTGCTTAGAGAAGTGTATTTGTAGATCTGTTACAGCCCAGACTGTGCTGCTGAACCTGTCCAGCTGATGCAGGTGTTCCAGGTGTCATTCATAGGTATTAGTGCAATCAAGAACCTGTATATTTTTCTCTAAGATCCTACTTTAAAAAATGAAAAAATATGTTTGCATTCATTGTAAAACAGA
The DNA here is from genome assembly GCA_020086605.1 of Lanius collurio. NCBI lineage: Eukaryota > Metazoa > Chordata > Aves > Passeriformes > Laniidae > Lanius > Lanius collurio. The sequence goes on from JACBWW010000041.1 coordinate 5,859,175, forward strand.
GAAGCAATCACTTTGAAATTGTTTTTGGAAGTTAGCAAATAAGCAGAAATATTTTAAAAATTGGAGTTAATGATATAGTATGTTGTGTAATGCCATGTTTCCTAATGAGAATAAATGCATCTCGATTAGTGCAAGTTTCTCAAATAATCTTACATTGGTCTTCTGTTAGATAACTCAGGAAGATATTAAGAAAACATATGGAGGATCTTCTGGAAGCAGAGGCTATTATTCCAGTGCTTTTGCTAGGTTAGTAGTACTGTAATGTTACTTTTCTTTCTTGTGGTGTTTTAGTGTAATCAAATGAATGGCTGAAGTGCATGTGCTTGATATGTTACCTTAAAATTAATAGCAGGTATTTCAGATGGTTGTAAGAACTACCCTTACTGCTGTTTCAGATCATTGAAATAATGTGATATTTATTTTTGAAAATCCTTCTTGGTTAGTGTATTAGTAAGATAGATATGATGTAGCTCCTTTATGAAAGATAAAAACACCAACCAAAGCAGCTTCTGAAGCCAATATTGTCTCCTGAGTGATGAATTCAGCTGTCTGTTCTCTTCCCCCAGCTCCACAAATGCTTACATGCTGATATACAGACTGAAAGATCCAACCAGAAATGCAAGTAAGTTGGACAGCTGTATTTGCAAAAGTTGGGTTTTTTTAAACTTAAATGTTGCATGTTATGATTTTGTTTCTTCTTATGAAACAATGTCATGAAGTATGCTAATCTGCATGAAGTGCAATATTTATTTTATCACAATATAAATTATATCTTGAGACTTTTATAATCAACCAATTCACTTTCTAGAGGAGTATTCACATTTATTGTAAAAACAGGATCAAGTGCAGTCATCAGTCTTAGTGTATTTCTTTACAACAGCAAAGCTTTGCATACTGGTACTGGAATCTTTTGCTACTATCACTTCCTTGTGTTGCTGATAACATAAGTAAGGGGAATAAGAGGCTGATTTCCATTTACTTTAAATAATGAAAAAGAGGACAGGGCATAGTACAGTGGGAAATTTGTGTGGAAAAAATAAAGCAGTGAAAAGTCAAGAAAGATAACTCGAGTATATGTATAATGCCTAAGGTGTTGCCTGCTGTGGGAAAACTGTGTTTTTTTAAACTATTGCTTTGTTTTTACTGGCAGAGTTTCTTGAGGAACATGAATATCCAGAGCACATTAAACAATTGGTACAGAAAGAGAGAGAATTAGAAGAACAAGAAAAGAGGCAACGTGAAATTGAACGCAACACATGCAAGGTTAGAATTTCTGCTGCACTAAATAACAATACATTGCTAGTGGGAAATGTTTCTGCAGTAAACAATGTTTTTTACTACAATACAAGGACTCATTTGTGATAAATGTTTGTACTAACAATTCTCTTAAATGAATTGTACACCTGTTATAAACCTGTACATGGTGCAGGCATCTGTTAGAGGTATTCACCAGACATTTTTGTTGAGTTCATGTATTGCATGTGGATTTGAATTGGTATTAAAACCAAAACAAAACTAGTTAATCTGGCATCACTTATTTTAAGCAAAATTACTTCCAAAGAATGTGTAATGCTGCGTGTTGGGTGTTTTGTGCTGTTGAATCTTTTCATATTGTGACCCTTGATTTTGTGCAATGGTGTTTCTTAAACTAATTTTAAATACTTACTTAGCAGAAAGAGCAGAATGTTTCCCAAGCCTAGATTCAATAGGAGCAAAGAAAATAGCTCCTCAGTGACTTACAAGCATGGCAGTCAGCTGGTCTATCTGTGAATCAAGTCATTGTTTTATGAGGAAGTTCTCTCATTGCAAAATGTGTAACTCTCTATGTGAAAAAGGAATTTCACATGAATTTTTCATATGTGCATTTTGCTTTGGAGCATTTGCTCAGTGCCTGTGGCTGCGTGATGTTCTGGTTCTAGAAGCTGTACCCTAGCTTGGAGAAAGATTCAGATACACGCATATACCTCATGTACCTTTGACATTTTCCATCTGCAGTTGTAGAACCAGCTGAAAGGGACCCATCCCAGAGCTGAGGTAGAGCTAAAGGTGTATTTCATATTAGATTGTTTGAATATGGGGTTTTCAACTTAAGTATACTCTAACAGGAAAGAAATTTGAAAATGCCTTCATGGTCACTTTTATTCCTCTTGTATTTCATAGATTAAATTATTCTGCATGCATCCTACAAAGCAAATAATGATGGAGAACAAATTGGAAGTTCATAAGGACAAAACACTGAAGGAAGCTGTGGAAATAGCTTACAAGGTATGCTGTGCATAACAGGATAGTTTATTTGTTAGATGCAGTTTTTTCTGCTGTGTCTTCAGGTTTTAAATTTCTAATGTTTGTGGGAGTGTTTGAGAGTTTGCTATGGTTTTTTTTTGAGGGTTGGTTTGGGGGCTGGTTCTTGGGAAGTTCTGTAGGATGGGGTTGTTTTGTTTTGTTATTTTAAAAGATGTTCTACTTGGCCGTTACTGACCTAGTTTTCTGCCAGTAGCCATCAGCTCATTGCTGATTGCAATGATAGAGCCTGCCCTTTTAAAAGGCAGTATGATCTTCCCTTATTTTAAAATCTGACAGTGAGAGCTGCTCTTAGACTCACCGTGGCCTCAGCAAGTTGAAAGAATTCTGAACACTTTTATTTGTATTGCAATAAAAATGTTGTATTAGATAGGTAATGACAGAGTTCTTGAGACTCTTCCTGGGTGACTACTTCAATAGTGTGAGTGAACACTGAGGCATCTGTTGATCTGTGCCTTCCACAAACAGCTACAAGCTCAAGACATCAGTTCTTGCTCACTTACTTGTACTGTTTGGTTCTTGCCATATATGTTTTTGGCTGTGAGAGTACCAGCAAGGCAGATTCAGGTTTAGGATGTGTTAACATCTTGAGGTACACAGGGGATAATTCGTGGCTGTGACTTCCTCAGGCCTCTTAAGATGCCATTTGGTATAAGTGATAGGCAAAGTAGCCCTCTGAAAATACTTGTGGGAGCTCTCTTCATGTGCTTATGTACATACTTTTTAAAAAGTATGCATTTTTTCTGCATTTTGATTTAGGCTTGTATTTGAATTTGGAAATATCTATATACATTGCATGTTTATATAATATCTATGATGTGTCTTCTAAAACCAGATTGACTGTTGTGAATTCAAGGGCTTCCTGGCTGTACACACAGTGAGATATTTCTAGTTTGCAAGTTAAAAACCAAACTCCCAAATAAGCTCTTACTAAGTGTTTGGGGGGGTTTTGTGTGTGCATGTTGTAGTTAATGGATTTGGAAGAGGCTGTTCCCTTGGACTGCTGTCGCCTTGTCAAATACGATGAGTTTCATGACTACTTGGAGCGCTCCTACGAGGGAGAGGAGGATACTCCAATGGGTCTGCTACTTGGAGGAGTCAAGTCAACGTACATGTTTGATTTACTGTTGGAAACAAGAAGGCCTGACCAAATTTTCCAGTGCTATAAGCCTGGTGGTAAGATATGTAATTACATATATGATTTTAGTCTGTCCTTGTCTATGTTGTGTGATGGCACAAGCCCAAAGCTGTAAAACAGCTTCAGTATGAGGTGTTGGAAGAAGAAAAACTAAATTTTAAAAAGTCCCTATTCAGAACTACATAGTGTGCTGTGCTGCTCAATTGTTTCTAGTTGAAGCAGGCCTAAGATATACTAAAATTTGTCAGACTGGAAGGTTTTTTCTTTTTTGGCTTGATATTTGATGGGAAAATGTAATTCTGAAGTTGGACTGCTTTTCAAGTTCTTACTGTTTGTATTTAATGCTACCCCTTAATCATTACATCAGGCAAGCATATATGTGTTTTCTTTGCCTGTTGAATTCTCTCTGTGTGTATATGTGATTTTGTTTTCTTTTTTCTTCCCTCTGCAGAGGTCATGGTAAAGGTTCATGTAGTTGACCTGAAGACTGAATCTGTTGCTCCTCCAATAAGTGTGCGAGCTTATTTGAATCAAACAGTTTCAGAGTTTAAACAGCTGATTTCAAAGGTAATTTACAGTCCTTGAGGACTTGTAGTAAAGAGTTTTCATTCATTGTCACTGTGAAAATGTGTCATTATTACATACCTAAAATGAGAGCCTGCACCTTTTGCAGGTCATGCTGTGAGTTCAGCAGGGTTCAGCTAGCTGTTATGGTTGAGCATGTCCATCTGCTCATTCCTGCTGAAAGCAGCAGTCTGCATCTTGTTTCCATCCAGAGTTTTATCCCAGCTTCTGCACAAGCTTAGCCACTCTCTGGCCATATTACTTATTAGTTTACTGAACAAAAACTTCTGTGGGAAAGCTGAAGAGTCGAAATAATGTTCTTTTTGCCTTATAGCTTCAACAACCTCACTGAGAGTCCAGATGGTGACAGAGCTAGTGAACTGTTACCATACAACTGAACCAAAGTGTAACTTCCCTCACTGGCTTCAGTATTTGAAACCTGACATCCGAAGCTGTCCAAATTCTTTGTACAATCTCTCCTTTCCATCCCAGCAACCACTTGTTACTAAGATGCAAATTGATTTTTGCATGGTTTTAAACCAAGGGACACTACTGCTTCCATTGCATTGGAAGACAGAGATTGCATTTGCTCATTTCTGGGTAAAATTATTCAGTGGTTGGTGTAATTTCCTAATATTTGTTACAAAATATAATTACAGCAATTTGAGTTCAGTCTAATTAAGAATTAAGTGAACACTGCACAAAACCTGTTGCTTGAGAATATTTTTTTATTTTCATTTGATTCATACATTAAAGATAAGACCATTGCTGTTAACAATTTTCCAGTTCTCTGCAAAGCCAGACCATTTTATGCATCTGACCTTTTGGAAAAAATGATACTTGCTACATATCAAATGATGGAGGAAAGGCACTGGGACTGAGCAGGTTTGGGAGGTTTCCCCCCATGTTGTCTTTTGCAATTTCAAAGTTGACAAACCAACCTCCTTTCCCTGTGAATAATCTCAGAAGTGAAGTACCTGTTTTCAGTATTTGAAGGTATGTGTAATGCAGGTTGTCTTCCTATCCATGTCTTGTTTTAGGCCACGCACCTGCCCGCTGAAACCATGCGGGTCGTGTTGGAGCGGTGCTACAATGACCTGCGTCTTCTGAATGTCTCCAGCAAAACACTGAAAGCTGAAGGCTTTTTTAGAAGCAACAAGGTACATGATCTGGTTTTTAAATGGTTCATTCATTGTATTTGTAGACTTACCTGTTGTGTTGTAAAGGGCATGGGTATCTGTATAGGCTTGATAATGGACAGCTGTCATGTATTCTGCTGTGGTGTGTGGGGTTTGTGTGCCCAGTATGGTGGTGCTGATGAATACTCCAGGCTATGTATGAAACCAAGTGTACATAAGAGGGAGTGGATTGGGAATCAGACATCTGGCTGTTACTTGGGTTCAGATGATGCTCAGATTAACAGCCTTATGATGAGGACTGTTAAAAGTCAAGCATTCTTAGGAAACAAAGATAGATATATTGCTATGGAGCCTGCCTGGCTGTGTTTCCTAATCCACCTGAACAGCTGTACCTGCTCTCAGTATTAAACTTCTTAAAAAAACAAATGTCAAAACTAAAAGCAAGTTTTTGGTGGGTTTCTGTCTTAAATTCAGTAGTTTTCACTATGAAGGTTCCCTCTGGACAAGTTACATTATTTTTTCAGAAAAGACTTCTAATAAGTATTTCCAGTAATATTGTGTAATGCATTCAGAAAAAGAGTAACTTAGTACTCAAATAACTTCAACATTTTAAATGTGTACATTGCCCTTTTTTAGTACAGTAGAAATAGCACATCTTTTAGCACATTTTGCACATCCTCTGTCTCCAAAGTTTAAGCTCAGTGTTAAATCTTCTTGATGAAGAAAGATTAGGGAAGGTTTTGATAGCTCCTAGATGAGCAAAACAATGGCATTGAATTGTTATTCAGTTCCTTAGAGCCCTTTGACAAAGGGAAGAGAGACATTTAAATTGCACTAGTGCTTGCACATGTATACATTTAAAACTTTGTTACGATACTGAAAGTAAGGATATGATCTGCTGCAGTGGTGGGGCTCATTGCTACCATAACTGGTGCTATGCACAGGTGAAGGGTGCACGTGGAGTGATTTATAAATCCACTTCTCAACATAGGTATTTTCTGCAGCTGGTCAGTCTGCTTACAGTTCACTCCAGTCTTTTCATGGTTATGAAAACAAGGAAAAGTGATACCATCATCTGTAGTCTGTATTCTACAGGCTCTTGGTCTGTCTTTTTCTAAGCATGTATTTTAACATTTTGATAAAAGGTGGTGTTTCTCCATGGCATTATTTCTGATGTGTGCTCAATGCTGTGTTTGCTGTTGTTGCATTTATTTAAAATAACCCCTCATGATACAACACTTACTTTCTGTCCAGGTATTTATTGAAAGCTCAGAGTCTGTAGACCGCCATGTGACATACACAGACTCTCAGTTGTGGAAGCTTTTGGATCGCCATGCAAACACCATCAGAGTGTACGTTTCATTGCCAGAGCAAGCTCCGGCATCTCAGCTCAGACGAGCGCTTTATCAGAAGTCTAGTGGAGGTGCAGGCAACTTGGATGAACCTTGTGAGAGAGTAAAAGGACCTGTAGGTAATATGAAATCTGTAGAGGCAATTTTGGAAGAAAGCACTGAAAAACTTAAAAGCTTGTCCCTGCAGCAACAGCAGCAGCAGGAGGGAGATAATGGAGACAGCAGCAAAAGCACAGAAGCCAGTGATTTTGAAAACATTGAGTCACCTTTGAATGAAATAGACTCTTCAGCATCAGCAGAAAACAGAGAACTTGAAAACCAAATTCAGATTTCTGATCCAGAAAATCTGCAGTCCGAGGAGCGGTCAGACTCGGATGTCAATAACGACAGGAGTACGAGCTCAGTGGACAGTGACATCCTCAGCTCCAGCCACAGCAGTGACACTTTGTGCAATGTGGACAATGCCCCCCTCCCTCTGGCTAATGGACTTGACTCTCACAGCATCACAAGTAGTAGGAGATCAAAAGCCAATCAGGGGAAGAAGGAAACCTGGGACACAGCAGAAGAAGATTCTGGAACAGACAGTGAATATGATGAGAGTGGCAAGAGTAGAGGAGAAGCACAGTATATGTACTTTAAATCAGAACCCTACACTGCAGAGGAGGGTTCAGGAGAAGGGCAAAAATGTATGTATTCTTTTTTAAGTGCCTTAAAATAATTCTGTGTGCTTTATTACTTACTTCATATGCTGTGTTAAAAAAGCCTAATGACAGTATTGAAAAACTTGTTTATACTGTCAAATTAAAGCTAATGAAAGTGCAAAGACAGGATGTGATATTCAGCAAAAATCTAGCCTAATTTTGATCTTCTAATAAGTGATTACATATTTGAAAAGTGTCTTGCTTTTTTGTTTTAAAGAAAATGAATATCTATTTACATTTATTGGTAGTGTTCCCTGTAGGGCAAGCTGAGTTGTCTTCCAGTGAAAGGAACATAGTTGCATCTGCTGATGCACCTGTTTCACAAAGTGCTTATTTACTGTGGTTAAAACAACATATTTCTGTTACCATTTAGACTAACAAACCTGAAAAGCCCTGTTCATTTGACTGCAAAGAAAATTCAAATATATTTCATATTGACAATTTAATTCACTAACTGAAATACAGTGGATACAGTGAGACATATGGCTGACATGAAAATGTCCAAACAATTTCCATATAAGAGCCTAAGTGGTATGTAATTGTCATAAAAAAATAATTTCAACAATGCTCTGTACCCATCTGTGCTTTATAACTAACAGAATAATAATTAAAGAATAGCAGAATGTAAGATAAATATTTTGAAAGGCAAAGGTTTTCATGTCAATCCAGAAACTCTGATTGTAATAGTAATAGATAAAGAATTTCTCACAGAGAAGTTGATTTGCATCTACTAAAGTTTTGATAAAATTACTCCTTTAGCTTGGAATGGTCTGTCTTTGGGGCTAATTTTGAACTACTTTCATTTTTCTCTGGTTTATTTTGGTAGGTCTAGTTGGATTCAGGAATGATTTGTTTGCAGTAATTTTGATGTTATCATAGTACACTGTGTAAACAATTATCCTGAGGGGAAAGCTTTTATGTATTTTTAATATAATTCACATAATTTATTTGTTCAGTTAAATGTTCTGAATTGTTTATTCTAGAGTGTCGTGACATAATATAATCATGACATACTGAACCTGCTACAGTAGTGCAGTACAAATTGCATATATTAAGAAACACAATTTTTAAAAATAAACTATTCCCTTTACTTTGCAGAGTTTCATATTACTGCATCTTTTCCTTAACTACAACATTATTCCATGAAAACGTCCCTTAATCTGGATTTGGGCTTGCCTTGTGATATCCTGTGGCCTTCCAGAACATGGAATTTAAATAACTTTTTAATGCTGAAAGCCAGGAAGGGAAATGAAGGGAATTGAGTGGCCTATGCCTGGCCAGTCCCAACACCAAAGCGATTCCCTTGCCCTTGGGCAGGGCAAAGCTGTAGGAGGATTATCTGCAGTTGCTCCATGGGATTCTGTTTGTTGTCTTTCTGACCAGACTGGGTCCTGCTTTGCTCCACCACGTCACTGAATGCAAACCAGGGCAGTTTGACACTGCAGTGTCCCTCCAAAATATCTGCCCATAAACACTTAAAATGCAGCAAAGCTGTTAAAGATCATAATAATAACATCGTTAGATAAAATGTAAATGCAGCCATTAACCATAATTCAGGCTTTTCAGTATTGTTTTGCTGCAAGTGCTAACTTTGAATATATAGAAATTGTATGTGAGAGCGCTTTTTTTTTTGGTAGCAAGGTGTTTCATACCATTTTTATCTTTATTTTTGCTTAGGGCTGATGGTGCATGTTGATAAAAGAATTACCCTGTCTGCCTTCAAGCAACACTTGGAGCCTTTTGTTGGAGTTCCATCTTCTCACTTCAAAGTCTTTAGAGTCTATGCCAGCAATCAAGAGTTTGAGAGCGTTCGGCTGAATGAGACCCTTTCATCATTTTCTGATGACAATAAGGTTATTCAGAAGTTATTTTGAATCATTAACAATATATTGGTACAGTATAGATAAACTTAATTTACAACAGGTGAAATATTATTGTGGTCTTCGTAGCGTGTTACAAAATGTAATTCTAATTTTGATACCAGTTCCAACAGATGTTCCTTTTGCCTTCTAGATAACTATTAGACTTGGAAGAGCCCTTAAGAAGGGTGAATACAGAGTCAAAGTCTATCAACTTTTGGTAAATGAGCCTGAGGTAAGGCATTGAATGTTTCAAGACAGATTCATGAAAATATTAATATGTGCCCTGGCCAAGGTTTTGCTTTGAAATATTGGGAAAAAATGAAACTCCTTCTTTTCTGTACATTTCCCTGCAAGTTTTTGTGGATGTAGAAAGGGAGTTTGAGACGATTTCTGTTCCAAGTACACAATTGGAATGTGATTTACAGTGTCTCTAAAGTGTCTTTTTTTCTATGGTGAAAATGGAGGACAAGTGAATTGTTTCTTTGTTTCCCTTAAATGCATGACAGTCATGTAGCATTCTCTCCAAAGAAGAAACTGTGTTTGCTCGTGGTTGTGGTTTTCAGTGATGTTGAGCTGATCTAATTCATCACATTCATGTGCTGCAGATAGTGCTTATCAGGGTGATTTTCTGGGTAATGGCCCTCTCTGCATAAGGCAAGCCTGAAGCCAAAGTGCCTTTCTTGCAAAAGTACAGCTCATAAACTTGTTACATCTTTTGAGGCATGAAAAATACAGAGGTGATGTCACTATATAGATTCTGCAATATAGACTTTGTATGTGCTTTATTTTTTGGACAAAACTGCAGAATTGTGAGGAAGAGATTCACTGAACTGCTAAAACATGGAATACTGTAAGTTTTAAAGTAACTCCTGTGGAGTCATGGAGTTCTGTCTGATTCATGAAAGCCAGGAAAATGGCATTTTTATTATCATGTGGCTTATTTAATATGAAAGCTCCTTTCCCAGTGTTTGGAATGTGAATCTAATGGTAGCAGTTAGCAGCACAAGCAGAATTTCTGCACAGGCATTCAGAGGGTTTTAAGTGCCCTGCCAAAGGGCTGCTGCAACACAAATTAGTTACACCTCATTTTAATGAATTCATTGCCTACCTTGTTAATGAGAAACCTTCTAATGGTCTTTTGGCCAGGTGGATGGGACTGGTCACAAAGCATAAACAGAGGTAAATTACAGTTATGTGTTCAAAAGAACTCTTGTCTTTAATCTCTTTCTGTTTGTGTTCACAGCCATGCAAGTTTCTTCTAGATGCAGTTTTTGCTAAAGGAATGACTGTCCGACAGTCCAAAGAGGAGCTGCTTCCTCAGCTTCGAGAACAATGTGGCCTAGACTTGACAATTGACAGGTAAACCTGATTAAATATCACTTTAAAATGTGTTTGGGGATTTCTTTCCTCTTGTGGAGAAAGAAAGTCATGAAAGAAGCAGAAATAAATTGCTGTGGTCTTTGAAGCAGTTTGTGAATACAAACGCTAATTCAGCAGTTCTTTGCTTTCATCTCATGCAGAATGACTTCTATAGGGGATAATATTTACATAGAATTGCCTGTGTGCAACATGTCTGCAGCTTTAGATCTCTCTAATGATGATTTCCTTCAGAAAGGGGAACATTAAGTAAATCAATTCATAAAAGAGCCACCTGCTCTCTACATGCAGGCCTAGCATAGATCACTGCAGCAAACTGCTTGTGTGACATCACTGTGTGTGTATAGCACTGAGTTGTGCTGTCTTCCCTTTACCATAAGTGGTTATCCCTAATTAGGAAACTGTTTTCTTCCCTTAAATCCGTGCATATTTCTTGCACTGAACAAGTGAAACACACTTGTTTTCCTTGTGTGTATGAATGATTCAGTGCTAAGCCAGTAGTGACACCCTGCTGTCAGGACTGTTTCAGAACATTAAAATTGTTTCTGTTAAACCTCACCAAACCGTGCATTAATGAGCTGTAGTATTTCAATTTTGTCAGAAAATACTCAGTTTTGATCTCTGGCAGTGCTAGGTGTTCATGAGCAGATAGAAGCTCACTGGAGTTTTTTGTGATGCACTTCTAGGTTTCGCCTACGAAAGAAAACGTGGAAGAATCCAGGCACTGTGTTTCTGGATTATCATATTTATGAAGAAGATATCAATATTTCCAGCAATTGGGAGGTCTTCTTAGAAATACTTGATGGTAATGATTTATTTTCGAATTGGTTCTGGTGATGACTAGTTAGCTGAAATATATGTGTGCACATACATCATATATTTGTATAATTTGTTTTAAGTCAGCACAGCGGTTCAGGCATTTATTAGTTTTTCGACAGGATTGCAAAAACACTTCTGTCAGGAAGAGCTACATTTTGGAACAGAACTTTCGTTCATCAAAACAATTTTGGAATCAGATATTAGAGAGCAGATTGTTTCTGAAATTCTGCTTAAATATCATTTAAATTATGCCATTTCTTAAGCAATCCTTGGCATCACACTTAAAATTTTGGTTCTGAATGCAAAAGCATAGTTTAAGGGTAAGAAAAGAAGGCCATGCTGTTTGTCCTCTAGATTAACAGATACTGTTGTTAATATATAGATGAAGAAGGTGAATTCCATTCACTCAGGAATTTTCTTCCAAGCATACCTGGTTTAAGAAGGCTCACTTAGCTGTTATTCACAGCTGTGTTCAATTCTGGTGTTTTCAGTTTTAACAGAATTGTGCCAATGCAAGTATCAAAATATGAAATGAACCTGGGAGATTCGGGAGGCCCACAGATTCCTGTGGACATGTGTGTCAGCTCACACTGCAATTAAAACTTTACAGTTTAAATTCTTTGTTATTAGATTTAGATAATTACTGTAGTGTTTCTGAAGTGAGTAGGTCTTGGAGATACAGCTTTAGACACTGCAGCCCACCTAACTCACAGAGAGATTATAGATTACAGGGCCTCCAACTGTTCTGTAATGGTTTAATGCAAAACAAGCATGTAATGTCAGCCATAAAAGTCTAAGCCACATGTTCTGCATGCTAGATTATAAAATTATAGACTAATTAAAAGTAAAAATACAATCAACCCTTGGAGATATCACTTCTGCTTATGTCATTGTAATGTAAACGATATTGCTCTGTCAGCCAGAGACAGCTCTGGAACCTGAAACAAGATATAAAAAGGCTGGAGGCAGCACATACTAAAGCTCTTGAAGGTGGTGGGTGGAAAGATTTCAATAACAAGTGTAGAGTTGGTGAGGGAGAAGTTAAATGGGGAAAGCTTATTTTGGTAAAGGAAGTGAAGCCCGTGATAGGAAGGCCTCATGCAAATGCCAGATCTGGAGTCAGGGTAGGTGGAGAGGTACGTATGGATAACTGAGCTGGGTGTTATGGAAAACTGTGCCCTAAAGAAGAACAAATGGCATGGCTTCAAGGAGATCCTTCCCATGAAAAATTCCTTTGAAGGAGCTGATAACAGAAAACTTCAACTAAATCCTATTCCTTTCCTCTTCCCCCTTTTTTTTAAGTGAACTGCTTGGAGCACACTGGGTTGCTTAATTCGTATTTGTATCTGTAGGGCAGTCTTCCATATTAGAGTATGGTTAAGATATGGACAAACCCTAATTTAAAATAGAATTTTTTGTGATATTATTACAATAATACAATTAATGAAATAATCTATTTCTTTGGTAGGAGTAGAAAAGATGAAATCCATGTCACAACTTGCTGTTTTATCGAGAAGATGGAGGCCCTCAGAAATGAAATTAGATTCTTTCCAGGAAGTAGTATTAGAAAGCAGCAGTGTCGAAGAATTAAAAGAGAAGGTAAAATGTGTTACATGATGCAAGTTTCTTGTGGTGACCAAGAGCCTTATTGATGTTCTGTGCTGGCAAGCACAAAGATGTCATAGCTCCAAAAATCTTGTTGCATGGTGATTATTTTTCCCAAGGAACTGATAACCTATCCCATCCCATTACCAAAGCCACATGAATGATCAGCTTTACTTCTTAGTTTCACATAATGGTCTGGTATGAAAGTATTCAGGTGAATACATGCAAAAAAAGTCACATCTTGATATTTAAGCAGTTTAATAGTACCTGTTTCCCTTATCCTCAAATAACACACGTGAAAGAAAAGCTGAGCTATTGCCACTTTTGTTTTTCCAAAATACCAAACCTTTCAGCCTCCTCATACTTGAATTTGAGAGCTGTTGCTGAGGGGCAGTGTTGCTGTATCAAGTAGGTTGAACTCTATTTTGGATGGAAAGTAGGGCTGTGGTATGGTTTGGTTTGCTTAAGGCCAGGACCCTCTAACAGCTAAGCAGACCTGTGTCCTCCCAGCAGAAATCTGGAGTAGGATTGTCTCCTATTGAGACTCTTGTTAATCCAGTGTATCCCAGGGTTCCACTCTTGGAGAAATGTTCATTTATGTGTGGCAATGCCCAGTTGTTAGGAGGTCACCTTGGATGCTGAGGCCAGCAAAAATGCTGGTGTCAGTGACCATGAGAATTGTTAAATTGGGGGGTTTAATTCACAGGCTGGGTTTGTGTTTTACACAGAGTAAGCTATGGGCTGCTTTCTTGTATTCTTCAGGTAGAAATGAAGTTTCTATGGGTTCTTGCATGCAGTCAAGAACTTCTCCTCACTTGTATCTGAAGAAAGAGTTGGCTGCCCTTGTTTCCTTGCCTTAAGAATTGATATGCAAAGTTCTGGTAGGAAGTGCAGGTGTGTGGAGGTGGGTCTTAGTCATGCATATTTTCCAGCTGTGCCTGCTCCCCAGCTGACTGGATAACAGCTTCCTGTCACACAAGGAAACTGCTGAGGGTTTGACATGAGGCAGTCGGTCTCTTTGTGTCCTGGAACTTGGATGTTATTAATTATTTCTATAAACGTTTTTGTCTCCCCTTCAGTATTAAGAGAAGTGTGATGAAATACTATCACAGCAGGCATCACTTGTGACACACACTGGTAACTTCAGAAATGTTAAGAATGTGTACTTGTCATTGTTTTTTGTACATTGGAGGAGTTGCAGATAATTCGACTTCTAGATTTGGCAGCTGTTGACTTTATATAGACACTGTGTAAGGATGCTTTGGAATAGTATTAAATCCACCATTTCTCTTCACAGCTAAGTGAAATAAGTGGAATACCCTTAGAAAACGTAGAATTTGCAAAGGTAAGAAAGATTTTGTGTATTTTTGGCTTTTAATGGCACAGAACTGTGATTATGAGTTTTATTGTATTCACTAAGTAATTGTTTTTTTTCAGGGTAGAGGAACCTTTCCATGTGACATTTCCATACTAGAGATTCATCAAGACTTGGACTGGAATCCAAAAGTATCTACATTGAATGTCTGGCCTCTGTACATTTGTGATGATGGTGCAGTAATATTTTATAGGTATGTCTTTCATTACAGTATAATAAACCATGCAAAAAAAAAGCTGTAGTTAACATTTGAGGGGTGATGTAATGGGAAGGAACATAAGATACTCTTCTGTTATCTTAAAGAAAAAAGGTTTAAAATATTCAGCTGAAATATTTGTGCTCCTCAACTTCCTAAAAGCCTGAATGTTAATTAAGTTTAAGAAAACAAGTACTGCCCCAATTTACTGAATCTTTCCTCCCAAAACCACTGAAATTAAAGCTCGTTGCTAATGCTTGAGTGTGTATCTGGATTTAGTTTCTTAAAATAGAACCATGTTCTCACAAAACATGGAGTTTGTGTCTTGCTGTAGGTTTTGGAGAGCAAGGATTTTATTTTTTGAGTTTATTCATTTGAGAACTTAGTATGGCTTCTTTCTAAAAAGCCTGTTATGATAAAAATTCTGTTATTACGAAAAATGTTGATCAGCTGGTGCCAGTAGCCCAGGGCAGGATGAGGGCTGAGAGCTGGAATATTGTCCTTTCTCCTAAACTTGGTGGGTGAGGCAACCTCATGGACACCACATTGTTTCTGTGGTATTTTTCATAATTTCGTGTGAGCTGGGGAGAAACAGCTGGTCAGTAATGTGCTGGTCTTGAAGAAAATTACTTGTGAGAACATCTGGCAGGGACTGGCTGACACACTGCTTCCAGCTGTTGGACCAAAAGCAGAGCAGAGCTGTAGTTGTCTGTGTAGAATAGGAGAGATGGAGGAGTATGGGCTTGTTTCTTCCCCTGGTCTGTAGTCAGTCAGAAGGCTGAATGTTGCTGCTGGAAAAGCAGGTTTAGACACATTGCCTGTTTCTGCAGAATAGAGCAATCTCTGAGAAATATTGTGCTTAGTTGTGGTTTATGCTTAGTTGTGGTTTTTACTGAGTTGCTTCAAGTGAAAAAAAAAAGCAAAAATCTCCTTATGGTCACTGTATTGATCTGAATTTGAACATATGTTTACATTTTAGGGATAAAACTGAAGAATTAATGGAATTAACAGATGAGCAAAGAAATGAACTGATGAAAAAAGAAAGCAGCAGACTCCAGAAAACTGGACACCGGGTAACCTACTCTCCCCGTAAAGAAAAAGCACTAAAAATTTATCTGGATGGAGCACCAAATAAAGATTTGACTCAAGACTGATACTTGCTATAGCATTTTCCCTGGGGAATTTTTTTTGTTTCCAATCAAAAGGTTCACTACTACTGTGTAGTGCCATTACGGCAGGACATTCATTAGGTGTAAAGTGCTGACACCAGCAGCGGCCGGGCGGGGCCGGCCCAGCGCAGGGCCCCGCTGGGCACTGTTTGACTTGGAATCATGTTGTGCACTATAGTCAAATGTACTGTAAAGCTAAAAGGGATGTGCAAATAAAAGATTAGAACTCAAAAGTGGGCGGGGAGGGAAATGAGTGGAAATTGTTGAGGACAGTGTGCACATAGTAGCTAGTGAAACTAGCCTCCAACAGGATACTCATAGCTTAATAATAAAAGCTGTGCAAAGGCCATGAAAGAATCCTTTTCTCTGTTTGTTTCACTGATACACGCATTACCTCATCAGAGAGTCTGGAGTAAATGTTAACACTTTGGTTCTAGGAAAGCAGCGGGAAAGGGCCGGACATGGGAGTGCTGCCAGTGTCAGGTTTTAGAATATTCTTCCATAAAACAGGGGGTCTGAGAGGTGTCTGCAGGAAGCTGCCAGCAGGCACTGTTTGTTTGCAGAAGTGCTGTTGTAAGGTAAAGTGGTTTTTAATAGGTTACTGAAGCCAGTGAGCAGCTCTAGTATATTGCGTTCGATGTGTAAATAAAATCTGCCCTATCCATTTACCAGAACTGCAGTTCAGCTATTTACCATGGTATTTCTTTACACATATCAACATTCGTTGTGTACATTTGGAAGTATAGTTGCCTATTTAAATTTGTATTCATTTTATGTTTGATGCTGGGTACTTTAGGGTTGTTCTTCCCCTTGTTGATGAAGTTTTTGTTCTGTTGCGCTACTTTTTGTACATTTTGTTTTTAAGACTATTACAAGTTTGCATCTTCTCCACCTGCTGAAAGTCAATTTATTTTTCCCAGAGTTGATTCCATAGCTATATGTAGTCAAATATTGGGGCAACCTCTTAACACCTCAACGTACAAACTTGGTAGTTCAGGCTGTGGTGCAAAGACTGATGCAGTCAACATGATTTCATTGCAAAGCCTAGGAACAGCAGTTTTTTGCTTTGGTCCATAAAGATCAATAGAGAACAATTCTCCATAGTTTTTGGAAAAACCACCTAATTTATAACAATCAAAAGATTTTGGTAAACTTTTTCATGCCAGATGCTGTTTACAACAATGAACATGCCAATAAAACATTTGTTCATTCTGTTGTGTTATTTTAATCATTAAATGCTGTGGTTTTTATTTAAAAAATTATGGGAGTGTTGCATGGAAATTCAACTTTCCCAAGGCAGTGCTGGAATTGCAAGGCTGAGTGTTTGTGTGTATGTGCACACCCCCTCCATGTACAGAGTGTTACAGGAACTGCTTTGTAGCCTGGCTGCTGCTCCTCTTTACATTCATGCCAAATTTTTCTTCAACTGTGAGTTTGCCAGAACTGAATTTCTCACCAGTGAGACTTCCAAGTATAATTTTCAGCTAAATTTCGCTGCAGAGGGAAAGGGGTGTTAAATAACAGAACCTTCAGCTCTTCCTTGCATGCTGGCCCACAACAACCTAAAAATGCTTAGGAATTTGGCAGCTTGAAAACCAGGCATTCCACAGAGGCATTCCCTCATTATTCCTTTTCTGACTGTTCTGTGCTGCTTCTTGGCCCTCATAGGTGAGGTGGAAGTGGGGGCAAAGGAGCAGAGAGGGAGTAACCATCCCCTAGGTAGGGGACTTCATTGAACTACCATTTACCATAGATACAGACTGCTAAAGTATCCTTAAGAGCTTTTGGAAGAGAGAAAAAAAATTATGAAATGTATTGTGAATTTTCTTCCAACTCAGACATTTGGAAAGGCAAAAATGTAGAGATGAAATGCAGGGATTGCAGCATCAAGAACTTGAAGGGAGAATACTGTCCTTAAGAGGGCAGTATTTACAGGCAGTTACCACTCTCATGGATACTTTTTACACAGGAAATTTGCAGTGACATTTAATTCCTTCTCTTTGTATAGATGGGTCTGTCTCTAATGCACAGTAATTTGATTTGGGGTAGAAAGGGTAAATTCAGTGACCTCTCAGAGCTGGTGTCTGTGCGTGTGTGTTGGTGTGAGAACTGGTTGTAGAGTCCTTAAACCAAAAGACAGTTCTGATGAGATATCCTCCCTGTTGATAATGATAATGGCACCCTAGGAGTTTGTTGACAAGTCCTTCATGCACCAGAAGTGGTGCCAGATGTGCAGATTGGTAGCACAGTCGTACCCACCTGTTCCAGGTATTGGTGCTCTGCTGTTCCAAACCAGACATGAGCAGTAGGGATGCTCTGGGAAGAAGCACCATGAAAAGTTACTTGGCTGGAACCTCGTGTCATGTTTTACCATGTGCAACAACAGATGGTGAAATCTACACCCCAGAAAACCATTAATAGTGGAGGAGCCATGGTAGCAAACTGGTGAGACAGCTGGGGAGTTTGGTGGGTCGTGTTTTACTCTTAGCTTGCTGTTGATTTTTTAAATCAATGACCTTTTAAGGTGGTAAAAATAATCATGTGTAACATGCACAGATTTATTCCCATGAGGTGTATTAAAAGCATAAACCAATTCTAAAGAAAAAAAAAATCCTTTAAATATTCCTTAAAATCAATGGCTGCAACAGTGTCAAAGTTGATGGTTCTTACCCTAGAGAAATAAAACAATTCCAAACATCTGTACTCAAGTCACTTCTATAGTTTCTAGTAACTTAAAATTATTTATGCTTGTATTTTTTAATGAGTACAAGTACTAAGAAGTTTATTTCTGACAAACAAGGGGAAAGTACAAATCCAGAACACTCAGATGGTTCCCATTTGACAGAAAGCTTGGTCCAGGGATGGAATGAATTCCACAGCAGCTGGGACATGCAGGTTGGGTGCACGGAGAAGGATGCTCATTGAAGACCTCATTTATTGCACTTCTATCCAGCAGTGTGTGTTTCGGGGTCATACAAGCAAGACACTAGACAAAAAAAATCTAGAAATAGCTAACTAAACTGGTGCTTTAGATTTCATCTCCCAAAACCAGGTCCTGAGCTGAGTCAGGCTCGAAACCTGCTTGGTCCTGCAGACTTTCTAATTCTCTCCGCACTTCCTGAATGACACTGCTTTCCTCATAATCAGAGAGGAGATCCTGGGGGATCAAGCTGAGAAAGGGCATCTCATCCACGAGTAAGGGATCTTCTTTTTCAGTGTTCTGGGTTTCATTGGCAGACAGCTGACACACAGATGTGGACCTGTGGCTGTTGGAAAAAGGCACATCTGGTTATACAGTACATCATTTTGTGTTCTTCTCGTTTATGAAATTCCCCGTTCCCTCCTCACATAGAAACATGTTAAATGCACAATGGATGTACCCTGGCTGACTTCACAAGCATCTGATTCTGACATGCTTGACAGCTGGAGAGTTATAAATGTGATTTCCACATACAGAGATCCCAAGAGCACAAAATGTTTGATCCTGGCATACAAGATGTAAGTGGCCGTCAAAAAAAACAGGTAACAAAAAATGTTAAGTTGAATCTTCAAATTCTGATAGAAAGTTCTAGATAATTCAGCTGCATTCACACCCTAATTAATTTCTGTGTTTCTATATCCTTATCTGAAACGTTGTTCTGGCTAGACCTGACATTTGCTGACAGACCTTCCTTGAGGTTAATGGTACATTAACAAAAGTTTTGGTGCTGAAAGGATGGGATCAGCTCTGCTTGCTTCCTTAGATGACATTTATGAAACAAAATGTTACCCAATTCCTTTTCAAGCATGAAAAAATGTAGAAAGAGTTGAACACAGAAGAGATAAATAATAATCTGCATCTCTATCCCAGCTATGGTGTCTTGTTGGAAGTTAATATGATGCTGGTAGTGTAAGAGCAAACTTGGAGAATTCATTTCATAGAAAATGTAGGTTTTCTAAAAATGCTTTCAGCAAACCTGAAATGATCTCTCTGCCAGTGAAGCTGCTGACAATGCAAATAACTAATTTTAAAGAAATATTAAAAGCATGAGCTATGAAAAGTTTGTATTAAAATCCCTTTTAACATGTCTTACATTGTAAAGCAAGCAAAACATCTGACAGAAGCCCAGTCTCCCACAGAAAGTTGGTGGACAGGGACTGCGTGCAGAGAATTGGAATGATGCATCTCAACAGCTGTCAGTACTGGCTGATTAAAAAGCAGTCCCAGCCTCATTAATTCACACGCTCGATTCACGCCCCATTAAAGTGTTGCCAAACTTAGTTGGGCACATTTGTGTGGGACAGAGCAGAAAGTTTCAATGCTACAGATGAGAAAAGTTACCAAAACCTTTTCTAGTGAGGAAGAATCAGCGAGTTCTCTAGCTATTTACCACAGAATTAGACCCCTCAAAAATTTCAAGCAGCTTGATTGCCCAGCTTTGGGCCTCACCTGTGAGGCTGGCAGCTGAGGCCACTGGCACAGGGGCACTGCTCCAGCACTCCATCGGGCTCCAGGTCCCAGGTGATCAGGTTGAGAAGCCTGTTTGAAGGGTCATGGCAGGGTTCCCCTTCCTCAGGTAAGGGTGTGCACACCGGAAACAGCAGCTCTGCAGGCCAGAGTAAAGTCATTTTAGGAGAAATTGTTATCTTTCTGCTAAACTGGGATGACCCTATGTTTAATTCTTTATGCAAGATATAAAAAAGATGGGCTTGATCTCTTTTTAAGTCCCCTTACATGTTAGGGAGCAATAGCCATGTTTTTTCCACTAGGTGGGAGTAAGACATTTGAAGTTCATCCTTAATGAGCAAGATCAGCTTGATTCAGAGACTACTGTCAAGACAGTACAGCACAACTCCAGCCCTTGGACATTCCAAGCTCTTCTAATCCCAAGAAAACTAACATTACAGGGAATCCTTTGCAATGAGAACCATAAATGGTTTAAAATCTGAATAGAGAAATACCTCTCTCCTTTAGAACTCTGTTAATTTTTCCTGTTCCTTTGCAGAGGCTGCAAATACAGAGCAATTGTTCAGAGACTAAACAATGAGGTTACAGGAACTGCAACTCAGACATTTAATTTATTTTAGTAATTCTGCTGTAGGGAAAGCTGTCTGATGGCATTTGGGGCTTGGCACCTTTGTTCCTACACAGGGCTGAATTTTAGCCTGTGTAAGAAATTATTTTAAAAGGCTGTGTCCTTTGGGTTTCCTCATGTCAGTAATTCACAGTCTCAGTCTGGAATTCAACTCTTCCAGATGTTCCTACAAAACCTCCCTTCCTCCTCTTGTCTTCAGTCACCTCATATGGCAGGATAAAATATGAGAAGAATTCAAAATCTTAATTTTTTTAAACCAGACCTTGTCAAAAGACACATATATGTGTGTGTATGCATAGACACATGTGCTTCAATGTATATGACCTATCAGTTCCCAGTTTCAAAACATTATATACTGAGCAGCAAATACTCCACAGCTTACTGAAGTTTTATATGAAGAATATGCATTGTTATTAGGAAAATCTTTTGCAATACTCTAGAGATGAAGAAAGGCCTTGAGGTTGGGCCTAACCTGAAAAACCCTAAAGCCCTGCTAAAGCAGACAGCCATAGAGAATAAAAACTCATTGCTACTAATCAATAGAAAAATGTAAGTTCTAATAGGAGTATTCTGTCAATGTTCATCAATGTTCTTACCTACTGATTTTTATATATAAATATATAATTTTCTCTAACTATATATCTCTTGTTCCTTCCGAACCAAACTTAACACTGAAGGTCAACTGTGTCATGCTCAACATTAACATGGAAAAGCTGAGCAGATCCTCTTTACTTTTAAATGGTGTTGGAGCTTTCTCCTTTGTTTTCCTGGAATGCCCTGGTGGTGTGATCCACCAGCAGGCTGAGAGTGGGACAAGCCCAACCATCAGTACAAGGCCTCCTCTGCCTCACAGCAAGGGAAAAATCTAGGGAAGTATCTACCTGGTGTAGGGAGATGGCTGGAATTGTGTCCTGTCACTACTAAAATAAGGTGAGCTGTGATAAATGCAGTGAGGAACTGGTGTGTATAAACCATCAGAAGAAACTGGACCCCAACCAGACAGGATTGGGGATCGATTTCAGGCCCGAGACCTTCTGCTGTCCCTTCTGTAAATCAAGTTTCACATTCCCATGTGGACTGACAACATAATCTGGGACGTCATTGCTCTGTCTCTCTTGGCTGCCTGGTCACTACTGCATGGTGTGATGCCCTGGAAGGCTCACATAAAACCTGGAGTATGAAATGTATCTGCAGTGTGATTCTGATGCTCTGCTTGCTGAGAGGAAGGAGAAGCCTCTTTTAGCCAGCTCATTGATTTATTCTGCACATATTTTATTCTCTTATTTTGCTCTATTGTGTATAAATTTGATATAGAGCTCTGCTGCTTTTAAATGCCTAAGACCCCCCTTTAGAAATGTAAATTTTTGTGCTTCTTCTGCTGGTCTTATCTCTAGTGTGCAATGGGCTTTGCTTTCACCAGTGTGCAGCCCATCAGGTTATTTCTCACTCCTATTTTTATCAAAGTTTTATAATGGAGTCAACACAGTGCATTCCACAGGCCAAGGGAGAACAACTTGTTGATTCTGTAGAGATGTAACCATTTTCCCTGGGCTGAAAAGAGCCAAATATGAAGGCTCCTGCATGATGAAATGAACAGGATGAGCCCCTGAGTACCTTTCTGAAAAGCACAGCACGTTCCAGGGTTGCAGTCGTGCTGGTTCTCACAAATGGTGCCATTCTCCCCTTTGGCAGTGGATCTCCTGCACTCGCCCCACACGCAGAGCTGCTCCCCACAGCACTCCACATCCCGTGAGCAGGGCTGCCAAAGGCAAAAGCTCGTGAGAAAACTGCCCCTGTAGCACTCATTGCTTGTATCACACACAGCCACACACAGAATCAAACCCTGAGCCTGAAGACAGCACTATGTACTTTAAATATATGTATGTCACATTCCAGCTGGTTAATAGCACTGCTCTATTTCTCAGTTTGAGCTCACAGAACTATTGCCAGACAGGAACCTCCACAGCAGAGTAGCAGCACTCCATCCAACCTGGCCTTGCACCCTTCCAGGGATGGAGCAGCCACAGCTTCTCTGGGCAACCTCTGCCAGGGCCTCACCACCCTCACAGGGAAGAGTTTCTTCCCAATATCTAATCTAACCTGCTCTGTTTAATGCCATTCCCCCTTGTCCTGTCACTACATGCACTTGCAAAATGTCCCTCTCCAGATCTCTTGTAGCCCCTTTAGGTACTGAAATGCTGCTCTAAGTTCTCCTGGGAGCCCTCTCTTCTGCAATCAAGGGAAACAAAAACTAATAAATGAACCATCATCAATGGAG
This sequence comes from Lanius collurio, assembly GCA_020086605.1. NCBI lineage: Eukaryota > Metazoa > Chordata > Aves > Passeriformes > Laniidae > Lanius > Lanius collurio. Next base: position 5,882,126 of record JACBWW010000041.1, read on the forward strand.
AACATTACTGATTTTTTTTTCCATTGTTAAATGCAGTCAGGAATTTACAATTTGTTCAGAAGAATTGTTTTCAAAGAGCAAAGCAAAAAAAAGTCTTACTAAAATGCATATTTTAGTTGTAATAAGAACCAGACCTCATTGGTAACTAAGAATCTTTGAAAAAATCTCTCTGAAAAAAACCTCTGTAAAACAGAAATGCAAATCTCTAGCTAAAGGTAGCTTTGTATGACAATTGCCCCAGTGTTTCAACTACACACACCTAAGAAATCAATAATAAAAACCCTGTGAGTCACTTTGTTTCCTTTTTTAGGTAGTTTGATTAACAATCTTAAGGAGTCGTAGCAGGTCAGCGTTTCAGCAGCTTTTTCCTGTCTGTGTAAAGCCCTGTCTGGGCAGCCATACAAAAATATGTATTTTTTTTCCAGTGGATCCCACCTGCAGTGCTTAACACAGGGCAAGGAGTAGGACTACACTGGCACTATGAAGACCTGCTAATTAAGGAAAAAAATGCTCTGTATTTATGGAGGTTCCAGGTTGGGGAATTGATCCCACCTCCTTCAGCCTGAACTCACTTTACAAAAGAAGTGTAGATAGGATCCAGTTTTTACTTTCTTTATCCTACAAGTGTTCTACTGAGAACTGCAAAGAAGAGGTGAGGAGCGGGGTAGATGTTGGGTCATTCCAATCATGATTTTTAATTACTCTGTGTTAACATAAAAATTATTTTATCCTCATGCAGAAAGCTTTGCAGCTTCTTTTCCATCAATTTTGACTTGCTGACATTAGCAACAATAAATTACTGAGTTTCTAAAAATCACATTAAATGCCATCTCATTCAGGACTTACTGTGTGCTGGGACTTGCAGAGCTGACATTTGTATTCAAAGGTGGAGAACTGGCAATACTTTCCTGTTTCACAGTCTTCATCAATGATACACTCCTGAAGGATAAAATCATGATTTGCCAAAAATTCATTCCTCTCCTTGAAATACCAGAAGCTCTTCATTGATTATATTTCTCACTTGGGAACCAAGAAAAAAAAGCTTGCTGGGGTTCTTTGTGCAACCATGGTTCTGTAACAGAGCAGTGCCCTCTCCCTGGCTTATCTGAACCCTCTGGCCTCAAACTGCTGGGTGGCTTCACTTGAGTGCATGGCAGTGAGGAGAACACAGAGAAGGAGTGGATATATTTGTGTCTGGTTCACAAGGAGGGGATGTTTTCCCATCTAATGGTTACTTCTTAAAAATTGTGTGATAAACCCTCTTCTCTAAAATGTCCTTTTCTTTTTCTTCCTCCAGGCTGGAAACAAAGTAGTCAACAGAAGAATAAATCCCAGCACCATTCTGAGTCACCTGTACTGCAGCATTGGTTTGGACCATGGTTGGTGGGAAGGGAAAGGAAAAGGAAAAAGCAAAAGGAATTACACAAAAATCCCTGAATTCTCTGAAGTAAGCACTTGGCTGCTCTTTCTGATCTCACTGGAGCAGATAATTTGTGCAACCCCTATTGAAAGTTTCCACTAAGCTTCTCATTTTCTTCAGATCTTCTCCAGATTCAGCCTTTTGGAGGGTTCTTGCCATGTGTGAGGCAAGGCTGCTCTGCCTGAATCAGCCCTAAATTACCCACTTTGGCCACCTCAGATGTTTCCAAGCAGTTTGATTACCCAGAACACAGAACAGAAGCTAAACTCAGTCTAGGGCCTGACTCTTTCCAAGTCAGGGACTCGACATTCAAGTTATATGTTTATAATTCAGAAGAATTCATTTTAGCTGTTTTAAGGAATGAGTATCACTGGGTCGGTGCTGCTGTAAATTATCACAATGTTTTTCAACTTCATTACTTTACTGTGTGTGCTCTGCTTTTTTTTTTTTTTGCTTTCCTGTTGCTACATAACCGGATGGATCAAAATCCAAATACCCAAATATCACAGAGTGTGTTGGAGGTTTTGTGGTTCCAAGTGAGCAGCCAGCCACTTCTCTTCAGCAGCCATGCTCTTCTAGGCCAACTTGTGTAGCTGTTTGTAGCTTTGTCGGCTGCTTTGATGAACCCTCTGCATAAACCAGACCCAGAATAGACCACACTGTTTCATTCCTGTTCCATCCACCCTCAGGCAAACAGCCAGGTCTCCCTGTACTCAGGTTTTCCAACTGTCCCTCTCCACAAAGGAGAAATCTTGCCATAATAGTTTTTAAGCTCATGGAATAACTCTCTCTCTAAAACCACCTAACACCAAAGCTGCAATTCTCAAGTTGCTGTTTTCTCCTGAATTAATTAATCCCACACCGAAAAACTTTTTCCTCTTACTGAATTGTGTCCCATCAGTTCAGACATTCAGTTTTATGATGGTTTCCAGTCAGGGAAAAAAAAAATCCCTTTGTGGGTTTCTTTCCTGGCCTGGAAAAAGCTTCCTTTCATATGATCTCTGAGAAATTGTGTGCCACACTCCAAACCAATTTACTTCACCCAGATATCCATAGGCAATGCAGAACTACATAATGCTTACATGCAGATGTGTAACCATATACGTTTTTATTATTATTTATTTTTCTTTCTTTAAGCAGGCAACAGACCTTTTCTTATTCAGCTACCTTAACACAGAATAGATGCTGGACAAGGAGAAAATCTGAACATCTTCATCAGCTGCAACAGATGCTGAACAATCCATTTTTTCCTGGAACTGTGCAAACTAAGTTATTTCTCAGAATATTTTGTCTTTGCAGAAGCAACTGCATAAACTGAGGAGAGGGAGTGTGGGCTTCTGATGTGCAGCAGAGCATACAAGTTGGGCAGATAACTTAAAGGCAAAATGAGCCAGCCACAGTGATAATGAGGTACATCTCTCTGAAATCCATTTTGGTGTTACACCAGTTAATTTAATGTTGTGGAAAAGGAATATGCTGTTTGGGAAGTGCTAAAGAATAACACAGAGTGAAAGCAGCATTGCTTATTTATTAATGGGAGTACTGGGAGCCATAAACAACAGAGGCCAGGATGGAGAGTCCCATGCTATGTACCTGTAAGGACACACTCAGCATCCTGTGGACTCTTATTATAATATTGTGCTTTGCAGTGAATATCCTGCAGCACCTGGAAGCAATTTGGGCATTAGGATCTGTTCCAAAACCAACAGGGAAAAAAAAAAAAAACCAAACTGAAAAACCCTCCCAACAAGAGAATGAAAAAGTTTCTTAAGTCTGCTGAAACAACTGCTGCTGAAAGAAACTTCAGGTTTCTTATCTTTGGTAGATTATACCAAAGATTCTCACTTTCCTAAAGAATGGTTAGTGTCCATTTCATTTGAGAATAAAACAGTGAGTGATGCTGGTGATAGTCAAATATGGCAGCTCCCAGAGCCCCGAAACAGCTGGTGCAGGAGTGCACAGGTCAGGGCTGCTGGGACAAGCTTTGACAGGAGTGCTTTCCCTTTGCACACATGGAAAGGCACAAAAGAGAAGAGATTTCTTCCAGTGGGATGTGTCAATCTGCAGCCTCCAGCCGTGGGCATGCCCTGGCAGAGGGCACTGGGTGGTGGGAGGCACCCCCTGTGCTGTGCACCACGTCACCCTCTGCCCAGGCAGCACACCAAGGGGAAAAAGAGGGACAAGCAAAGAATTTCTCATTTCAAGTTATGAAAGCAGAGCAACACGGCCAGAGTTAACCTACTTTCACTCAGAAACCCACTTTCTTTGGCAGTGTTCATCTGGTTTCTGTACCTCACTATGGCAGTATTTTTAATACTCTGTTTTGCTGGTGATACAGTATGTACTGAAATAACACTCACTTTCTTTGCTCTTCTTCCCCTTAATCCTTAATTAGAATCCTAAGAGTAGACTAAAAAATACTCTGATGATGTCTAACCTTCAAAATGGACTCATTGATTTTAAATTCACAACTGGCATTGGATTTGCCTGTTCCCTCTCCCCACTCACACTCACCCTGCCTCCACATTCTCAGAAAGTTCTTCTTCAAAGATAACTTTAAACAAAACTCTCCCTTCACTACCCATATCTTCAACCAATATTTGTCAGGGACTGTCTTAAGTGATGCTTTTTCTCCTTCTTTAGTTTAGAACCCAAGAAAGCAGAGGAAGGCACTGTCGTGACCTAATATACAACATTTCTGCAGTTCTCTGGCATGAGAACAGTGGGATTCAAGGAGGAGAACCCCTTCCCCCTCTTTGTGTGATCTACATGGCCCACTTGGCTGGCTTACCATGATCCAGTTAAAGTTTGTGCCTACAAACTTCTGAAGGAGCTGAAGGGAGAGGCAGGATTGTTTTCTGCACAGAACAAGCCCTTCCAAAGTGTTCATTCCTAACCCTCTGTGGATTTCAGGCCCCCAAGCCATGAAGTGGAGAGGCAAAAATCAATGATTCTGGAGAGGTAAGGAAGTTCTGCCAGCAGAAACACAGCACAGGAAGCAATGCTACTAAAGCAATTTGTGTGCCAATTAGAAAATGGGTTTTAGTAACAACCTTTGGAAATGCATGGGGGCATCTCAGCAGCATTCAGGGATAACTGTGCTCCAGAAGCTTCTCTGAACAAAAGCCCCTTCACATGTCTATTAAAAACTCCCCACACAAAGTAATTCCCACTTCAAAAACCTTTAACTCAGGTTAACCTCCATGAGCCATAGCTACAGATCCTTCCCAAACACCCAATTGTACCTGTGAGACAACAACAATTCCAGCCACAGCTGAATCACCATGTTCACGTTGGAAGTGACATCTCTTAGCAAATAGTCCTTCTAAGAGTTAATATTTCTGTGTTTACAAATCCCCCTCTAGGTTTTGTTTCAATTTCTGCAAGTTGTTTCACGTAGGGCTGGTCTCTGTTACTGCAGCAGATGGCAAAAACTGCTGAGTAGTAAGGAAAAAAAAAGCAGCATAAAACCTGTTTTATATCCTACATGTACTAAAAAAAAGGCAGAATTACATAGCATGGAATATTGTTTTATGGAAACTACTACCTTAATTTGAAATGCAGTAGCATTCCAGTTCCTAATCTCTCAGTTGTCTAGACAGGGCATGTAATGCATTTGTCTTTAATGAGATATGAATTAATTTGCCTTGAAATACCTCAAAACCTCTGTAATACTTTCCAGCAGTGCAAACCTCTCACTGCTGTCCTGCCAAGTACACAGCACTCATAAAATTAGGAACTTCTCTTAAAAAAAGACATCCTAAAAAGAGCAGACACGAGCTGCAGACCGTGGTGGGGGTCCCATGCCAGTGCTGGGAGGGAAAGGCAGCTCTTTGGGTGGCTCTTCAACAGCAGTGTGACTTCTGAGCTCAAAACTAACAAACAGCAAAACACAAGTCCCTTGGCTTTGTCTTGAACTTCTCCATGGAGCTAATTTCATCTGATTCCTTTTCCCCTGTTTCCCAGAAGCATTTTAATTGGGAAAATTTAATTTCTGTTTCTCCACGTGACACAATATAAATCGATGCAAAATACATCTTCATGACATAACTGAAGGTGGCCTAAAGGCACTTGAGCTTGGTTTTAGGTACCCAAAGCAACTCAGCTATGTCAGCCTTAACATGCTGTGGAAAAGCTGAGGGAATTAACTGAGTCAGGCTGTGGCCCCCAATAAACTGCTCACCACCAAAGCATCCCTTTCTACACCACCTGCTTATTCCCACCACACAAACAGTGATCCTATCACTGATCAGACCCTTATGCAGTTAATGCTCAGTGTCAAAAGAGGAAATAAATAAAATATCATCTGATCTACAGCTTCAAGGAGCTGACTCCAATGAAAGAAGAATCTACACCCAAAAAAACAAAACCAAAAAAATTCCTCACAAATGCCTCAGAATAATGAGGAAAACGGTGTCTGGATGCTTTCTCAGATCATGCTCTCTTCACTCTTGGTCAAAATCTCTCTGTAAGCCTTGCAATAATTTAATAGCAGGTCACTCTGCAGAAGCAGCCACTTCATTTTCTTCCCTCACCCTTTTTATTTCTCAGTAATAATAACCTGATCCTGGCAGGACTACAGCTTCTGCAAACACTCCCCTGTAAGAAACACAGTGCCAAGGACTCATTTCAATCTATTTCTCAATGGTATCAAAGTGGGCACATGAGAAGAACTATTCTAATTTGGTAGAAAACCCCCATAAATTATCTATCTGACAGGTAATTAACAGTCTGGAAACTAAGAGCTATCCAGCTAAGAATAAAAGAACTGTGTCTATGTGTGTATATATATATATATATATATATATATATATATGTATATGTGAGGTCAAAATACTGATGTATGTTTATAAACAAAGTTTTCCTAATAAGTCTGCAATTAATGGTCTTAACAGAGAAATGCATCTACCTGTGGATCTGTTAAACTGGAGAACAACAATTCTTTAATCTTTGATAAGCAGAAGATGTGTTTAAACACTCGTGGTCTGAGACATCCTGGGTTTTATTCCAAATGTCCTGAGCTCCAGTAGCAGTTGTGGAGCCACTGTAGAGCTGTGCCACAAAGCTCCAAAGTGCCATTATTTGTAAGCAGCAGTAATCACACAAAGACACAGCTTTGATGCAGTGATGTTCCCTGGGAGATGAATTTTAATGCCGGCCCCTCTTGTCTCTATAATTGGCAGCTACAAAGTTTCCGTGATTCACTACGGAACTATGTCAATTTTGCAAATTTGTACAAGCAAAACAACACAGAGTAGCTGTACACAGTGAGGATGTGAAACAGCTGGGTGAAAGGGAAAGCCTTTGAAAACAAAATTTCTGTACTTAGTAGCTGCTGGTTAATCCTAATCACTAAATTTAGAGTATCACACCAAGAGTAAGATGTTGACCTGTGCCCCATCCCTCACGGAACTGCTTGCAAACCCTGAATTTTATGGGCTTTGTTCCTATATAATATACTTTTTTTGGTAGTCTACAGTTGGAGCACACTTATTAATTATGCTTAAGGTGCCAGTCAAGGATAATAATACTGGAACAGAAGTCACTGGTAAGGATTCACATTCAATGGATTTTGCCCATGGCAGAGTTGACAGCATAAGAGACTGCTGTTACTGTAGAAGAAATTGAATTGTTTATTTTCCATGAACTGTAGGTGGAAGAAGAAGGGGTTTGAATTACAGCAATAGCATTGGAATAAATCATCTCCAGCACTCAAGAATTTTGGGAACACAAAATCCATGTCTGCCTAAGGATGGAATAGGCATCTGGTTCATGGGTGTTGACTCTTTGAAGCTTCTTCAAGACCTCCTGTGTGGGGCATTTCTTCAGATTACAAAAGCCTTTTTTATTCCTTTAAATTAATTTTCCATCTGAAATCATGTGCCTAGAGTATTTCAACAACATGAGATGACAACTATTCATGAATATTCATTCCATTTCCTAGAAAAACTCCAATGAGGAAGAAGGGAGGTGTTCAGCACACTCTTTTCCCAAAAGGGACATAAGAATATGAATGTGTTATGGATTTCCACCACGTACAAAATCCAAGACAAACACCTACCAGGGGACCAAAACTTTCCCTTGCTGACAGCTGTGAGCTCTCTTGGACCCAGAAAAACCACTGAGGCTCCCCTTTGCCTGACACCATGATGTCAAACTCTTCATGCTGTAAGATATCGCTTCTCCCCCTGGACTTTCTAAGGGAGGAAGTCTGAGGGATTCCTCATGTGATACAAGTTCACAAGCAGGCTCTGAGTCATTTCCAGACAGAATAATGAGTAAACAGATCCAGAATTCCCTCCCCATCCTGTATAACTTTTGTACAACCACACTGCACGACAATACAAACTAACTGGAAGGGAGAGTGGACTTGTCAGGAGGGTAAGAACCAGGACAGGTGGGACAGGTGGAGGGGGGTTCTCTGTAAGCTGCAGAGGTGAAGAACCATGAGTTGGCATCTGATGCATCCACCAGTGGTGTCCCTCAGTGCTGGCAGTGACCCTGCAAAGGCCAGGCAGACACTGCACAAAAGATGCCAAAATGCTCTTTAGTGAACCACGTGGGAGGAAGGACAAAGTTGAGACTCACTCAGCTAACACAGAAATGCATTTCTCAAGGCATTGCATTCGAAGCCATCATTCTACAGTGCTTCTTTCTTTCTTTCTTTCTTTTCTTTTCTTTTTCTTTCTTTCGCCAAACCTTTGATGAAACACAACTAAACAGAAACAACTTCAATTCACCTCTTTCCTTCAATTTCCATGGTTTAGCTTAATAAATCATTGTACAAAACACCATGAATCTGGACTGGTAGCATCTCACACCTCTTCCTGACTCTAAACAACTGCACAGAAGGCCAAGCAGTCACTGATCACACTCATTCTCTCTCCTCCTTCTTACTGGTATAAAACCAGTACCATCCTACAGATTTTGTAGAATCTAACCCTCCTAAAGTCCAGGTGAAGGTTAGATAAGACTTAGGCTCATCACGGATGTGTCACAGGGCCAACTTCCCAGCCACTGCAAATTCTGCCACCTTACCTATGACAACACAGATGTAACCAGCTGCAGATTTCACCCATTTTTTTGCACCTTTTGTATCTATCTCAACCAATCTAAGATTCTAACAGATGCAAATAAAAGATAAAAAGACAAAATACTTATGCTATACATCCAGTGCTGTAGCCTGTATTTCCTAATGCTTTAGCTGCTGTTGTTACCCTGCCAGCTAAGGCTTGCTGCTTAATTAGATAACATGGTTTCAGCTAAAATCTCAAATAAGCAGCTGCTGGAGCCAATGGATTAAGTCATGTAATCAAAACCAGTGGAAAAAAATTCTCATTTGCCTTAAAGCTTTTCCTCTCATGAGTAATTTGCTACATGTGTACTGCTGATGGACCTTCAATAAAGATAATCCACACTATGATCTCTTAACAGATGTCATAAAATTGCCACCAGCCCACATAAAAGATTCACTCTCCTGACTGTATGTTACCTTAAAGAGAAGATAAAGAAGCCCCATTTTTCTTAGAATAAATACATTGATCTAGGAGAGGGAGAAAATAAAACCATTCATGGTGGTTTTGTATCTCCCTACAACTTGGACCCAATCTGTGACAGACAATTGCACGGGCTTGGATACCCAAACTCAGCATTTTATGAGCAGGAAAACTGAATCAAAACCAGGGAAAAGGTAAACAACCTCCCTTTGATTCTCACCACTCCCTTACCACGGCTTGTTGGCAGAAGAGCTGTGGCAACCAATGTGCAAACAAGGGAGAAGCAGGAAGCTTCATTCCTGCCTGCCCATGGAAAACTTCACACAAGGCAGGATTTACACTCACAGCTAACAAGAATGCTGTGAGCTTTAGAAGTGATGCATGGACACTGGTGAAGCAGTGGCTAGAAGAGAGAGTTTTGGACCCTTCAGAGGAAATCACTGGTTTACCAGTCTGTTCTTACTAACCATGCTGAGAACATTGAATCAGCTCTAGGCACTGTCACTGTGTCACAGCAATAGTTTATTTTTGGTGAGGAGAAATTCAGCACAGGAAAAGCTTTCCCTCTTCAATATTTTGCTATTCAAAGGGCAATAGTCCAGAGAGATAAAAACAGTGAGGTGGCTCTTCAGCCAACTTGATTTTGCATTAAAATATTCTTTTTCTTTGGGGTTTAGCTGGAAGAAAAAAAACACATTACAGCACAGGAGGATGTGGCAAATTTTTTAACAATTCTAAATACAGGCATAGACTGGAATTGCTAATGAAGACTTTTGAAATATCTACTAGTACTACACAGTTTTGTTTCCCTGACTTGACAGAAAAAACCCAACTTACACTAAACTGGACTAATAGGAAATATGAAATAAATCCTAGTCACTCTCTTAACAGTTTTTTTTTTCATTACTAACGAAGTAAAGTTAGTAATGAAGTTACTAAAGTTATCTGAGCTGCTTCAGACTCCCCCTGATACAAACGAGAGCAGGATTTGTTACCTTTAATTAGGAGTAACCCTTTTGCTGTTGCATCAGTTACTTGCCTGGAAATCTAAGCTGTCATTTAAGAGCAAACAAAAAAAAAAAAAGTGATACTGATCTGTGTTCTCAGACCTTTGCTGGTTGTGTTTTCTGCCAAACCACCTGCCTGGCTGGCCTCTCCTCTCAGCAAAAGGCACCTTGCTTCTCTTGCCTCTGATAAGGTCCAGCAGCTGCTCCCAGCTGCTTGTTTGCTCAGGGCCACTGAGCCCGAGAGCTGAGTGCATGGAAACTGCAGCCTCACCTCTCACACCGTGGCCATTTCACCTCCGCAGTGTTACAAAAGCACTGTTTGTGCCCACTGGCCACTCCTGCTCCTCTCTGTGCCCCCATGACTTCCCACACAGCATTCTCTGAGAGAAGACCAGCTCAGGATGGACTGAGTTTAGTAAGCAAAGATGTGGACACTGAGGAGTCTGTGGGGCAGCTGGCATTTACAGAGATTTCCCACCTTCCTCCTCAGAGAAGTTTCTTTGTACAGGACCAGGCTTGACACTTGTATTTCAAACTCCTTCTGGCAGGCCTTTCCATTCACTGAGGCTAACATTCAGATTTTTTTTTGGCCATGGCCCAGTGAACATCAGATGGCTGTCAAAAACACTGGGTTTAGATACACTGTGACTGACAATAAGGCCATCCTATCACCCATGACCTAAATTAAATCTCTTAATAGCTTTTGCATCATTAAGGAGCATTTGCTGCTTATGGAGTTATCTGTGAAGTCTCAGATATGCACACAGTCCATCACACCTTTCATGCAAGAAGAGTATGTCCCTCTTTACAAAAAGATTCACAGCCTGAAAATACTCCAGATTAACAAGAGCAACTCAAAATGCTAATGGAACAATTCTTCTCATCTTTGGCTAAATCCTATTTCCCTTTGCACCCTTCTCCACATCATTTTCTACTCTAACAAACAGAAGCTACTTGTCCTCATGAGCTACTTGCACATGCCCCAGAGCTTTGTGTCCTACACTGCCAAGACTGAAACTGAAAAGGGGCTTCAGTAAAATGGTAAGAATTGGTTAAGGATGTCTAACCCAGCCTGCCTGAGGAGCCATGGCTCTCTAAAAGAAGTACAATTTGCCTTTTCTACTCCTACACCAAGGATTGCCTAAAGGATGGGTGTTGTGGAAAGAACTGCACTGGTCCAGTGATTAATGGAGCACAGCAGGCTGGACAGCTAACAGAAAAGCAAACTTAGAGTACCAAGGAATTAAATTACTAAATATACAAAACCTATCAGATTTAGATATTACGTGATTTTTGGCTAGACAGAGACTAGGATTCCAACCCAGGAATGCACTTACTGTGTCTATTGATAGTTTGAGGCTGTGGAGTGCAAGTCACCAGGGACTAAAAGTGCTGTGAAAAATTAAACAAAAAAATATAAGACTAAATATAAGACTGCCCAAAACAAATGTTCTCCCTGTGATATTAGGCAGCAGAAATCAACACCAAGATGCTGCATTTTCAAATTTCTGCCATTGACTCCTCTCCTGCAGTGATGCTGATGGAAAAATTGCAATTTCCATTCCATGGATTGTTCCTTCTCAATTTCCAAAGCTTCCTTTCTGTACAGCACTGGTAGGAACTCCTCTCCCTGCAGCAGTATGGGCCTCAAGGAGAGCAACTCCAGTACATGAGGCTGAGAACATGTTTGGTGAAATTATATACAAGTTGCCCACACAGGAACCAAGTGGTTTCTTTGTCAGTTCTGGACATCAGCAGAGAAATGGGAGCTTGAAGAGCTGCAGCTTAACCATTTAAACCAGTGTTTTTCTCTAGAAAAGGGGGAAATTGATCTATTTTCTTTCTTTTTACTGCTAGAGTAAAGATAAAGGCTGAGAAAAGGATTAAATGAGGCTGTTATAAAAGGGATGTCACCCATTGTGTCTGTTCAGCTAAACCAAGCTCAGCTTGTAAACCCAGTTTCACAGTGATCCTCCCTGCCATGAGCTCTGGGGGTGCAAACAGCAGCCTTCCTTCTGGAAATAAAGGCCTGGGCATCACAGGGTCTCCTTCTGGTGTTTGAAGCCCCTCTCTGAGCAGCTGCAGTGTTTGCAGAAGGTGTGTCCCAAACAACAAGTGTGCACACAAGGACACACCCGCCGTGGTGGAGGAAAAGCAAGCACCTGGCACAGAATCACACCGAGGGCAGCTCCCCTCACCCTCCCACAAAGGAACCTTGACCTGTGCTGTGTAACTGAAGAGAAGGCTCAGCTGTGCCCTCAACAGCCTCTGCCACCAGGGACAAGCAAAAGAAAAGAATCTGCTCCACAGTGCCAAAGTGAAACGAGAAATGCATTATTTTCTTCCAGTTGCCTGGTTCGCTCGCTTGCAGCATCTTTAAAAATCTCTTTCAAAAAAGACAATTGAAACCTACCAGATATACTTCCATTAAAATTTGAAAAAAAAGAAAACAAAACCCAAACAATACAAAAATCAACCTTGCTAAAAAGAAGATACTGCTTTTTTTTTATTATTTCTCAAATTACTAGAGACAAGAAAAAAGCTCAGGTACACTAGCTTTGAATTGGAAGAGAGAGCTTATATAAAAATACTACTCTGAATGGAAGTGAGAAGAAATGCAACTAAATCTTTGGGTAGCAAACCTTACCAGTACCAGTTTTGTTCCCTTTTATTTTTCCACCTTGCTTTCCCTTGGTCAGGCTAATGTATCACAACTGAAACAGGTCTAGCCAACAAGCTAGAGAAGGTTTTGATTTTCAGAGGATAATGAGGAATGCTATTATTTTTGCTGTGCTCTGTGCTTGAACTTTTGACTGAAAATACTCTATTAATGTGCAAGCTGACCAATGCTCCCTGGAGAAGTAAATTACAGAGTATTTGAGCCTTAAATCCAGGAAAAAATGGATGTCATGCCCTCTACAGACTTTCTGCCCATCCAGCTACCTCTTGCCTGTGTTTGGCCTCTGTAAGGACACAAGACTGCTGGATTGAAGCCTGACATCAATAGGGGCGACTGCCAGCCCTCAGTGACATCTGAGAAAGTGAATGTGAGTCTGGGAATGTAAATGTGGCCTCCCAATAATGCAGCACCTCTGAGGAACTGGACTGCATTGCCAGAAATGGCAAAGAGCCCAACTCCCCTTCTGGAGGCTTAAAACACTGATAGCCTCCTGGCCATAAAAGCACTGCCAAAAGAGCCATCAGTAACAAGGAGCAGAATAAGGAGAGTGCTTCTGTGAGGCAGAGCTAGGAAGAAACACCCTGAAAGGAAAAGTCTGTGTGTGGAGGATGTTCCCTGGTGTATCTGCACTTCATGTACCTGCACATGCTTATAAACATATTTATTTGCTCTATTTGTGTGTGTACTGGTACCTGCTTCAGGAGGACAAGCAAGAACTCCGATTTCAAAGGCAGGCACAACCTGTTTTCCACAAAGCTCCAGTGCTGGATTTCATTCCAGCCAATAAGTGGATTTATTATAGCAATGCAGACACATCTTTTCCTTCTTTTGTGTCATCTCTCAAAGCCCAAAAAAGTCACATGATAAACTTCCAGTGATTTCAGAGACTTGTAACTCAGCACAGAAAATAAACTGAGGAGGTGTAGGGTTCCAGTTATCACTAATTACTGCAGTAATAAATTACACAGAGTTTAAATTTCAGAGCAGGCGGTTTGTGAAAGTGCTTGGAAAATTCCTCTTTTTACCACCCAAATTTGTACCTAAAGTGCAGGAGCTGTGGGAATCCTTAACTTTTATATGGCAAGCCCATAAACTCAGCCTATGAAACCAGTGGAGTCACTTTTCCACCACCTATTGGTCTGTGAAGCCTGAGGCCTGGAGAGTGACTGGCACACGTCACAATGTCACACAAAACTTCAGGTATGAAAATTTCTGTGTATAAAAAAGACCTAAGGGTCCAGTGCAGCTCATTTCCCAATTCTTTTACCTTAACTTTACAGATCTAGGCAACAGTGCCTTTTAATTTGGACAAAAATTTTCCTCTACTTCATAGATCTCTTCTCAGCAGCACCTTTTTCCTTGCTGTAACACAAATCTTCCAATTCTTAATTGCATTACTCCTACAATATTTCTGTGCCCTTGCAGCACCAAAAGTGATTAATATTCCTTCTTCATGTTTAAAGTTTGCAAACATCTTCAGATTTACTTCTGTTAGGCATTTCTCAGTCAAATTAATTTTACTTTCTCGTTAAATAAGGACCAAGTACATCTGTAGGTTGCTTTTCACTTAAGTTGGCAACCTCTAAATAAGGTGTTTGTACCAAGGGCATGCTGAAAGTTCAAAATGAGTGTGAGGGGGGGAAATAAACATTAACAACTGCAGATCTGTTCCAGCAGCTGCTGCAGTGGGGATGCTGCTGAGCCATGAGGAGCTGACAGGATCAGCTCTGGCTGTTCTTGGTTCAGAGCTGCCAAAAGGCTGCCACCACAAAGCCTGACAAAAATGTCTGCTCAGCCCTCAAATTCTTCAGCTGGAGCACTAAGCACAGCATGAGATCTGGATGCAGTACTGGCTTGGTAAGGCAAACTTCCCATATGGAAAAATGCAGCTGCACCTTGATATATGAAGCTTATAAGGAACTTTGTGTGAACCTTGGAGAAAGTTAGTTTAGAAATACTTTTTACAGCTGTGAGGAGTGATTAGACACCACAGGCAAGCCAAATACATTATGAAAGTCACTAGTTTTGTGTTCTAGTGCTAAAAAGGTTAAAATGTTTGCCTTTGCACACTGGATTTGAAGATGATTATCATGTTTGCTTGGAAAAAAAAGCATTTGGATTGTCTTCATTACATATAATCTCATTATTAAAAAGTACTGTGTAGGATGTTAACACTTTGTATAAAAGCAGATGTAATTTAGAATAGCTACAATTTCTTTCACATCTTGACTTTTTACTTAAGCTACAAGCTTTGCCAAACAATAAAAAAAAGTAAAGTTGCTTTTATATGCTATATTTTGCTACTTGCCATTTTCAAACTTAAACAGCAATATGAAAATATGAGCTGAAAGAGGGAAAAACTTCAGAAAAGAGGCACTAATTTCAGGTTCTGTGCTCATTAAAACTAGAAACTACTGCCATAATTTTTCTTTTTTTCAATGTTTTATAAAACAGTTACAGAGCTGCTTCTGTGAAAGATCTGGAGGTAAGTTACTCTAAAAAAAGCCAGGACATGTTAAAGTAAGTCAAACCACAAACTATTAGTCAGATGAAGCCAGCTATCAGAGGAAACTTGGCAAGCCCAGTCTTAGTAAGAGCACAAAAAAGAGTCCATTTTGGTAAGACTATAACCAAAGAAAACCCAATTTATTTAAGTAGGGGTATGTGCTGAATTTCTCATGTGACTACTGATGTTTGGCAAATGGACCTGAGCTTGCAAGACTCAGGTAAAGAATATTCTTGCTTTTCAAACTACTTTGAGAGTCCTTAAACAACCATATTTTGAGATGGGAGGGGATTTATTGTCCCATCTCTCTCCCTTCTCCTCAAAGTGACATTTCATAACCAGTTGTCCATCACTGTGTTAGGCTGAAAAGAAAATAGAGCCACATATTGTTCCACAGATTCCTCATAAATAGATGATTTGAGGTTATTTTCAGCTGTTAAGTCTATAAAGCAATTTTCTTTGTGGAAGACAAGATCACTGTTATACTAAGGGTTAATCCACACTCACTGCAAAGGGCTGTGTAACTGTCTTTTTATAATTCACATTTACATTTAACAGATAAATTGAATATTGAAAGAGGTCAACTAACCACAACATTGAAACTCTTGTTTCCAGTTCATAATATTCCTAAATTAATCTAATTAAAAAACACAAACATTTTTGACTGCTTACCCCAATGGTTTTGTGTGTTTTAAAAGATTCCCCAAAATTTTGTTAGGTGAACTCTGTCACAGTCTTCTGAACAAGGAACCCAAAGTATTTGTGTGATTTTCAAAAGGAATGAAAAGTGCTTACTTACATGATTTCTCTTGTTTTCTCCATCTCTTATAGATGTAATAACTGTCTCAGAAAAAACTGTTGATCCAGTTCTGTTATCTGTAACCTGATACAGGAAAAGAACAAAACATCAAACTACAGTTTTTATGAGTCCTTTGTTACTCTCAGTCCTACATTCTGCAATAATTAACCCATTCCCATCTCCTCCTGATTCATTAAATCCCGATTATCCATGGACAAAGACCCTCTAACTAATTAAAGTTAGAAAGTGGTGTTTTTATTCAGGCACCGGCGGGCAGCACCCTCCTAAGGACATGCCAGCAGAGTACAAGGTTTCTCATCCCCTATTTATTACTCAAAGTTTTACATGTTCTACATATGAAGAAGACCAGGTGCTGTTCTTGGTCCTATTGGTTTCAATTTGTTTTGAAAACTGTTCATTTATTCTGTTTCTTCTTACAAACAAAATTTAAACCAAAATATAACAGCAAATAACACATCACTTGGCTCTAGCTTAGGCACCTACTAATCATTAAGTTATCTTTTGTTTCTCTACTCTGTATCTTAATTAATACAAATTTCTTCTAACTCTTAGCTAAAATTCTAACCTTCTGGAACCTTGACTCACTCTTTAATTCCCATTTTGCTGTTGCTCTTAATAAACCCTAATCTGAAGGGGAAAAGCTGATGACAGAGCTACCTCCTTTCCTATTTAAAATGAAACTGTAAAGAAGCTAACTGAGCAGGAGATGGTTGGGTGTTTATTCCCTATGTCATAGCTGTATCTGTGTGCTATTTTTAGCAGGCACTTTTTTCAAAATAGATTATTATTTCACACTAACCTTTCATGATGTGTCCTAAACACTGTGATTAGGCAAGCACAGAAGATACAATAAAACCCCAAAGCCATTATCATCAGGAAAGTTTACATTCCAAATTATTTTGTGGATGACCATGTAAAATTGGGGTGTTTTTTTGAAGAAAAGGTGTGTAAGAATGGAGAGCTCACCACATGTAAGTTTTCTCATACCTTATCAATTTCTTGATGAGTCTGAACAGTTCTGTTGCCCACTCTGGTTTCTGTGTTGGACTCATTATGGTAGTTGGGGGGTAAGCTTTCAAAGCTGACTTCTGACAGCTTTTTTGCCCCTTCCTCTTCAGCTTCCATCTGCCAAATTTAGAAAAAAAAAACCCCAAACAACTGAAAACTAGCAAAAATGCCACAAAAGAGACCAAGCCATGCCTCTCCTGCAGGCCCCAGTGACAGATGCTGCCTGCTTCAGACACTGCCTGCAGCAGCTCTTATAATGGGCCAGAAAAGCAGGGCTGAGCTGAACCCTGGAGCTCTGGGCTGTTTAAGCCCAAGTCAGTCCCTGGGAGGGAAAAAAGCATGCAGGGGAATGGCAATTTGGTGTCTGCACAGGCTGATGCCAGTGGAGAGCCCAGCTTTCTGTCCTTCACAGAAAACCACTGAAGACTTCAGACAGACTTTCCTATCTGACAAAGAAGAGAAAATATTCTGGCAAGAGAAATATATAAAAAACCCCTTGAAGTCAACAGAATCAGCCCTATAGATGAGGGTGCACACATCCAGAATTTCGTTCTCTGTTTTAATTCCTACTGTCTTTGTGGGCTGAAGAAGGGTGTGAATCTTGTAAACAGACAAAATTAAATCATGTCCTTTTGTTATTTGCAACCACTGTAACAGAGCTAGGAGGCCACAGGTTCAACCAGAACGAACAACAGGATGTTTCCCAAGACAAAATGTCTCTTCTGGTGTGTCTGTTTATTTTAAATAACAGCTGCAAATCTCTCTAAGTGAGCACCATTTACCTCCTAAGACTCTGCTCAAACAATTCACACTTTGTGCTGTACGCAGACCATTCCTTAATCTGGAGCTGACTACAGAAAGAGTAAAACAGGCAGAAATTTTGATTACATCCTTAAGCATCTTTGCAGCATTGTAAAGAATGGTTCGTCTCAGTGTGTTTGCAGTCAAAATGAAGTGGATGACAGAGGTAGATTTCAGCAACCCTCCAGATGATGGTAAAAGTTCGGAAATTATCTAATTATAGTAAATCTTGATTTCCTGTTTCTCCAGCAGGTAGTCAGTGAAAGGTTTTTGTAGTCTATGTATTTTTGAATGAGAGGAAAAGAGAACTTGAAAGGAAGATCCTTAACAGGAAGGAGAATGAAAAGCACACAAGAAAGGGGAGCGCAGGGACAAGGTGTTTTGACAGCCATACAAAACAATGCCTTGGGGTCTGGTCTCAGTTCCTGGCTTTGAAACGGGTCCTGTGGGATTCTGGGCCAGCAATTGGAGATCAAGACATGCAATTACATCACAAGAAAGCCACTCCTCCACACATTTTCAGGACACTTACATCCCTGAGTCCTGGTTTGGGATACCCTCGTGCACCTCAGCTCCTGCTGCACAGACACAATCGAGTAACTCTTCACTCCTCCCCTCGCCACGTCCTGTTCCTTTCTCACTCTGGGATCCAGCCGCACCACCCTCCCGCACCTTCGCCTCGCTGGCCAGGGCCACCCCGGGATGCGCACACCGAGCCGGGGTCCGGCGCTGCCCATCCCGGAGCGCGGGTCCGGCCGCGGCTGCTCCCGGCGGGGATGCGGAGCGCGGCCGGGATGCTGCCGGCGCTGCCCGTAGGTGCGGCCCGGCCGGGGGATACGTGAGGAGGGAGCCCCCCGCCGCCCCCTCACCTCCTGCACGGCGTTGCGCAGCTTGTGCTGCGTGTCCTCCATCAGCGCCTCCACCTCCCGCAGCATCTCGCCCAGGCTGGCCGCCCGCCGCCGCCCGCCGCCCGCCGCGGGCAGGCACAGCGCGGCCGCCAGCGCGGCCCCCAGCGCGGCCACCAGCGCCCATCGCCGCATCCCGCTGCTCCTCCGCTGCCTCTCCGCTGCCTCTCCGCTGGTCCTCCTCTGCCTCTCCGCTGCCCCTCCTCTCTCTGCCCCTCCGCTGCCGCTCCTCAGACCCTCCTCTACCCCTCCGCTGCCTCTCCTCTGCCCCTCCGCTGTCCCTCCGCTGGTCCTCCTCTGCCTCTCCTCTGCCCCTCCGCTGCCCCTCCTCAGCCTCTCCGCTGCCCCTCCGCGCTCAGCGCCGGCGGGCGGGACCCGGCCGGGGCGGGGCGGAGCGGGGCGGGCGGACCCTCGGCCCCCGCCGGAGCCCCCGCCCTGGGAGCGGGGAGAACGGGAGGGGAAGGATGCTGAGAGAGGCGGGGAGATGCCGAGGGAACGGAGCAGTGGGAGTTTCCCGTTCAGACCCGAGAGCTTCGCTCTCTCGGTGTTTTAACAGGTTGGGTGGGAAGAGGACGGTGGGAGCTGCGCGGCACCTCCATTATGAGCTTTGCTTCCCGGGGAAGGTTCTCAAAAGATGCTTTCAGCTCAGAGGGGTGACACGTCCTGCACCCCACTGTGCCTCAAACTTCTTCTAAAAAATATTCAGGCAACATCGTCATTTTGTAACTGTGTGTCTCTTCCCCAATTTCCACGTTGTTTTTCCTCTTTACGCTGCACCCCAGGAATTTCACGGACATTTTTTGCTGCAGTCAGCTCGCAGCTCCAGGACAACACTGTTGTGCCGAGATAGAACTGTCCTATAAGTCTCATTTTATTTTGGTAATGCTGAGTAAACTATTAAAGTCCTGAACATTTCCTGCAAGTACATTATTACAATAATCACCAGGCTAAACCCAGTGCTCCTGGCAGACTAAGGCAGCTTCGGGCAGCTCTGAATGCTGGCAGAAATGCAGTAGAAGGCAGCAGAGCTGGGAATGCCTGTTTCCCCATAGGGAAACCCTTCCCTCAGTCTCCCAGCCACCACACATCGGGCTTCTCTTCAGTGCCACAGAAGGTTTCATTCTAAACACACCACGTACCACAGTTTGATTTTTTCTTTTTTTAGATGCAAACCTCTTGGACTACACAATGGAAGGAATAAAGAATGTTAGCAGTTACCAGGAATCAATGAAGAGTTTAACCGTGTTCCCTCACATTGCAGGAGGTATGGCATATGAAACAACCCTGAACTGGCAGAGAAATGTTTAGACAAGATACTACTCTTTTCCACCTCTGCCTTTATGGTTAGGTCTCCAGTTCATCCACTGCCTCGAATCAGCTTAATAATATTGACAGTGTACAGGTGACACTTAGGTAACATCTAGAATTTTAACTTAGCTTTGAACAGCAGCTGAATGTTAGATCAGATACAATGAAGGCATTAAAAAAAAGTGCCTGAGGCCCAAATTTCCAAAGGTCATCAGACTCCAAGGAAATGGATTAGATCTCTTTGTAGTATCTTTGTGAATTTGGGCCTCAAACCAATTCTCCGAACAATCTAAACATATGTAAGTGTTAATTGCCTAAATAGTTTAGAAGAGATAGGTCTAAAGAGCTGTGGCCTCCCTCTCCTGCAGTGAGACAAGGGCCAGAGTCCCAAACCCTGCCTTGGCAAGACCACGAGCCTTCAATGAATGTGGTTTATGAAAACCAGCTCTGACAGTGACAGGGCTGACAGGATGTGAAGGCGTGCACTGGTTTGGCTCTGACTGCTTTAATGGGTTTAAACTCAGTTTTTCCAAGTCCTTCAAATGAGCTTTCTTAGGACAGGAACTCAGTTGAGTGGTGAGGATGCATTTGTACCCCAGAGTGAAAGATCTGCCCCTGAAGTCAGTGCCGAGTGCCTCTCCTGGCTTTCCTCTGTCACCTTGGTTTGCTTCACAACAACTCCCTTGTGCACACGAGGCTTTAGACTGGCTAGGACTGGGGCCAGGTGAGACAAGTGATGTCTTAAAGCTGAACTGAGAGTGCCTGCTTAGATTTGCTCTTCACCCTGGAGCTGCTGAAGTCCCCTGCACCCAGAAGAGTGCCAGCAAGGACAGCCATGGCGTGGGGGCGACGAACCCTCTTCAGAGGTTGGTGCTTTTCCCCTCAGTATCACCTTATCTGCGGGGCACAGGGATGTTGCCAGCTGAGAGGGAAAAGTTGTTATAGATGGTAGTGCACCCAAAAATTGGGATTTGTAAGGATCAGCCTTTACCTTCCTTCTTGGCTTAGCCCAGAATGCCTCTACAACACCATTTATCTACAGTTTTGGTGGTGCCCATTTATGCTAATATTGTTGCACTGCTATAAGCCCCAAAGTCTCTGCTCCTATTCAACTACCCAGGCACTTTTAAATTTACATTAAAATTATAACAAAGCATGCAGCTAACAGGAGAATTGCTACAGGCTTAATTTTCTTTCAGCAGAATTTGAATGTTCAGGTAGAAATTTGCACCTCTCTGTACAATAGTACAGAAAATAGCTACACTTGTATATTATACTGAGATACAACCTGGATCAGGGCCTTATTATTACTATTATTACAATTACTATTACTATTATTATCATCATTATTAATATTGATATTAATATTAATATTGTTGTTGTTATATAATAATAACACTCTTCCATTGAGATTACTGGAAAAATTCCCATAAATACCAGAAAGACTTACACTCTAAAAAGGAGTTTGTAGTATTGATCACCTCTTCTTATAATTTGTTCTACTGTTTTTATCTTGTATAATTAAAGCAACAGAGACAAGCTCTCCAATAAAAAAGAAAATAATCTGTATTTAATGTAAAGGAACCCTCATAATCAGATTCTCTCTGCTGTTTTTTGTACAGTAGGAAGAAGGTTGTGTCTATTGAAAATACTGCTTCTGTTTAAAAGCCAACTATGAATTGTATGTTCTTACGTTGGACTGCAGAAAAGTCTTGTCCAAAATGATGTTAGGTAAAGGATGTCAGAGAATATATTTTGGGCTATAGCAAATTTTTATAGCTAAGGTGAATCCCAGAGAGCTGATCTTTTTCTGAGGCAAACTAACACAGCTAAAAAGCATCTCATATATAGCACAAAAAAGATACATCACACAAAAACACAAATGATCTTTTTGCCAAGACATAATTTATTCTTAGGCCTTAATTTATTAATTTAGAAGGGACATAATGAGCCAGAATAATCTTAGAATATATACACACGTAGTTGGAAAAAGCACATTTCAGAGCTCTTAAAGGAATTTGTAAGACTTCGATCAGTGTCAATACAAGCCCCTTAAGGTGGATTTGAGGCAAAACCAGCCCCCTGTCACGGGGAGTGCACTCTTGTCAAAGGCATCATCTGAATCAGTGGTTCTGGAGAATAGAAATCACCTTCTGGTTGGATGAGCTTGGAGACAAAAGACCATGTTCCTGAAAGCAGCAGGGTAGGGAGTTGTGCAACTTTGATTTCTTTTTTTCCCACACATTGTTTATTAATTTAGAAGCAGTGTATTATATTCTGTTTTCTGTGTTTCAAACATCTGGTTTTTTGCATGTCCATTTGCCAATTTAATTAATAGAGCTCTTCCCTCTCCAGCAATTGTACTGTGGACAATCAATCAATTGGTGAGCTGCAGAAAAAAAGAATAGCCAGATGTAGTAAGGATACTTTTTTACTCACATGCAGTTTTGCAGTGTGGAAACTTGTAAATGTTGGGACAATAACTGAAAGCTGCTGGATTATTGTAAAATTTTCTAGTTGCTAGATTATTAAACGTTGAGCCAGTAAACATTGACCTACCAGCACAGAGTATGCCTTTGACAGTTTCCTCAAACCCAGCCCTCATGTGGCAGCTGTACTTTATCAGGAAAAATAGCATCATGCAAATACAAATATTATCACTTTTAATGGCTCGCTATTTAGCCAGATAGCAGCTATACATCTGAAAGATGAACATACTTTAATCTCATTTTTATTGCTTTGTAGACTGTGTTTTCTTTATAAGATACTCCAGGTTTTAACTGGTGAACACCTAACTAATCCACAATGCTTTTTTTTTTAGTGTGCCTTGCATTGTGTCAGTTCCTCATGACCAGAGCAGATGGAGCAGTGAGTCACCTACCTGACCTTATCAGAGCTGTGACAACAAGAAACCAGATGAAACCTCTAAACTGGATCTGCTTTCCAGACCACAGAAATACAGAATATTGCATTTCCTCTGACTTACACAGACTGCAAAGCCTGGTAAGGACTCTTCTACTGTCACAAACTCAAATCATGTCCACAGGCAAACAGCTGTACTCTGGTACCTCCCCAAGACACTTCAAATGCCTCTCCAAGACTTTGCTTCCCTTTAAAAATAATGTTGTGTGGCAATAAGGCTCTAAAAGTTATAAGAAAGTGTTTATTCATTTTTATTTGCAATGCAGAAGTCCATGGCAGTGGATGGGAATGTTTTTGATTCTCAAATATATTGCCCATGTGCATTTAGATGTGTGGGTGTGGCACTTAGGGACGTGATTTAAAGGTGGGTTTGGCAGCCTTAGGTTAACAGTTTGACTTGATGACCTTAAAGACCTTTTCCCTCCCAAATGATTCTATGATTCCATACAATCAGTTTTCACTTTAAAACTCCTGCGTGCCATTTTTTTTTCCTAACTTCTCAGGAAGTACAATATTGTCTGATAAATAAAAATGTCAGTTCTTTTTACAGAAGCGTGCACATGTTTTTACTGGAGAGGGGGAGAGTGCCAACTGACAATCCACAGCTACAAACACCCTCATGAGGACTGTGGGAGTATTTCATGCTCTTAAGACTTTGTGGTCAAGAAAACTGGGAGTGAAATACGGAAGCTGCACCTCCTGATGTTCAGCAATATCATAAACATTTATGAAGCTGGAACACAAAAAATTATATTAAAATATCATCAAAACCATAATTCATTAAGACCTAACAAAATAGACCTTTCTAATTAATACATTGTGAATGTTATCATTCAAATTTTCTGGTTTATTACATAGTCAAAACTTAGTTTAATATAATTTCAAAATAAAGAAAAATGCAAACAATGTGATAAAACTTTGTTAAAAAGTCTGTCATTCATAAACTCTGATTTCCCATTTGATATTCTAAATGTTTTGATCATATTTCACCTGTGTGTGCATCTAACATCACATTATTAATTTCACAGAAGTCAGAACAGAATCTAAGCCAAAATTAGGCATTGTACTTTCACAGGTTTTAGCAGATTTA
>JACBWW010000041.1:5906337-5933068 GCA_020086605.1 Lanius collurio
GGTCTGATACCACTGGTATCTCTACAGCTATTCAGCTGGTGAGAATGGCTTTTAAATGACATTCAAAACAGTTGTAGGCTCTGTGGAGTTTGATTAAAACTGTTTCCCTCTCCCATGGTGGGAATGACGTGGAAGCATAAAGATGTTCTTGTGTGATAAGGAGCTATGAGACTGGCTGTTGAACAGCACAAACCACGAAACTGGTAGCATTTTTATAAAAAGATAAGAAAGGGTCATACTTGCAGTGTGGAACACAACAAAGCTGTAACAAAAGCATTGCCTAGTGAGTAATATTTTTTTAATAAATGCCAGACTTAAAAGTGAATCATTATAAATTACTGTCTTGACTCTTGCCTCTGTAATTCATATGCTGCTTTGGGCTAGTTCTCAGCTGCTGTGCACCACTCTCTTTTCAGCTCTGCAGGGCTAGAAAACAAAAGTGGTTTTTAATCTGAGGGATTCTGTAACCTCTGTTGAACTGCAGGGTTGAGCTCCCTGATGCCTGAGAATGTCCCAGAGGGTGTCACAGTCCCTGGGAGTCTGCACCATCACAGCCTCATCCCTGCTTTAATGGAAAGGCTGCTGAACTGTGTCCCTGGTGCTGCTGATGCCTTAGGATCTTAGCTTTTATATTTTTCATATCCTGTAATTCTTTAGTGTATAATTCTAAACTCCATATAGACTGTTAGCTACTGCTCTCCCATTCTGGTGAGAGAAAACAATTCTTCTCTAGGCCTGAAGCTCAAGGACACCTCCCTGTCTCAGGGCCTGAGAAATGCAAACAACAGTGAGTTGGGGGGGAGCAAACTTGGGGTAATGACTTCATTACCTGAAGCTGTAATTGGAGGATTATCCATATGCAAATGGACCAAACTTATAAAAGTATTAAAAACTCATGACCATTGTCCATTTTGGGTGTAGCCCCTTGGGGATTTGACTGCCCTGAATGTATTCAATAGAAATAATTGCTTTTTTCCTCTTAATTTTGTCCAGCCTCTGTTTTTAGGTAGCCCCATCAAGGCATCACTGCCATCCTGCCTCTCCCACCGTGCTGACCTTTTTCTCCTTTGGTTACAGCTGCTGGACTGTGATTATGGTGTTTCCTTCTGTAGTTTGTATCTCATACTCTCTGTCTACTTCATAGCAGGCTTTCACCCTTGGTATTTTGGTCCCTGGGAGTCTTTCACTCTATATATTGGAGAAGGGACCTCAGCATTGCACATGCATGAAGTTAATTTAGGTATTTTCTTTTAAAAGAACATGTAAATATCAAGAAAAGCCTTTAAAACAGAGCTTCTGATTCTTTTATTCCAATGGTGGGTAGTCACACTGAGACAAAAGATGCTCCCCACAACACTTGTGTTTTTAACTTAATGGGACATTACAATTTGAAGAAGTAGCAATTTGCTGATAAAACCAAAAAGAGATTGGGCAAACACTTCCCTGAAAATGTGATGTCACAGAGAGCACCTTGCTTTATAATAAGCATTTTATTTGGCTTGTCTAAGACAATGTTTTCTGGCAGTTCCACAGGATTATATCACTGATGCTGAAAAGTTGTCCAGAATCAAACTTGCATTGATTACTGCCTGATGGTTTATTTCAGAAAAGCTGCAGCCTGTGGATACATGGTCAGATTTCTTACTCATGCTCCATATAAGTAACAAGATAGGGTTTTAAGTTGGGTTTTTTTTCAATATATTATACACTCCAGCTTAAATATGCCTCTAATTTGCCATTTGAAATACTTCTGATTCAACAAATTAGGAGGGGGACAAAAGAAGGCACTTCAGAGAATTTCAGCAGCACCTGACAATTAAAGGAAAGCTAGCTGTGTCAAAGAAATACAGCAGAAACCAAGGAGTTAATTTGTTCTGGTGGATCATCCCAACATCCTTTTCCCAGCCACCAGCTGAATTATTTCTCAAATGCCAGCCAAGAACTGCTTGCAGCTGGCAAAAATCCACAGTTATCAGTGCAATGGAAAAGAGGTGAGACAAAAAAAAAAGAGTAGTGTGTCCCTGTTGATAGTGAGGTGTGGGGTCCTGTGCTCTTATCCATGTTTTAGGTGTGAGAGAATAATAAATAGTTAACAAAGATAACATTTAGGGAATAAATAGTCAACAAAGACAATGTTTATGCAGTGATTCAGCTCAGTGGTATTTGTGATGACTTCCTAGGTCTCTGGAATCTGTTTTGTGCTGTGGAGTGTGTGAAGTTCATGCAGGACCTGTGGAGCTCATGTACAACCTGGTTTCCCTGAGGCTCACAGAAAACAAAGATAATTTTAATTGTGAGTGATTTCAAGAAATACCAAACGATGCATTTTTCAGTTATTTGGGGTATGACACATTAGGAACACAGAGAGGCAGAGAGAGCAGATTAAATACTTGTAAAGAAGACAGAAATCTTTTAAAATCATGACTGTGTGTTTAATTTGGAGAAAAGGAGGCCCAGGGGTGACCTTGTCACTCTCTGGAACTACCTGAAAGGAGGATGTAGCCAGGTGGGCATTGGCCTCTTCTCCCAGGGAATGAGTGATAGGGAAGAGAAGGAAAGGCCTCAAGTTTTAGCAGGTTTAGATGGGATATTAGGAAACATTTCTTCACTGAAGGGATGGTCAGGCTGCCCAGGGAAGTGGTGGAATCATCATCCATGAAGGTATTTAGAAGATGTGTAGATGTGGGACTTGGAGACACGGTTTAGTGGGATTTGCCAGTGCTGGGTTAACAGAATGATGATCTTAGAGGTCTTTTCCAACCTAAATGGTTCTATGAATCTTGCCAACAGAAAGTGAGTGGGTCTAGCAGATCCCCAAATCTGTGCCACACAGGGTGAAAATAAGGCATATTTCCATGTTCTGATGTCAGGCACCTATAAAGAAAACAGGACCTCATAAATATCAGCATTTTTGTAAGTTTCTTACTCTTGGAAAAATTGACTACCCCATGTAGGCCTTATTCCCATTGCATAGAGAGCAGATTCTTGCAGACTGAAAAATACTGGGCTGCAGGAAAGGATCCTACACATTAGCAAGACAAAAGTTCCTGATTTGCAAGAAAACCTTTTAGAAGTATTCAGCAAATACTTCTAAAAAGTATAACTGAGTTTAAATTTTAACAAAAAACAGAAGGTCATTGAAAAACTAGTCTGCACCCAAAATCTTGCATGTCTGAGTTGCCTAACTTTCAAAGGCTGTAGAAGAACTTCCTACAGCTAAGGAGCAGTAGGATTTTTACTCCAGTTAGGCTCTTGAATACATCTACATGTGCAAGTGTGTGTGCTCTGTGTGTGTGCACAGGCACATGCTCATCTGCTCCTTCTCATGTAAAAACATTATTTGGATTGGCTGCTCTTTAAAGAGAAAGTCTGCCTCGAACTGCCTGTTACTGCCCTGAATTAGTATTTGTAACAAATTAATGCTGGTTCTGTCCCAAACTCGGGAATCTGAAGGGAGAATGAGCTGGTGTTGATGGAGCCGGGGCTCACTGAGCTGTGCTGGGAGCCAGGAGTGTCCTGTGGAAATATCCCCATCTAGTGGGTGTCCCCGGGCTAAGGACACACCAGCACAGTGCCTGCCCACTGTTCTTAGACCAGCTGCACATCTATTATTTTCCTCCAGGAAAACGAAATTAGGAACCTTGTACTGTCTGTAAAACTATTTCCAATTTTACATGGGTATTCTAAAACCATGTACAATATTTAGTATGGACTTTCCATTACAGACTGCTCTGATTTTTTCACTGCAGAGGCCATTATGCCTAAAACCCACAAAAATATCTCTGATGGTTTGTCCAGAAATTTTCTGAATGAGTTTTAAAAGTAATGAAGAACCCTGAAAAGTCTTCAGACTTGACTCACCCTTCCCACAATTAAAGGTTCTGCTTTTCTCAGAATGTGTTTTACATAAGAAGAAGGAGTTTATTAAGGTTTGAGAGATGGAATGTTTGTACTTACTTGTTACTGTCTTCGAGACAAATCAATGTGAAAATATGAAAATACAGTATTATTCTAATGTGAAACATGTCTAAAAAATCCTATATCTACTCTCTCCCCTATTTTTTGAGGGAGTTTTTCTTAGCTGATGGTAAAAAAATAAAAAAGGTTTTTTCCTAGACCCACTAAAATTAGTAGGAGTTTTGACATTAATAGAATTAGGGCTTAGTGAGGAATATTTCAGGAAGGAATACAGCCCAGCAAAAACTGCAGAACATTCAGTCCCAAAGAAAGTACAGTACTCATGCAATGGTCACCCAGTTAATGCTTTCTTACTTGTCTTTCTCAGAAAGGATTAGTGGCTGCAATGGTGTAATAGTTATTTAAGGGCATTTGAACAACGTAATGGCATCTAACTAATCAGATGCCTACTGCTGATATTTGTCAGCAAGGCTTCAGATCCTGCATCATCCCATCCAGGCTAGGAATTCCTACCATAAATCCAGCAGCACACTCTAGGTAGAAATTGAGAAGGTTTTCCAAGAAATATGAAGCAGATCAGGTGGCTGGAATTGTAAAATATCCTCATCTCTCTTGTTTTACTGCTTCTCCTGCTATCAGTACATGGAACATACCTAGTTTTATACACACATAGACATATGAATTCCTAAGAATAGATAAGACCCTTCCTCTACAAGCACATTTACAAATACATACTGCTCTCTGGCCTGTCCCATGTATGCCATGTTTTCCCTTTTCAGCAAAATCTCCCTCAAATTGGTTTACCATCCCCGAGGTGTTGTTTTAAACTGCAGGTTTGAACGGTGTGGCTGTGAAAGCAGGCGAGTGCTGTCATTAGCTCAAGGCAGGCTCCGTGGGGACGGGTGCCATGCGTGTTTCTGCGGGTAGCTCTGCCAATGCACATTAATCTTGACCTGCAGCATTCCTGCTATGCCAGTCCTGGGCCCCTCTTGTGCCAAATTTTATAGTTTATTTGCTTACAGCTATGGCAGTGTTTACAGTGAAGCAGAAGTTATTGTGAATACCTTTTGTGCATTTTCAGCTTTCACTTTTTCCTCTGCTGGTTGGATCTGTCTCCTCCACGGTGCCTGCTATGAAGGGAAGGGCCCAGACACGAGGCTGACTGGCACTGCACTAATCCCATGATTTTACATGATCTGAATGCCAAAAGCAGAGAACCCCGAAGTTAATCATTGCTTATGATGACTGACTCAGCCTCTCTAATCCTTTTCCACCCTCAGTCCTTGTCACTGTGCCACTTGACCTGCTTCCTCAGGGCTGCCCTCTGTGCCTGCCACGCACTGCACAGCAGTGCAGTCTGAGGAGGGGAAACTACGCTGGAAAACTTCAGGGGCCAGCTGTTCACACCAAAGGTCACTGAGGGGAGAGATGGTGCCTTCGAGCTCCCTGGGTATAAAATATGGTATCTCATGCAGGTGCTCACCCCTCTCTTCCTGTGCTTGCTGAACTTCACCTTTCAAGCAGAGAGGAGGATCCAGTTTCAGACAAAATGGACGTTTGTTTGCAGGAGTTTTGCCCCCAGGACTGGGAGTAGAGATACAATCTCCTGCCACCCCCACACCTATTCTGAATCTGCAGGAGGCCACTTTTATTTCCTTTCATGGCATTCATCAGCCGTGGCAGAGGGATAAGGGCAGCAGAACACTGCTGGGCAACTGATGTGTTTGTACTGCTCTGCACTGAGAACTGAGGTTTGTGCATCCCTCAGCTCACACACTCCTAGTACATCCTGTTACAAGAAAGAAATCTAATGCTATGTTTTGCTCCCACTTTGCTCAGGTTGTATATTACACCGAAGAAGTGAAATACGCCAAGTGCTGGTAACAGTAACAAAGTACAAGTTTGGCCTTTGTAAAAAAACCCTGTGAGCTGTGATGCCGATTTCTAACATTTTTATCTTGCTTTCCCGGTGTCACTCTTAGCAGCCCCCTGCCAGCTCTGGTGTCAGGAACAGGAAACAACCCCGTGCTGCAGAGATCTGCCCAGGTGAGACATCCTCAGCACTGGGCACCTGCCCTGACCCCAAGGGCTCGGCTGCCTGCCCAGGACCTACTGCTGAGCTTTCCCCAAGGGGAGTCTACTCTACCTGTGATGGTAATCGGTGTTTTCTCTGCATTATCCAGCTTCAGATGGCAGTGACAGAGCGGCTTTGGTGGGCACCTTGTGCCAACCCACCTCACTGCTGCTTGACACATATGAAATTCAGTAGGGTCCCCCTCTTGTGCAGCAGGCACCAGGTATTTATACATTACCAGCAAGACAAAATAAAGTACAGGACCATAGAAGTAAAAAAAAAAAATCTCTATTTTAGTTTCTTAGAGCATCCAGCTGGTGGTGCCAGATAGTAACTGCAAAGGACATTTTTTCTGCATTTTGAATGCTTGGAATACAAATTGTTTGGATAAAGGCTTAGACTCTTTTTAACAACTGTCCTTCTCACTCTCAGTGAACTTAGCGAGTCAGCTTCTAAAAGTCAACTGTTGTGTGTTTATGCCTCACACCGAGGGGTATGACCCCTTCTGCTCTGATTTATTTGACAGATCATGCTGTGCAAGGGCTGTAGAAGATGTATATACATGTACATGATCATAAGCAGTGGAAGATCAGGCCCAGGACATTTTGGACTGGCATAATATATTTATTACTTCATAAATCACAGGAAACCTTAAGAACACATACACCTGTTTCCTTGGGTGGTGAGTAGCTCTGTACCTGGCATTTATCACTTACGTGCCCTTGTGGCCTGTCCAGGCTCTCTGTGAGTCCAGGCTGCTGATGAGTCAGCTTGTGACCTTCTTTTTCTGTGAAGTTCAGTAGTTTAAAGTATTTAGCTTGGAAGAAGATACCTGTTTTCAAATTTAAAAGGGGGGGCAAGGGGGAAGTGGTGAAGGAACACCGTGTTATGTTTCATTGGCCAAACAGTGACCTATAAAATGTGCTGGTGAGAACAGAAAATGTAATGCACCATTGGCTGCGGCCACAGTTTGTTTTCATTCTTTTTGATATTTGATTATAAGGGTTAGAGCAGGGGAAATGGAGTGCTAGCCTGAAGTGCTACCTTTCCTATGGCTCCCTGCCACCTAAGTCGGTGCTGATTTGAAAGGGTCGTGTTCTTTGCTGCCAGGCGTGAGGCAATGAGGAGCAAACCCCAGGAGGGCCAGCTTTTACAGCAGGTCATACACAGGGTTATTTTTAGGGAGTGTTTTTCCCTGTTCTGCAGGATGCCAGTGTTCCCATGGGCCTCCTGCTTCCCGCTGAGAGATTGCAAGAGCCTGCTGCTTGCACCAGCCGTGTTCTGCTGAGAGAGGCCAAGCTGGTGGCAGAGTGTGAGTGCGAGCAGTCAGGGCAGGGAAAGTGTCAGAAAGGTGAGTCAGGCAGAGAGTGACGTGGAGAATGACACAACCACGTCATGCTTGGACTCCAGCACTGCTGGACTCGTGGCTGATAAAGTTCATGCAAGCACTGTGACAGTCATTTTCCAGAGAGTTGTTTCCATATCTTTGGCCACTGAAACAGAGCAAGAAAATGTTTGAACACAAAGAAGGACCTGGCTCCAAAGGCATAAGGTTCCCACTTTTCCATTTATCAAAGTCATTCCTTACTCAATTCCCAGGATGAAGGCACTTTGGTTATGGGTGTTTATGGTAAAATCATGACATGAAAAGGAATAGCAGTTATATAGTAAAGAAAAAATTTGTGAATAGATTCTGGTGTAGTAAAATCAATCAGTGTGATTGGTTTGATCAGTATTTTAAAAACACTCTGTGTAGTAAAAATATTGGAGGAACAGCTCACTCTGTTCTGAGATCAGGTGTCCAGCAAGCGTGACTTTGTGTTGTTTTGCTCTGGTGAAGCAAACCTCGTAAAATCTCCCACAATATTCCCTGTGCCACTCTGGAAGCTAATGATTTTACTCAGACTCATTAAGAAAATTAAATCCTCCTCAAAGAATTAGACCCAAACATTCTGCAAATGTTTTGCAACCCAGCGGCTGCACTTTGCCCCAGTGTCTCTTGTGAAATCCAGCTGTGGAGAACGGAGGCTGCGTGTGAGGACAGGGCTGGAGCACAGCTGGATGAGCACTTACAGCTCACCTTTACAGCACCTCTCCAGGGAACTGGGGGGGGATCCCTTGTTCTTCTCTCCACAGAGCCTTGAATCTGACTTCCAGCAATGGCCTGAGATGCAGCAAGGAAGAAACACGGGACAAACACTGCCAGCTTTTCCACCCACCCGAACAGTGAGCGTGTTTGAAGGCAGCGAGGTAAAACAGCAGGGGCTGCTTGAGCTCTGGTTGTGCTCGAGCTGCCCAGGCCCAGTCTGCATGGCTGCAGCAGGGGACAGAGCCTGTCCTCATGTGCATGTCCTCATGTCCAGTCCACATGTCCTCATGTGCATGTCCTCATGTGCAGTCCACATGTCCTCATTGCATGTCCTCATGTCCAGTCCACATGTCCTCATGTGCATGTCCTCATGTCCAGTCCACATGTCCTCATTGCATGTCCAGTCAGTCACCATTTGATGAAATCAAGAGGATAAATTGTGCCAAGGATGGAAGTTCTCAAGCTCTGGACGTGCTGCCTTTTCTCCCAAGTGTTTAGTTAAATGAGGTTTTCCTTTTCCTGCAGGCCAGCAAATAGTTTCCTTTTTCCTTCTGATGTCTCAGGACTCTGTTTTTCAGCCTGCCTGCCTTACCTTAATTCCTTTTGATAAAAGAGCCTTTTATCATGCCTCCTAAAATTGTTGGATAGGTCTATTTGCCATGCCAGGATGAAACGAAATAAGCAGCTTTTTACACCTTGTATCAGCTCATTTTTCCATATGTCTCATCAATGGATTTTTACAGCATCATGGGAGTGTCATGACTTTTGGTGGTTTTTTGTTTTTTGGGGTTTTTTTTGCTGAGCTCCAGCTTCTGGATTTTTTACCTTAAAATAAACATGAAAAGAGCTTACATATCAAGCTGTTGTGGTTTCTGAAAAGGATTGAATAACCTACTCAGTTTTATGTGAAAAGCAAATTATAGGTATATTTATTGCGAGAAAGCTTCAGACTAGGGCCATGATTATAAAATATTTGGGATCAATGATATTTCACTCACAGTTGTTTGTTGCTTGTGAGCAGGCAAGCAACAAGACAGGACTACTGGAAAATTTTGGATGAGGAATTTAATGACCATTTAGACATACTTACTGACTGTGCTGTCTTAGGCACGTGGTAGTTTTCAGCATATCTAGAAATGTGACTAATAATTTAGCCAATTACTATAAAAATTAAATGTATTTATGGGCTGGTCAGATGATCTCTTGTTTAGGAGTTTTTCTAAACCAGGGATATCCAAGCTACTTAATGAGTGTGGCCTGTAGTTACTGGGAAACACCTACAATGAACATTGTATTTTAAAGAATGACTAGAAAAAACAGGGTTTGTATAACTTCTTAAAAATAAATTTTTTATTAGATATTGCATTGTAAAAAAAGCTCCCTCAGCATTCAAGGTTTTGCTTGGATGAGGGTTTTTTTTCTTCCAAAGCTATTGTGTGGCTTGAAAACAGCAACCTACTTTAATACCCTGTAACATATATTTTAAACAAATAACTTTGCACTCAAGTTTTCAGTTCTAACCTAATTAACACAGAGTTTTGTGCAGTAAATAATGGTAACGTCTCCTTCTCTTCAGACAGAAATTATAGAAAGGTACTTCAATTAGTGCCTTGATTTTTCATTTGTCTAAGCTAAATTTTAGAAATTTGTTTGAAGCACTGGAAAAGTATTGCTACAGACCTTCAGTCTGCAAGGATTTAAGTACATATGGGACCTTGATGGGCTATAATGATGTAATTTAGCAATTCTTTCATTATATTGTTACATTTTTGCTCTTAGCCAACTCTCCTGTATTTCTGACTTGTGCAGCTTTTCAAGACCTTAGGATTGAAGCTTTTAATGAACTACTTTCATGTGAAGGTTTGTTCAAAACCTTGAATTTTTGCAACAAATCTCCTGTAACGAGGGAGGGGGAATTTTATTTGTTTATCAGGACTGAAATCAATGCACAAGCACAGAAGCCACGTACATCTGTGAGTCTGCTCTGGGAGCAGGGCCATGCTGTTGTAAAGCAGTTTTCATTTCATAACCTCTGTTTTACAAGCCCTGTATCACTGCAGCCTATCAAAAAGGGTTGAGTCATTATGCAGACATTGGAAATGAACTAAGAGTGACAACAGGAAGCGATGACTTCTAAAGAAACATCCGTACCAAATGTTTCCCTCACCAGGGCAAGCATGTTTGACTCGTGATTTATAAAATAGATTTATTTCATAAATAAAGGATTGATTCTGAACAAAGTTCAATTCTTAATTACATGCTAAAGATTGTTCCTATAAGCTGCACTGTTTAGTGTTTGAACAATTACACAGATAATTCAGACAGGCAGGAATTTATGAACTTACCATTCATTCTCTGGTCTCACCCAGTTTTTCCTCCAATAGTACCTGAATCTTCATTGTACACTGATCTACAGAACTAGCATTAGTTGCTGCTGGGTTTTTTCCTGGTCTCATTTTTGTTACAATGAAAAAGTAAAAAAATATTTGCAATAACTGGCATGCATCCTTCATGCATAAATTGAATAAACCAGATTCCAGGTCCAAGTAATTGTTTTCTTCCTCTTTTATTTCCAGAATACTTTTAATTTTTCTGTGAGTGTTTATTCTCTCAGTGAGAGAAGATGTGTAAGCAAAAGGGCAGAGTTTTTTTAATGACAAACACCAGCCTAAACACAACAAGGCTGTAGCAGATCCCCAGGCAGAAATAGTAATGGAAAATTAGATAATGGTTTTTCATTATCCAATATCGAACCTAGCAGTGACCAAGAAAACAATTCTCACCTAGCACATCCATAATCTGCCCTATTTTTTAGAATATATTTTGTCTGGACATCCTTTTCTGCTCAGTTTCCTCTTCCCACCCCCTCATGACCCCACAAAACTTGTTCAAGAAATACGACTATTTTCCCTGAAATTAAACTTCCAGTGTTTACACCGAAGGTAAGAGGCCAAATCCACAGCCAAAATTTTTCAGGTGGCAAGGGCAGGGTAGCCTAGCTAAGCTGAGGGCTGCAGACACTCATTGCTCATCTTTTAAATTAAAGAACACCTTCTCCCTTTCAGCTCTTCTGTTTCTAGCATCACCTTGATGGTTGAAAGAGGTAAAAGCCTCACAGCATTTGCATGCTGAGGTGGTATCCAGTTTGGAGGGATTAAGGTTAAGCAAAAAGTGGT
Source organism: Lanius collurio (assembly GCA_020086605.1). Classification (NCBI taxonomy): domain Eukaryota; kingdom Metazoa; phylum Chordata; class Aves; order Passeriformes; family Laniidae; genus Lanius; species Lanius collurio. The sequence continues at coordinate 5,917,595 of JACBWW010000041.1, forward strand.
AAAACACTAAAATAGGCATTAGGTCAGGGCAGAGTGCAGAATATTTGTGTCAGAAGAAAGACTGCTGGAGTCCAGTCCCTGTCTTTGGCAGATTTACTCAGCTTTGCATGCTGATTAAAATCCTTTGAGGCTGATAGGACTGAATAGTTGTGGGTGACTTTAAGCTGATATCTAAGTCCTGAAATGCTTCATATTCCTAAGAGTCAGGTTCTCTCCACAGCCACCCTAATGTTTTTCTTCTTTCTGCTCTATCCTTGACAGATATAACCAAAGTTGGAATTCATTGAATGTTCCAGTTCTGATGCCGGTCCTCCAACATTTAACCACTCACATGATAAAGTTATTTGCAAGTGTTAAGTCTTTGCAGGATTATGATCTAAAGGAGTATTAGAGCCTGATCCAGCTACTTCAGAGGCCTGCCCTAGATTTTGGTGATCAGTGTATCAGAGCCAAACTAACAGGATTAAGATGCTGCCAGTGCTTACTGAGGGTATGGTTTGCCTAAAAGCACAGCCCAGTGTCCTGGCACTGCCACACCCAGGGCACATCACATGCAGCAGCTCACCCTGCTCAGGCTGGCACCTCTCTGATGGGTTGCAGTGGCTCCAGTAGCCTTCTCTTTATTTATGCATTCATAATCCAAATGCTTAGCAGTGTAAATATTTCCTCTGTGTGGCTGCACACAGAGAGATGGATTTACTTATATAGTGCACGAGGCCGTGTCCTGAGAGGTATCAGGGCTTTGCCAGTGTCTGTCTGACACAAGTGGGTCACCTGCTGCAGTGACAGGGAGGTCACCACCTCCCTCCACTTGTGTCCTTCCACCTAACCTCACTTCCCAGTGTCAGGAGAAACTTCCCTTTGTTTCACAAGTGTGGCAAGCAGAAGGGGGGAAATGATACAGGGAGAGATTTGGCTCTTTTTTCTTTCACCAGCTGGCAGGAGGTACAAGATATCCCACAGTGGGAGAGCAATGTCCTGAATGTCCAGGTGATTGAAGAGCAGGCAAACAAACCCCCAAACCTCTTTTTTACTTGTGGTGAGTTCTTTTTCTGTGTGCTGTAAATCTGCTATTGCACCAGAAAGGCTGGAGGCCCAGAAAAGGAAAGCAACATGCCAGACTGAAAAACTGTATGTGCAGGAAAAAAAGGGCATTTCTTTTTTCCCCATGTGATTTACCACTTATTTCAGACCTACAGAAATGATGTTGTCTTGTCTGATATGACAACAGCCCTGTTAGGATGTGTTACATGGTGTGCATGTGTATCCAAACAGTTTTGCACCCATCACAAACACTCATTAGTTCTGCTGAGAACACTAAGGGAAAAAAACCCAACCTTTTATCACTTCTCTTTTGTGGTGAGGGTCTGTGGTGTAGCTGTGTAGCATATGGGCATGAAAATGTTGTGGCAGCCAGAATACAAGTTCCCTTGCCAGATCTCAGTGTCTAGTTTAGGAACATTTCCTTTCTCATTACGTTACATCATCATGAACAAATGATATTAAATGGTGTAAAATAATCATTCTTGCATAATACCTTTACCTTTCATCTTGGATTTCAAAGCGCTTTGCAATCATTAATCTTTACCTCTTAACCCACTAATCACATGAGTAAAGTCTTCTTCAGAGAGAAGAAACATTTCTAAATACTTTTACATCCTGTTGAAGATGAGAGGAGAAGCCAAGTTTACCCAGACAGGAACTGGGATTAAAACTCGGTGCATCTGCTGTCCTTGAGCATCTTTCTCCCTTTCAAATGTATCTACAGATCCAAAAGACCAAATAAATATTGACATGTAGGTGGTTTTGGTGCATATCTGAAACGTGATGCTGCTGGTTTAAATTTAGGATCTCCAGCTGACACAGTTCTGCTGCTCTGCAGAGAAATAATTCTGTTGTGTCACGTGGATAATCACAGCTGTCTTGTTTGCTTGTTCCACAAACAGCTTTCTTCACAAACTGGAGTTTGCTCAGTATGCATTACCAGGTCTGGCATATCACTCCAGCAGCATTTGGAACAAGAATAATACTTAACCAGATGAAGAATCTTCTCCCATGTGAATAACAAGTGACTCCTAATCCACTCAATTGTTCTGTATAAAGCATGCAAACAGAATCTATCAATGGGACAGGAAGAGACCTCAACTCAGAAAAAGATTGCAGAATTTTAACTGCAAATTACTGGAAGATTTAAATTCTTCATAAAAGATAAAATACTGCTGCGATTTTTCAAAGTCAAGCATTATTTGTCATGTTCTGTGTTCTGATTTTGCCCTGATTTTTAGTGTCATACTTGGATGCTCAAGGGTGAAAGGGCTCAGGGCCAGGGTAAAAGTGGGCTTAGTGTCTGAGAGCCAAGAGTGCCAAAACTGTGAATGAAATTATTTCTTCTGATGGATGTAACTCTGCCACAGAAATCTGTAATATCAGGTTTTGATGCCTTGCATAGCTACTGTGTGTGATGCACTGCAGCCTTTCACTATCTGCTTCTGCAATGGCTTGACCATCCTTGTTGTTTGTTTCTCATGACCAAAAGCTGCCTCTTTGATATTATTTATCTCTAGAAGGAATAAGGTTGGCAACAACTCATTGCCAGAAAACCGTTTGGCACTGAGGCCTTCTAAATATAACCACTTACTGAACGTACTGATTTTATTTTTTTTTCTTTATATGGAATTACTTTCCAGCTACTGTACCCTTTTGGGTTCAGGCTGTTGTGCTATTTTTTAATCTTCCCATTGAAGAACAGTATTTCAAGCATTTGAACATTTTTCTTTTCACCACTTGTAGAAGAGACCTAAGCTTTGACCCTGTCACCACCCGAGATGTTTTGAAACTTGCCCACACCTTTATTTACTTCAGGCTGGATTACTGTGAGCCCTGCCAAACTTCCTGCTCAGAAATTGCTGCTAGAAGGTTTTACTATAGTCAGCATAGTGAGAGCAGAAATTTATAATCTTTTTTAATTATCAAGTCACTTTTTTATTGATTCTTTGCATTGTGGGATGCCATATGTCCCTCTTGTATATTATTTTGTACACAAAAACATGTTTCCAGCTTTGATTGTAGTCCAATAATTCAGTCATATAGCTGGGATGATTAAAGAATTTTTTGATTAAGCAGCATTTTTACCAAATTGTAGGATAGAAATAGATGATATAGAAGTATTTAAACTGGGAAAAGGTATGGATAAGGAACTTCAGAATAGTTATTTGAAGACTGCCAGAGGCAAAATCAGACAAAATCCGAGATAGTTTGCAATAGGAAAATAAATAATTGATGGGAACATAAACAATATCAGTTTACAAAGTTTTATGGGTGACAGAGTTTGACAATGGACATGTGCTGTGTATCTGTAAGTGAGCCTTAGAAACACACCTGTGTTGAACAAATACATGACTGAATTGTCCCAAGGACATTGGACATTCTGATTAAAAAAAAAAAAAAAGAGAGAGAGAGAGAAATGCAATGTTAAATACCTGGTTAAATGACAGTAAAGGAAAGGTGACAGTCAGCTCCATAATCCAGCAGAAGAAACACCCTAAATTTGGAAGTAGAAACTAGATACGTTCAAGCTACAAATAACCTGCAGCAGCAGGGGTTTTTTATTCTGAGGCATGCCAGCTCTTAGTGCAGGTTTCTGTGGTATTCAGAAGCTTCTTTAATACTTCAGCCTTTTTAATTAAGGCTAAAATACCTCTAAAAGGGGTACTATAATGCTATAAACAGAAAGTGTATGGTTAAAAATTAACAACCCACATTAGATAAGAAATCAAATTAAATTAAGATAAGGTTCCTCAGGTATTCATTTATGTATGTGTCTTCCTTTTTGAATCCTATTTTCCTTCTGACTATTACTAATCTCTGTTGTCAGGGGTATATTCAACATGAAGTGGTAAAAGACATGGCTCCATTCCTCTTATTTGCTATCTCCACACACACATAAAACAATTCACACCAAACTTTATCAGGACTAATGAAGTAGTGAATGGTTTTAAAATAATTCAATACTTTGAGTGTTTTAATGTCCAGTTTCATTAAAGAGCATGATTTAAGATGATCCATTTGCTTTGCCTGACAATGGCATTACTGTTGGATGAGGTGCTGTGTCTGGGGCAGTAGCAACCCCAGGCCAACAGGACATAAATGAGTTCAGAAATCACTTAACCTGTGCTATCCACAGCCTTTCCTTTTTGTCTTATGTGACCACTTCCCCAAAGAGCGTTGAAGAATACGGTCATAATTTGTTGTAAGAAAATAAGTTATTTTCTCATCACCCACGTGCAGAGCTGATCCTGCAGCAGTGAAGTCTGTGGAAGTGGGATGAGGCTAAATGGGTGTTAATTAGTCCTGTGAACATTTTGTGTGTGCAAAAATGTGCTCAGGCTGCGTCCCTGCAGGTGAGGGGACAGAGTCCCTCAGGGGACAGTGAGGATCTTCCAGGGCAAGTTAGGGAAGAAGCTTTAATCTGACTTGCCACTACCTCAGTAAAGGCCTCTTCTCCTGTGGTGTTGGTGCTTCTTTTGGTACTATTTCTGGCACAATTCACAGTTTCTTGCTTCTTAAGCATTTCTTAACCAAAGGCCCCTGGACCTATTGCTCCTTGGTGAAGGGTTCCTTCTTCTATCTGACAGGAAATATTTATCTATTTTATACACACAGCAGTTTGTTGTATATCTTAATTTGCAACATTTCATCCACATCCAAACCTACCATAGGAAGGGCATAGGGTAGGAAGACCTACCATATCAGGGCATGGGGAAAGTGCAAAGGAGAAACTAAACAAGTTACCCTGCACGGAAGAGAGTGAAGGAATTTTTAAGAACACAAGAGAAACAAGGGCCTTGGAAAGTAACACCGGTGCCCAGTGTTACTTTTTGTTCTGTACACAACTTATTTTGCTCCACCTAATCTAAAGAATGCAGTTGTATAATGACTTTTTGTTAAATAAAAGGTACATTGTTGAACTGTTTAATATTACTTTGGCTGACTTGCATGTATTTCCAAATCCTCATTTCCTAAGAACTTTAAAGCAGTTGAAATTTTCCAAGGTCCCTCTAATTATTTCACCTATGTTTACTTGGAGACTTTTCTTTTTAATCCAATTTCCTCCCTTTTCCCCTCTTTCCTTCTCCTTTGCTTCTTTCCTCTCTGTTGCAGAATACAGCACAGGCATTCAGACTTAGGCAGTTGTCCAAATCTATTTTAAAACAAAATTTTAAATCAAAACTTCTTGCAGCTATAGGGCAAGGGTCATGTGTACTTGCCCTGGGTCAGCTGGAAAACTTGTGAAGACATTGCAGGCCCATCTCTCCGTCCACTCCCACTAAATATATGCATAATGGGAAGCTATAAAAATGTTACTTTTCAAAAGAAGTCAAGGTCACCTTGTCCCATATAGGACAAGTTGAAAGAACTTTGGCTTGGAAAAAAGAGGGAAGGTAGGTATATTTTACCTAAGAAACATAATTTTTCCTGATTAAGAGACAAGACTTAGCAAAGTTTGTCTGAATTTTGCAGAGTTAATGAGCAATTTCATTATTACCATACTAACATCACTCAGTATCTGAGGCAGAAAACTGGAAGCTGAAATGCCAGTAAGAGATGGGAGAAACCACAGCATTTTGAAGATATAGAGATGAGAAAAGCTTTTGTAAGCACAGGTTCATTGCTCACACCTGACAGTTTTCCATCCTGAGCCTGCAGTGATGCAGAGAGGTTGGCACTTGGGACAAAACTTGGAGCAGAAATAGATGTTAACACATCAGAAACGGCGCTTGGAGCTGAAAACCCGCTGGTATTTTGCTTTTGCCCCTGCTGTTTCTATGGTAGTTATCCTGGCATGCTTTCCATCTGCTGGGGAGCCCCTGCTGCAGGGCTGGCTGTGACAGTGAGAGAGCAGCTCCTGCAGAGGAAAGAGCAGCAGTGATAGTGCTGGAATGTGACCTCGGCCCCTTATCACAGTGACATTGTCAGCCAGGCCATACCGCATCCTTGTTTTTCTGATACCTTCTGGCACGAAATCAGGGCAGGGCAGGATGAGGGCATCTATTGCCATGCCATGCATATGCCCATAAATGGCCTATGGACACTCTCAACATGAATTTAGCTTAATTAATGTGGAAAAGGTTTGATTTCAAAAGCTGTCTCTCAGGTATAGATATTTACCATGTTCCTCTGCCATTCCCAACCCGTTTTAAGAATCTGCTTGAAAGAAAGCCAGTGGGATTCGAGAAAGGCAGTTTGGTCTCTCTGAAAAAAATCCTAAATAAATTAAAATAGATATCAAATGAAGGTAATTCCCTTGCTGTGGATCATGGATATTCTTCTGCTCAATAGACCACGATCTCATAACCTCTAAGACATTATTCACTTTCCAAAGGGTCAGGAATATTCTGGGGTTTTGTTAGTACAAATAGATTAGGACAAAACATGCAGGTGAGGCTGTCTTTAAGCTAAATGGCTGAAATGCCAGAAATGTGGTGCTTTTACATCTGTACAAAAGGAAATACTTCTGTTTTTCAGCTGTGGAGTGTGGAAGAATTTCTGCAGTTGTAGCCATGCAGATTGTAGTTCTGCATGAGCTCCTGTTACAGGATGGAACTCCATCCTTAGTTTTTGAAAGGGCAATTGAGAATGCTTCTGCTCTGTATTCCAGTTCCATCTCTTATTTTTTTTTTTTTGCAGATAAATGTGCTGGAGGAGGTTTATGGGTGATTATGTAAATAGCATTCATTTTTGTGCATAGAAAATATATCAACATCTCTCATATTCTTGAGCTGAAAAAAAAATAGTGAGTTAGTAAATAAGCTGAAAATTACAATTTTAGCCAGTTATGTCTGTAATTCCAAGATAGTTTCTTATGCAAGCTAAAAGGATCAAGTACTTCTTCATAATAATGCCCACTCCAGACCAAAGAAGAGCAGTGGGAGAATTGTCCATGTTACAATTTTTGGCCATTGCTTTTGAAATACAATATTGTGGTAATTACAGAGATAGAAAGCATTTCACAGTGAATGAATGAGCAAAATATTATCATTCTTGGTGAACAAGTACCTAAGTGCTCCTAATGACAAGGTGAGCAATTTCTAACATGTACCTTTGGAACCCAAAAAAAAAAAAAAAAAAAAAAAAAAAAAATCAGTTTAAACAGTATTTTGACTCATCAGTCAAGTTTTGAGCATGCTCATGATTTTCTCCCTAGTTTTGAATCCCATGTTCGGGAAGTGACTGGACTGATTGGCTGAGTCATTTTCTGGTGTCTGAACAGGAAACATACTGCAAAAGGCTTAGGGGGGGTTATAAATAGAACATGTTCTGAGGGAAAATTGTTACTCAGAGAGCAAAGTCTGTTGATACATGACTGCATAGACGTTGTGTGCTGTACACCACCAGTATTTTTAATGAAAATTTTCCTTTTTTCTTTCGAATTGAAATCCCTTTAATACTCAATACTATTTCTTTATATCTTTATTTTATTTAGATGAATGCATAGGGAGAGCAATCACTTTATAACTTCAAAATAAACTACCTCAATAGCTGTCCTTTTGTTTTCAGGGCCTATATTTTGATTCCAAGAACACATATTTCTTTAAACTTGTTAAACTGACAAAATCCTGATTTCCTGTGCACTTCCTATGCTTTCTTCTGTGACACAACCACATGTCACTCATACAGGGTGAGAAAGGAATGGTGCAGGAGCTGGGAATTCCTGTGTTGGTATTACTTCTGCCACTGGCAAACTAGGGAGTCACCTTAGACCAGTTTTCCTCTCATTTCCCTATAATTTCCTGGAGCTTTGTTCACTTTGTTCTTCTGGAAAGGTAGGATAACCTCTATTCCACCATTTAAGAATACTGAATACAGAGAATAATAGGATACTGTATGATTCCCCTGAAGCCAATGACTGTCCACAAACCCAGAAAGAGCCTCTTTTTCCCCTTTTCCATCTAGCAGCAACCTTAGGATGCCTATTTGGTCCTATTACAGTGTAATTTACTGACAAATGGATGACTTGACTGGAAAGAGCAGTTCTGTCATTGTTTTAAAAGGAGCAATGCTGTTAACACAGGCAAAGAATATTGTGGACAAGTAATGGAAATAAAATCAAACTCCCATAATTTACAGCTGGATCCAAGGCTAACCCAAAGCCAGTAGGAATCTTTCCACTGACTTCATCAAACTTTGCATATTTGTCCTCAGAAGTGCTGGTAACAGAGCCCAGCCAGGCCCTGGGAGGTGCTCCAAGCCCTTGTTCCCAGCTGACCCCCTTTGGCTGGAGCTGTTAGGGTGAAAGTGGTGCTACACATAGTACTAGGGGCAGGCAAAGTGAAAATCTGGGACCCAGAAATACTGCAGAAAGACCCACTCTAAACCATAAAAGGCTACATATAAATAACAGCACATGGTAGCAGGATCATGAGCTCTTTTGCCTCTAGGCAAGCATCTACACATTTATAAATAATGACATGCAGACATTAGTTTAGTTTAAGATGCTTATTGTTGCTTTGTAGACTAATGTTTTAAGCAAAACAGAAGGCAAGAGCAGGCAAGTTTCCAAAGTCTGGATATGTTGGGAAATAAAAACTACAAAAATATAAACTTTCTCTCCATGAGCACACAGTGAAATGTACATGCTGGCTAAAAATCCTAATACTGTGCACTAAGAAAAAAGTCCTGCTCTGTCACTGCCTGAAGTACATGACAAGAGAAGTGGCATGAAGGAAATCAGCCCTTTAACTCAGTTCATTAAAATGGGAGTTAGCTCGAAATGCAGATTTTTTTTTTTTTTTTAATAAGGAAGTTTCATCTGTGACGTTTCACAATAAATGATTCTCTGAAACAGTCTTGGAGAACATTCATATTATATTGAAATTCAATATGAATTATCCGTGTACAACTAAACTTTGCTTACCATCTGATAACAAATATTTGTCTCTGTGGGTGAAAGTAAAAGGCCAGTGATCTCTTGATCACCAGGAAGTAAATAAACCATTTAAACCCCGTGGAGATAGTTCAAACTGACTTTTTTTTTTAATTCTGAAAATGCCTTTTTGTCTTCATCTTATACATGGCTAAACAGTGTGTTGGTGAATGGGTGATGGCAGATACATATCTTGAAAGAGCAGCATAATTGCTGCTCATTAAGAAATTGCAAGGATGCAATATAGGAGCTAAAAGGAGCACTTAATGAAGAAAGAAGTGCTTGCAAATCAGGAAGGCTGAACTGCAAAAGAAGACTTCTGAACTGCGCTGAGTTTCACAGGTCCATCCCATGTATGAATTGCAAATACTGCCAGGTAAAGGGCACTTAAAAGAAATGCCAGTTCTGTGAGCAACGCGGAACAATCCTGCAGCAAGCTGATGGGCTGAGTTTCTGCTCAACAGGATTTCCCCAGGGAATGTGGCGTTGTTGGTCTTCGTTTCAGCTGTTGAGGAAACGCACTTGTGCCCAGGCTTTGTGTTCTCCCCAAGCACTGCTGTTGCCGTCCCAGGCAGGTCTAAGTGGTTTTGCTCTCGGTGTGTTCAGGCTCTTCCTCCACTAGCTGAGAGCTGTTATTTCAAACTCTGGGTGTAGAGGAGCAGGAAGGGATGCCATCTGCCCTGCTGACACATTTGCAGATGCACGGGACCTTTTTTTTTTTTAAATTAGAGAATACAGTGACACAGGAAATCTACTGGCAGATGGTGCAAGTCTGAAAAGGTCTCCCTGCAAGCTATGCTTGTTTGTTTGAAGTTGCTAACGTGACATGTTTAAACACTAAACGATGAAGTTCATAAAAATATTTTGCAGGTTGTCAGGAGCAATATTGCTTGTGCCGTGATCCGGTGAGATCGCGTGAGCTAAGGAAAGCCAGGGAAGGGAAAGGAGGCTGTTCAACAAGCCCTGCTGCCACCCAGGGAGCTGGTGGCCATTTGTGAGGTGGCACCTCTTTGCCAAGCACTGAGCTAATGGCCAAGCAGTAGCAGGAGATGTGGGGCTGCAGAGCCTGGCATCCCAGGGGGAGGCAGCAGCTGCAGCATCCTTGGCATCCCCAAAACTACAGCAAGGAGGAGAATGACCATGGCCTTTTTCCGCACATGGTCTCAACGTTGTCAAATGCTTGCTAAAAACCTTGTTTTGCTGTGCCAGGGGGCTGTGGCACAGGCTTTCCCTCTCATAAGCAGAGCTGAAGAGGATTTTACCCTCTGAAACCACTCTGAACACGGCAGAGGGGTTCTGGCAGCACCGATGTCCGTGCATGGCCCGCATCAGTGAGGCAGCGCTGAGCTCCCCTGGGAGCAGAGATGTGAACCTTCCCTATGGGTTTATGGAAAACTCACAATGCTGGCAGCGGGCCAGTTTAACTGGGAAAACTGAAGTTGACCAACCCTGAACAACTTAATTATCCCACAAGGTTAAACAGGTAAATGGCTTTAGGGTCTATTTAAGAAACCAGAGATGAAAGGCTGGAAACAGGAATAAGCTGCTTTTTTTTTTTTTTTTTTTCTATGATCAGATAAGAAAGAGAAATCTTCAGTGCTGCTGTAGCTGGATACAAAATTTAAAGAAAACGCCTAGAGTTGCAGTGAGTAGTTAAAAAGCAATTAAACTTTGAAGAGCATATTCCTGAGTAGCAGGTTGAGAACACAGTTTTATTTTTACCCAGCAAGAAGTGCAATCTTTTGAGGATAATTTTCTGAAGTTTAAGGCAGTGATTAGAGACCTATAGCTCTCAACTTTGTAACAGCAGGTTTAGAGAAAAGTGTCTTGTGTGTCTGTACTGTGGACAGCCTGTCAGTGCCAGGAACACCTTCAGGTTTAGCAGCTGTGTTGCTGTGCTGTCATTTGTCATTCTTTCTTCTTTTTTTTTTTCTTTTTCTTCTTTTGTTTTTTCTCGGGTTTTTTTTTGGCAGTTGAGCAAGTTCAGAAGAAAGGCTGGTTACTGGTTTAAATGGGCATAGCACTGACTGCAGTGAAATTTATGGGGCAGGATGAATTTTCTCTCTCAACCATAAGAATAGTTAAAAATATCATTATAAAAATATCAATATACACATTTCATTGGCATACCCACTTAACTCCTGGACCATGACAAATGCTCAGTTTTGAACAAAGTTTACATATACAATATTTGTAACTTATATAAATCATACTGAAATGCAAACTTACAGGTAAACCAATTTTTTGATAATTATCAACACTTCTTGATGAAGTAGTTTAACTATCATGAGCAAAACTTACATGCAACCTATAGGTCCCCAGTTATTCCCCTCCTATTGACAGGATCCTTTGAAAATCCATAAATGGCATTAAACGTGCATAACTCTTGTTTCTTAGCAACCTTATTTTTTAAACAAAGGGGGTTTGAATACATATAATTTATTAATTTTATGCTGTCAAGACAGATACTAATGTATAACAGACAAAGCTCATGCCCAGCAGTTGCTGGTTGTTTTCTATTATCTCCATAGAGCAAGTCAGAAACATTTGTGCTAGATAATTTTAAAAAAGGACTATATCTTCTTCCTAGCCATTCCTTCCTGGCTGAGCATGAGAAGTGAGGTCACCTCTCCTCTAATACAGTGTAATGCAGCACAGCAAATGATCAGTCACCAGAATCTCCCAAAGTAAACTCTGGCATTGCCAAGGAAAGTATCTCCTTCCCCAAGATTTAGCACTGACCTTCTAAAATGGGTTTGCTCACGTGTATGGAGTCACAGCCATTAAAGAAACAATTTCAGCAGCACAGACTAACTACAAGTGTTTAACTTAAAAATGAAGGATGAGAATCTGTGAGACTGGTAGGACGGCACTTAGAAGCGTTGTGGTTTCATCCTTGAGTTAGGCAAGTATGTCTGAGTGTTCAGCTCCCTCAGAAACAGGGATTTCCCAAAAATATCTCTGCATTCAGACTTATCGTGATGGTCCTCCCTGGTTCAAACTGTCATTCTTCCATTAATGACACTCAGGGAAGTCTTTGTTCAGTAACACCCACAAAACATAAATAACATTTAATTAAATAAAGTCTCTGCTAAGATTTAATATGCTAGGATCAAAGCATGTGGAAAGTGATCTTTGTCTCTGACAGAAGGTTTCCCACAGACAAGAAATAGTCTCAGGTTCTTGCTGACAACACATACAGAAAAGTTAATTTGTATTAAGAATGTGTTTACAGAATGTTCCCCTTGCTCACTGGCAGTCACATTCTAGGAACTGTTTCCATGCAGGTGTGTGAGTTATTTCTATTGTTTGTGTGTTTGGGNACTGAGGGAAGAAGGACTGATGCTACCAGCTCAGGGGTGTGTTAGTGATCAGGTGTGCCCAGGGATGGTTTGTTAAAGCTCTGAAAGGACAGAGGCAACACAGGGCAAACACAAACCCTGGCAGTGTGGGAGAGCCCCATTCCTGTTTCTGCAGCAGAAGCACTGAGTGTGGGAGAAGCTGCTCACAGGAGGAAGGAGGGATGATGAAGGACCCATCCCCAAACTTCCCTAACAAATGAACTTGGAGTCTCCCGTGGGAAGAAGGCTAGAAAATTAGCTGGGCAGGCTTCAGAGGTGCTACTGTCTGCTTTTTCTAATGAACCAAAGTGTTTTGAATTCTTCCGCAATAGACTTGTCTAAATCTGTTAATGTGCTTGGAAACTTGAACAGAAATGTTGTTTAGAAGGTGTCTCACAATAAAATAGCTCCTTTATATGTTAAGGGTATTATCTGATACACCCAGGATTGGGTAGGAAGAGCTATTTCCTGCACATGTGGTAAGAAAATCCAGCTATTCCAGGCTCCAGGAAAATTATATGCTCCCACGTAAAGAATCCAGCTTCCTTTCCTTAGATCTGTTTTCTTTTCCTCACACTAAAGCAAAATTCCTTTAAAAGAACCACTCTAATGGCTTTCCATGTTGATGTAAACCAAAAAGCATTAATGAAGGAAGAGAACATGAACATTTGTATTTAACTACTGATCCTCACCAAAGATGAGTATGATGAGCAACTTCAAGAGCAGGAAAATACCAAGCTACCCATAATGGCCTTTCACATGATGCAGCAGAATGTCAAGGTTTCAGCCTCATAACAGGTGTTTCACCCTCATAACCCCCACAAGGGAGGGAATTCCTATTACCTGCACCCTATAGATCACAAACTGATACACTATGAATTCTCAAAGTCATAAAGAAAATAAATAATTGAAGAGGGAGCTCAGCATGGTCTCCTGAGAGCTAGGCCACAATCAGGCCACCTCTTCTGTGTGAAAAAATCAGTTAACTTTGAAGACATCCACAGTTCCTCAGAAAGGATCAGACAAGTTGTTTGAACACCACGAGAAGGGTTTTTGTTGTGCTGGATATGTAGATAGGGTTCCATTTACAAGAATTTGAATAGAGAGGCTTGCACACCTCAGGAAAGGGAGCACTGCATAGTCACAGAGAGGGATCAACATCCTACAGCAGAGTTAGCAGGCAGGGCTATATACCACTTGAGAAGGTTGGATTGTTTTTGTAAGGACTATTCTTATTCCTTTTTTCTATTCTTTCATTGGATAGGATTGAACAAAAAATTTACAAAGCAGCTGCACTGTTAAAAACAAGGGTTAGGAACTTGGTCTCGGGGGAAGAGGAGGCTGTGAAGCACCAGGGAAGTTGCTATTTCCCTTTATGCTTGTGTGTCCCACACCTCAAAGAAGGAAGGGTGGGCTGGGATATCCCACAGAGCCCCAAGTAATGCCAGATTGGTGGCTCCTGATGAACATTTTTAATCTAATCTTTAACTGACGTGTGTTCATCTTAGCCCAGAGTGACTAGACTATCTCAGTTATGTTTTCCTTTGGAGAGAGGTAGGTGTGACTGTGAATGAAGAATTTCTTAATTCTGGTTAAGTAACATCTAATGAAACATAATTTTTAAAGATGGTTGTGATAATAGTTAAGATTAGCGTGAATTATACATTCATCTTTTAGCCACTTTCAAAGATCAAATAGTTAAGGATGATGAGTAAATACACTAATTATAGTTAATAAACAGCAAGGTTCCTGGTGGTCTTCATGCAGCCCCCGATGATGCAGAAAAATTTTGGTTATTAACTTTTTCTGAGAGGCATGGAGGAAAGAGGACAGTTGTGAAGGTGAACAGACATGTGGGAGACCAGCGCTGTAAGCATCTCTCCTAACCAAAAAGGAACATCTATCCTAAAGACTGAAGTTCTGGAATATTTCCCAGTAGGGGCTAAATTCTTTAGACTTCTTATTTTTTGGATTCTCTCGCTCTCAGTGGTGCACTGAAACTAGCAAGACTTTGTAAAAATCATATAAATAAGATTTCTTTCATACGCACATCCTCCTTTGCTAACTACAGAACATTCTTTTCCTGGAAGTTTGCCAAGAGGATTTTCTCATTCCTCGTTCTTGCCTTCCCTAAGGCTGCTAAAGATGATAAGTCTTTCAGATAACAGGGAAATTGTATGCACCACTATTTCTACATGCTTGCTTTTATCACTTTGAGGAAAAAGTACAGTTAATCTCCTGAAGTTAAATAAGCAGACAAACATATTACAATTCAAAGTTAATGACTGAGTAAAACTTAGGTTCAGCCAAGCACGATGCAAAAAACGAGAAGACAAATTTCAACCCCAATGAGAGGTATTTTCTACAACAAAAATTCCTGCCTTAAGATCAACAAATTATTTTAGAGAGTTGGCTAAGCCACTTGGGTCATTGGAGATTATGTTACATTCAGCTGTGCATGGATGAAAAGAGCCACATTCACACTTGTTTTCTCTCCACGTTATCCAAAGCCGCTTCAAATTTGGCTCAAGTGTGAAAAGGGTCAGAGCTCATGTTGTGGCAGCCCAGGGTGCCGCTCCTTTGCTCTGCCACAGCCTTCTGCAGCAACACTTAAGTGTAGCGACTGTGTGGCACATGTCAAAATATGTGTGACTGGTTGGGATACCTATAAAGTGGGCCTGCTGGGGCTCTTGTCAAGCCTTTAGACCAGCAGATATGAGCTTCAGCCCATTTGCTCTCCCTGTTGCAGCACTTCAAGTGATTCCTGCTTGTTTTTCTCTGTTCCTTTTCATACAACTTCACTTCTGCCGCCAACAAGACGTTCCTGCTGATGCGAGTCGCGGAGTCACAGCGTCAGTGCTGTGAGCTGATCTTGAACTTTCTCCCCAGCGGTTTTCTATTTGCCTGCTGACCGAAACCTTCCTGAATCTGCCGAATATGTGACAACATTTACGCTTCCTCACACACAGACCTTCAGCAGCCGAGAGGCAGCGCCCTGAGTTCCCCACGCCGCGCTGTCCCATGGCAGGTGGCGGCTGCTCCGTCCCGCCGGGGCCGGACCCTCGGGGGCCGCCAACACAGCAGCGGCCGTGGGAAAACGCCACACACCAGCCCCGATGGGGGCAGCGGGGGACGCGCACCTTGCCCCGGCACAGCACGCCCGGCGGGGCTCGCACAGGGCCGGGGCTGGGGCCGGGGCGGGCCGGGGCC
>JACBWW010000041.1:5933450-6056018 GCA_020086605.1 Lanius collurio
CCCCTCCCGGCCCCGCCGGGAGGGGCGGCGGGGCCGGGAGCGGGACCCGCGGGCTGGGAGCGGGACCCGCGGGCTGGTGCCGGGCACAGGGGTCCCTCCGCGGGTGGCGGGAGCGCCCCGAGCCGAGCTCTGCCCTGCGGGCGGCGGCGCTCGGGGCCGGGCGGTCTGTGCCGAGCCGTGCCGGGCAGTGCGGAGCCGGGCCAGGCTGGGCAGTGCCTCACGGGCGGGTCCGGGCAAGGGGCTCCCGGAGCCGTCCCGGAGCCGTCCCGGAGCCGTCCCGGAGCGCTGTCGGAGCCCAGGGCTGTACCTGCCCCGTGCGCGTCCCGGACGCTGACGCCGCGCTGGCTCGGACGGCCACACAGGAAAAGTCAAAATAATCTTTTGGCTCCGTGAGTACCCTGCGATTAAGGCAGGTTTCCAAATGTTACAACACTGGAGTGGGCTATTAGTGTGGACGCGTCCTAATGAGTGTGTTAATCAGCGTAACATCCTTCTCTGCTCACCTTTTGGGCTAATTGAGGATGGCATCTGCTGAGTTTCTCTTCGTGCTTTGAAGTGTTTGTTAACCTGTGATAGTGATTGTCTTGTCATGTTCACTCCGTTTTTCATGAGTAAATTCAGCGTGTGACTTGAATTCAGATAGCTCTGCCTCATGTACTGGTGATTGTAGATTTATTTGCCCCTACGCCTGTAAAGTTGAACCAGTATCAAAAAAGTTTTAATTGGAAAATATCTGGAGGTCTCTGTCGACTTTAAAAACTGTTTACTGTTGGCAACCTTGTTGGTACCTTCAGCCAAAATGAGATCTGAGCGTGGAAACGGGACTGCATTCTTGTACCTAAAGATGGTCCCTTGCAGGTCAAAACGGAGGCATGTTGGCATGGTCAGGAAGCTTCATGGGAGCGTGGTCTTCTTTTTATTTATTTATTTTTTTAATTTTAATTTTTTTTCCTTTAGAGACTCCAAACCTTGCAGTAAGGTGGAGCAGCGCAGTCCTCTGCTGGGCTGTAGCTGCCCCTTCTCTGACTCTCCTCTTGGTTTTGAGGAAGTTCTTAATCTCTCTGTGACTCAGTGTCCTAATCTTTAAAATGGCTTAATAAGACTTGTCACGCTTGCCTCCCAAGGGCATTGACATCTAATTGATGCTCATAAAGTGCCTTGATCTGGGAGAAAAGAGGGCATCTTGCTTCCCTCATTTCGCCACTTTATGTTGGGTGCTAATTATATTATATGGGGTGGAAAACAGATTGTCGGACAACCAAAGTGGAATTCGTGTCTGTTATCAGTGACACAAGCACTCTAAGTGAGTGTATGCCCACTTATGCTTAGTTTGAGGTGTCTGGGTGTTTCTCTAAGAACAGTGGAGTTTATCCTTTCTGGAGGATGCATCTGAGAAATTTGCTCCTAAGGTACTGCACTGAAGCATCCATAGACTTTTGCTCCTGACTCTAGAGATACTACACAGCTTTCCTCTGTATTATGAGGTCAGTAAAGGTTTTAGGAATTAAAACTGTGTTGATTCAACTTTCAGCATGTCCCTGATCTTAAATCTTACTCAGCCTGAATCTTATGGCAGTCTCAGTTTTTGTCACATTCCACTTCTTTAGAAATAGGGAAAACATACAATTTTACAGTTCTCTACTTGAAAATACAAACTTTAGAATATAAAATGTATCTTTTTAACCGTTTTACTTGCTGCTCAAAGGAGTAATCAGCCATTTTACTCCCCTGACTTGAATCTTGCCCCACCTCCTCCTTATCACTGCTGCCCCCCCCTCGGGCAGATAGCAGAGACTGCGGTGGCAATAGCACAGGGCTGGGATGATGGGATCACCAACACCAGAAGACATAAGTGTTCCATAAATCAGCTGCTGTGAGTGGACACGCTGCCTTACAGCGCAGGCACGAGGATCTTTTTCACCTAAAACTTTGGGTTGCTCAATTCTCAGTCCTTTTCCTACATCTTGGTTCCTGTGTACTGCAGGTCTGTGTGCTGGGAGGCTTTTTTGTGACACGGCATTTGACTCATACATTTGATTCAGTTCTCCTTTTCATCACTTTGCTGCAGCATGTACTTCCCTGTGCTAAACAGACCTGTAGTGTTGATACCTGACAAATACAGCTTTTAAAATGCTGTTTGACATTTCTTAGTGCTGTTCTCTTCATGGTACTAGGAAAAAAATATTGCATCTTAGAGTGTGTGGTAGAGAAATGAAGTTCTGAAGGGAAACTGAAGCGTGCTGTGTTCCACTTCCTCTTGCCATGTGGTTTGCAGCAAGTGATGTGACTTTTCCTGCCCTGTCTGTAAAATCAGGTGAATTCTTAGCAAACAAATGTAAAGAAAAGTGTACAGAAATGGGAAGTTGTCTGTGTTTCACTTTGAATTGCTTTTTTGTTTATTTGTTTGTTCTTAATTGCCTTAATGTTGTTCTGAAGTTGTATAGCAGTACCACATCCCTGACATCAAGGTCATGCTGTCTGTGGGGAGATCAGATTTCCTTCAGTTTTGTCTAGAATCTAGAAGTAAGTGTGATCTGAAAAGGTTTTGTCTTTACTAAGATATGCTGAAGCAGGGTTTTCTAGTCTTGTGTTGATTCCCATTCCTCATGGAGATGAGTGGGCCCGTGTTTTGGCTGGAGATGTTCTTTAAGTGTAAGAAACCATAAAATAGGAGAGGTAATTGCTCTCCAGTTTCTCCATGAGTATGCTTTAAGTCTTTCACCTCTTCTAGCACGTCCCTTGTATCTGTTCCAGCTGTCTCGCTGCTCTGGTATTGTATAATTGCTATCTTGAAAACTCAAAGGAAAACTTTCAAATGCTGTATATTTCCCATCAGGACTCTTGCACGTGGCTGTGACATTTGTTGTGAGTCCTTGGTAACTTGCATCTGTTCCTTCACCTCACTGATTCCCCTGGTGTCAGCAGAAAAGCTCTCCTTCCCAATGGAAGAGGCCTTGCTTCTTAGGGGCATGGTGTGTTTTGAGTCCCTTAAAATGAAGACAATTTCAGGTGATTGAAATTGAGATCTGCCTCCCGATGGTCCTTGTGTTTTCTCGGCTTGCTCACGTGTTGGATCTGGAGTTGAGCTACAGAAAAGCTGAGGGGTTGATGTATTGGGCCAGACTGGCAGTCTTGCTTGCATGTATCTTTATAATACATGTGTACCTGTGTAATAGGAATTTGGCATCTGCATTTTGTGTGTGAGCAAATTCTTTGCTGCACCCTTCCTGTTCAAGCTCCTTCTGTGTGAGGAGCCCGTGAGTTTGAAAAGCACAGCCTCTGCTCTGTGTCAGGCAGCTCATCTGTGCAGGAGGGCACACTGGTTCTTGTCACTGGGACCAGTTTCAGAGGTGTTTATACAGCAAACTGACTATTTCAGAGGTGGTATTAGTAGTTCAGGGTACATTAGACTGATCCCAGAAAATACAGATATTCTAAATTAAGGCTATTAAGTGTCCACTGATTCAGTGACTGTGCAGACACACAGTTAATATTGTATTGTGACACGTTCTGGAAATTGCTGTGTTTATTTTTGACATGGACAAGATGACTAACTCTTTCATCTATGCATAGTTACATTTACAAGCAAGTAAAAACTTCCCAAAATTATCTTTAGACTCCTAGTTCCATGAAAGGAGAAAACTTTAGACTTGTCCTTAAATCTGAGCTGTGTGTGCTCTTGAGCCCTCTTCCTGCTCTGGGTTGATAACCCTGTGTTTGGTGGGGGTTATGTTTTCAGGGGTTTTATTATCTCCTCCAAATTTTTGTGGGCAGTTTACTGTGTGGGGAGAGGAACAATAGCAACCCCATCAGTGTTGGGAAAGGTAGGTGATACCACAACACAAATTAGAAGATACTACTGCCCTACCTTATATTCAGTTCAAATTCTGATTGTCCTTATTTCAATGTCCCAGTAACACTGATGTAACTAGGGGGAAACTTGGGTTTATTTCTTTGTGCTTTTGGCCTCTTAGAACTGTGACGGCAAAACCTGGAGAGGCAGTTGGTTTATGGAATTGTGTGATGGAAATATGTGGACTAGATTTAAACTTTTGTTCTTGGCTCTGGCATCTCCTCCACTGTGGCCTGGAGAAATAATGGCAGCAGTTTCTCCAACTGCTGCTTTCAGCCAGGGGGACATTACCAATTCAGTTTTTAAAATGACTGTGCCTGTAAGTGTGTGTTGTGGAGTTTTGGCTTCCTAAAAAGCAGTTTCTTTGGATCCATTAGTCCACAATAAATCCTTCTCAGGCCTTTTAAGCTTGCAGCTTATTGCCTGTTTAGACTGCAGTAATGCCCAATGGGGTGGTACAGTTCATCATCTTGTATTGCTGCCATCGCCAAGCATCAAAATAGAATTTCTGAAGCCATGTGAAATTTTTGTTGGGAATAAGCAGGGATGTTTTGTAATCAACTTTAAATAGTCTTATGGTAATTCAACAGACCTTAGACCACCCTTCCAGTACCAAAAGGGGCTACAGGAGAGCTGGAGAGGACCTTTTACAGGGGCAGGCAACAATAGGACAAGGGGTAATGGCTTTAAACTGAAAGAGGGCAGGATTAGATTAGCTATCAGGAAGAAATTCTTTGCTCTGGGGGTGGCGAGACACTGGAACTATGATGTTTTTATTATATAGTGTTTCTTTTAGAAGACTAAGAACATTAAAATACCTGGCTCAGATAAGATATTTTGTAATATTCTTACCTGAATAGGTGACTCTCATAGCTAACTGGAAGGCTTTTAAATCTTCCAAGATTTTTTTTTCCTAGCCTATGATGTGCCAATCATATATGATGAAGTCCAGCAAAAAAAATATGAACAGTTTTGTAAACCGCAAAGCAGAAGGTGTAGCAGAAGACAAATTTTCCTCTCTCTTTGAGAAAACTCGTGTTTAGCAGATAGTGGAATTTTTTTTCACGTGTAATCGGATAAGAGTGTATTGCAAAGACCATAATCTGTGTTATTGGCTGAGGTGAGCCCCATCTGTTAGTGGTGCTGGGGATGTGCAATACCCTTGCCCTCTAGACTCATGCACGCAGGGAGCAGCACAGAAGGATTTACAGAAACAAGTGCAGGCTCTGAAGGCAGTTGCTAAAAGCAAAGGGTGGAATTCCTAATGGAATCTAATGTTCTCTGCTGGCACCCTTTCTAGCTGAAGAAACTCTCTGGTTAAACAAGAACTTTACAAGATATCGGGTACTTTTTGGTTTCTGCTTATTTGTGAGTTTGACTTCGTTTCATACAGGTATTGGATGTGCTTGTTATCAGGCTGCTTTTTATGGATTGTCTTTATGGCACCTTGAGCTGATGTGGGGAGTAATTTTAAGTAGCAATCTGAGCTGATTAGAAGAAAATAGAGGGCTTGTGTTTGGCTTGACTTCTTGGTAGTAAATTTGTAGTCAGTGCTAATCACCCCCATGCCATCATTCACCCCAGCTGTGGGTCAGCTACAGGATCTGCTTGTGCACTTGAATTGCTATTGCTTTTCTCCTTTTAGAGGAGTGAGCTTATTTCTCAAGGTCTCATTTCCATCCTAGGTGAACTGAAAGAACTTCTAATGGAATGTGATATTTGGGCTTGGATAATTTATGTGAACCAGTTCTCATTCAGGTCTGATCTCCTGGCCTTCTGCTTGGTATTTGATTTTCCCCTTTCACTGAGTGCTACAAATTCTTATGGTTGCCACCTATGCAACCAGCTGTTTCTGTCAGTTCAGAAAATTGTTTCAGTAATTACATGGCTGTAGGGACACAAGAATATTAAAGTCTGGAGCCACTTTTAAGATTTCAAAGCGAATGCAGAGTGTAGGTTCCTCCCATTTCAATCTAGGGATTTTTAGAAGTAACAGCTGCCACCCCTCTACAGTACTTGTGTTCAGAACATTAACGTGGTTGAATGAGTGTTAGAAACATGCACATGGTTAAAGCTTGGACACAAGCTCCATATATATGAACTATTGATGCATTCAAAAACTGAATTGGTGAATGCAATCAAATACCTCTTGCTGTACTTACTCTCTAAATCTCTGCCCTTGCACCAAATCAACATTAGGTGTCCCAGCAAATGCATTAGGAAGAGTAAGGCTTGTGTAAAGAGCTAAATACATCCCAGTGAACCTGTTCAGACCAAAGAAACCATCTTTCTGTTGTTCTGTTGGGGGGATGTGTGTGAGAGGGAAGAAGGATTGGGGTGGTTAACTTTATTTCCTGGAAATGAATAGCATATCTTTTTCAGTGCACAAAGCAGATGTTACTCAGTTTGTGATCTGTGTTGTGGGACAGGGATTGGTTTGAATCTGTTGCTGCACTGCTGACACTCAGCACTGTGATGCTGCCCTGTCGCAGAGGAACGCCTCGTGCCTCCGTGTATAAATAACCCTGAGTGGCAAAGGGAATTGGAGACAGTGTGCCAAATATTTACTGATGTGCTGGGCCTTGTCCTGGGCACCTGGGCTTTATTTGGGAGCAGGTTGTCTGAGCTGAAGCTGCAGCACAGGGGTGATGGGTACTGTAATACTCCCCAGCACCTACTGCAGAGCTGCTCTGCTCTGAACAGGAAGGCGCAACCACGGAGTGCCACGGGTCAGCCACATCTTACTTGTAGCTGTGATGCTTAGATAAGCAGGCAGGAAAATAGGTTAATGTGCACCAGGCCAGCTTTGTGCATGTCGTGGGGAAAAAACTGCCTTTAGGATCCCTTTAGTTCGTGGAGTAATTCTGATGACTACTTCAGATATCAATTTTCAGGTTAAAGACAGAATAGAACAGAGGGGAGCAGAGTTCTTCCTTGGGCAGCACTGGCTCTCCCCTGCTGCTCTCTCCCAGCATCTCAGTGGGATGCTGACTGTGGCCAGTGCAGGTTTGTGCTTCAGAGCAGAGTTAGGGTGTCCTGGGGCTGACAGCCCTGGGAGGGAGATGTGGCTTTGGGAGATGTGGTGCAGGAGGTGCTGGCATGGGCAGGAGGAGCAGTGCCAGGCACTGGGAGCTTGGCAGAGCTGGCCCCTCACTCAGAGAAAAGGGTTTCTTTCTGGGTTTCCTTTCCACCTGGGAATGAAAAGTCACAGTGGAGCATTCACCTCTGTGTGTTTATGTGGGAAAGGAGAGCCACAAGGTTTTTATCTCACACTTACCTATGCAAAAATGGAAAGGGCAGTGTTATTTTCTTTCCATTTTCTTTTTGGCTGAGGAGGGAGTTGTGATTGTTTGCTGAACACACTCACACAGAGGGCTCCAGCAGTATTTCTGATGCTATTTCATCACAAATGCAGAAGCCTGACATCTTAAGGCCTTATTTATGCATGCATTTAGATACAGACCACCACACCTGTCTATAGCTACTTTGTCAGCTACTACCTGATTTAATGATTGATGGTAGTAGTAACTTGAGTGTAGAAGCATCTTCAAAGTCAGTTATGGAGTCAAAACATGTCTCCCAATTATTTTGTTAATCAGGCATTAATAGAGACCAAAAAATAATTACATGGCTGTTTCAGAGCAAGGTGGGATATTTTTGTGTGTTGTTCACAATACTTTTCCCTTCCAAAGGTAGGTCCACCTGACGCTCAGTAAAATACACAAATGACTTAATGCTGTATTTGACAGAGTTTCTTGACTCAGCTTTTTCTAAGGGAGCATTTGTATGCATCCTTTGGATGGTCAGGTGATTCTGCAAAGCAGTTTCAATATGAAACTCCTGCCCTTTGGGGTGAATCTTTGTGGATTCTGACCCAGAACTCGATAGGATACATGTTTGTAAGGCAAATTTGACTCCTTTGAAATCTCAAGCCAATAGATATACAATCACTGGCTTCTAGAAGACAACTGTGTAATTTTCTAAGTATCTCTCTTAGTTCATTAATTTCCAAGATAAATCCAGGAATGACATATATAGTACAGCAGATTTAGATTTGCATTTGCACATGAGATTTAATTTAGAGGTAAATATTAATGCAGATGTATCAGGTTTTTTGCTTGAATAGTTCTAGCAAACAAAGAATGTGAACCACTAGTTTTCAGTTTTATTTGCTCTACTGAAGTAGCAAAGGATGGCAAGGTTTTCCTTGCCTCTGTGCCAAATCAGTTGTTATCCAGCCAGTAGGCCAACCCACATGTAAAAGTTATTGGAAGTGTGGGCAAGAGAGTTACTGGGACTTCAACAAGTTCATGACTTTTTCTAACTTTCCTGCTAGGTATCAAGAGGCATTGTAAGGTTGAGATCAGTGCTTCTGATGAGTTCATGGAAGCCTTCACTGCATTTATTTTTAATGACTGTTCCTCTAATGAAAAAAAAATGACACCTTTTTCATACTAAGGAGCAGCTTGTGTTTTGAATCCAAATTTTCTACATTTCTTTTGGGTTTTATCTCTTGAATAATATTTAATTGGGATATTGTGCCAGTCACAGGGCTGAAATAAGTGTGGTTTTTAATTTTGGAGGAGGAGATGAAGTTAAACAGTGTTTTCTTCCTTTTGGCTGAAATCCTTCTATTATGATTTTAATGATGATTCTGATTTCTTCAAGAAAAATATCCAGAGGAGTGAGAGCTTTTCTCTTTTCTGCCAGGTGTGGGGAATATAAAATGAAAAGGAATAGATCATTTAGGACCTTATCACTAGAAACTAATATTGGTGACATAAATATTACCTCTCGCAAACAGAATGAAGCAAAGGTAACGTTTACATTATTTATTTAATACTAACAGATCAGTGTACACCTGGAGAGTCTCAGTTAAGTGTATCTGCATTCCCCCTTCTATTTTTGGAAATGGGATCCACATTTCTAATATTTCTTACTTGATAAAGTTTAGTCTTAGAAAGAGTATTTATAGTCATTGTCCTGTGTGTTTTGCATCTTGGGGTTTTTTTCTTCTTAAAGCTTCTCAAACTTCATTTGCAATGTTCTGTCTTTCCTGTATTCATGGGTTAGTGATGGGGGGGAGATAAGGAGAAATTGCCTTTATTTTCAGATGAGTGGTGGCTGGGCACTGGCATACCCAGTAGCTGCTTAGTCATGTGCTGTGCTGGTGGTGAGTTTCACTTGGCACACCCTGGCAGGTGCAGTCCCTCCCCTGTTTTCTGCAGAGCCATCTCTCCGTGGTGCAATTGTAGATGACTGGGTTTGTTTTACAGCAGTGACAGTGTAATGATAACCTTGCTGGTGCTCAGGGGAGGTGGAGGCAGCTGAACTTTTTGCTTGTATAGCATGTTTAAAAATTTCACTCCAGATACTGTGACTTGAATGTTTTGGTCAGTGTCACAAGGCTGTTGTGAACTTCTGTCAAAAAGTATCGAAGTGGCAGCGAGACTTGGACCAAAGCTGCTTCTTTCTTCCACCAAAATTGTATTTTGATTCTTCCTTCAGTTTCTTTGCCTTTACCTGTTTCTTCTCTCCTCCAAGCCTGTATTTGAGATTATGTTCTTATCGCTTTTGATTAAAACTCCAGTGGCAAAATTGTCATCTTTGAGCTGTGAGATGCATTGGTGTGTGCAACCTCAGAGGGATCAGAAAAGCAGGGGGTAGGCAAGAAAGGACAGAAAGCCACCTGGTAATTGTTTTGGTAGCTGTTGCTAAAGTCTGGGGTTTCTGTCAGAGAGTACAAGGAAGGTTGTATTTACTGTATTTAACACCAGAAGTATCTGTGCCTGTGCAGTCACACAGTCTGGCAGAGCTGGATGGACTCTTCCCTCTGTGCCCATAGTCCCTGTGAGCACAGGTTATTTTCTCTGCCCACTCCAGTGCTTTGCAGACCAGAGAGCAGTGAAGCCACATTAGCAGTGGCTGTGCTGCACGTCCTTGTTGTGATCCTTGCTTCTGCCTGCTGGGCTCTGCCTTAAGCAGATTTACTCACCTGACCTTTTAACCTGCTGGAGATGATCAGACCTCTGCCAAAGAGCTGCCAGACAAGATGGGGTGACTCTGGAGTGGCCCTGCCAGGAAAGGTAAAAGGAGCAGGCATGTAAGTGCAGCTGCCCCAGCAGCCAGAAGATGGGCTGGAAGGGGCCTGTGCAAAGCTGTCAGCTTCTGTTTTTGGAAAGCAAGGGTGCACTCTGCCTGGTGCTGCACAGACCTGACAGTACTGAGGTGAACTGTTCGTGTGTTGCCCTACGCTGCCTGCCAAGATGCCTTGGGGAAATGGGCTCTGCAAACGTTAATTCATAATTAGCTGATATGCTAGATATTAGGAATCCAGTGAAGTGCTGCCTTCTGTATTTTTCCTAGCAACATCTCTTAAACTCTGTTTATATATTCATGGGCAACATAAGGAGGGTTTGTAGTGGCCAACTCAGCATCTCTAACTTGTACCTCTTCACAATTTTTCAGTCTTCTGTTATGCAAACCTATGGCATCTTTTGTCCAGTGAAGAAAACAAGATTCCAGAACTATTAGCTTGTCCTGTCAATCACAGAAAACTACAAATAAACTATTCTGGATGTCACTGACTTCTGCATTAGGGCATATGGTAAGAAAACCCTTTGTTACCAAGGCTTTTCAGGTTTTTCTCAGTGTTACCTTGAGTTGCTCCTCCAGGCAGGGCACTGGTTGTGGTCTCTGGGAGGACTGGTGGTCAGCAAAGGGCAGAGGTGGAAGAGCCCCTGCTGTGTGTGGTGGAGGGAGGAGGAATTCTGATCATGGAGGACAGATAAACCATCAAACAAAATACAGCAAAAGTTTCTCATGGAAGGCTCCGCATCATTAGTGGGAGCAGGAGCGCTGGGATATGTGCTCACAAGGCCAATCACTGTAATATTCCCTGGATCTGTGTGTGTGTGGTTTTAAATATGGCAGTTTGAGGTAGCAGGTCAATCTGGTTAGAGAGGAGCCCATTTTCCCCCGTCACAGACTGTGGTCTGTCTGATGGGCCCCGTTTGGAAAGAGTTCCCTGAAGTTGATGGCATCAGTGAAGAAGTCTGCCCAGTCTAGCTGTGGCAGGAACACAAGAGCCCTGCCCAGCTGTGCCAGGCACCAGGAGCAGCACCAAAGGGACAGGGATGTTCCCAGCCTGTGCTGGGATAATCTGTGCTACACACAGGAGTTGCTGGAGGATTTGAACTTCGTGTACTTCACAGTGCTCTGCACTGGCAGGAATGAGGGCAGGGAAAAACCTCACAGGTTGTACCTTAAGGAAATAGACTCACTCAGTGACAGTTGCAGTCACTTCCAGACTTCTTTCGTGACGTTTCCTGTTTTAGAAATGCATTATGGAAATACCTGACCTAGCATATGAGCTTTTTTGGATGTTGCTATGCCTTTCTCTTTCCTTTTTTTTTGTCTGGCTACTGGTTTGAGAGTTTTCTTTTAGTAGTACCTGGCTGTAGTATGACTTGCATACAAAAGAAAGCACTGTTTCTTGAAATTTTTGCTGATATTTAATCTTTACCTGAGGTTTAGTTTATGTTGACTCAATTTTTTTTTCCCTTGATGAGGGTGAGCTCATAACATGCAAATTGTATCCTTTTGGACCTGTTGTGCCAGATGTCCAAAACTTTTTTTATGCAGTGTAGCACTTGCTTGGTCTCTTTGGTAATCCAAGTAGCAGTTCCAAGCATGTGGGGTGGGGAGGTGGGTGGGTGTGGATGGGGAATAATATATATTAAAAATCCCTGTCTGGGCAGAAAAGCTGAGTTTCTGTGCTGTTTTCATGGGTTTATGACCTCTCAGAGCCTGTTTGGTGAGCTCCAAGGATGTCTTACATTTGAAAGATGCTCCAACAAAGCCTGTTCTGTGCATATGGCTTTTGGGGCACTGATTGTGTTGGTATTTAATCACAGTGCTAATACAGTATTAGGACATTAGCCAGCTCCTTATTCCTAGTAAACTAAACCTTGATAACTGGAGCACAGATAAAGATCTGGTTACACATTTCAGTGAAATAAAAGCAGTACTGTTTAGCTGTATGCAGAAGAGGGAAAAATCTGTGCTAATATAGAAACAGAATGAATTCCAAGCCAACATTAGATCTTGGGCTCAGTAACAAAATGGATTTTTAAGAAAAAACCCCATATTTGTAGAGTGGAGAACAAAAAAGTATTTCTTTTTTAATAGTTTAGATTCACACATTTTTCTTTCCATCCTTTTTGTGAAGGTCAGTTCTCTGTTTTCCTTCTTGGTGTCTCTAAATTGGGGAATACTAAAGCTGTTAGAACTATACGTTAAGGAACTGTAATAGTGAAATACATCTTCAATCTTCAGTTGGTCTGCTTTGTGTAGGTTCATTGGATGAATGGATTTTGGGTGATCAGCAGTTGGATAAAAACTTCCAGTATTCTGACAGTTCCCATTCCCCAGTCCCTGCTCTTGGCAGAGCAGGCACAGCGAGGGAGGAGCGTGGTGCCCAGGGGATCAGTGGTGCAGGCTCAGCTAAAGACAAACCAACTTGACCCAAGATGTTCCTGCAAACCACTTGCCTTCCTAAACTGTTGTTTTCTCTAACAAAGCCACTTCTAATCAGCACCTTGGGCACTGGGGACTCTGTGAACCCAGAACCAGTTAATCCCTTCCCTTTCTGAAAATTACAGGCTGTTTGAGAGATGGGGCACCAAAGTAGCTTTAGCTCTGTCTTCCTGTAGCTGTAGGAAGAAATGTGATGCCTCTGTCTACTCTGTCCTGGAAACACCACGCTCGAGTAAGAGCC
This sequence comes from Lanius collurio, assembly GCA_020086605.1. Taxonomy (NCBI): domain Eukaryota; kingdom Metazoa; phylum Chordata; class Aves; order Passeriformes; family Laniidae; genus Lanius; species Lanius collurio. The sequence continues at coordinate 5,946,083 of JACBWW010000041.1, forward strand.
ATGTAGTCACCCATGGCAGCATTTCAGGATCCCCAAACAGCTGTGGCTGCTCCACATAACCTCATGTCAATATATGGGAATGAACCGGCATCGCTGCCTTCAAACTTCCTGGGTCTGTGTAACATACCTGTGATGTTTTTGCACTTACACAGGCTCAACTCTTTAAATGCACTGTTCACGTTGCCTTTCAGGTATGTGTGTTGATGCTTGCCACAGATGCATGATTTCACAAAGAAATTTTGACTCTTCTGCACAGTAAAATGGATGTTGGGACTAGATGACAGTGATAAAGATTAACTTTTTAGAAAAAAATTGACGTTTTCCTTTCCACTTTAAAAGTGCTTGCATTTCTACAGTGTCTGCCCACTTCCATGCAATGAAATACAGGTACATGACAAAAGAAGTTTTCCAAATGAATGCATGACTAAGGAAGAGCACGATGATAACATCTAGGTATTACAGCACAGGTCATCCAGTTTGGTAGATGACTGGAAGCAAATGGACATTGTTGCATAAAAACTTCAACAGTGAAGGTGCAACCACCTCTGTTGACAGGACTTGGGTAGAGAATTTAAACCTTAGGCTTCTGGAGCCAGGCTGTGTGATGAACAATTACTATTAAGAAGTGGTGGTGGTTTTTTTTTTTTTGTATTTCACAGATTCTAGTAAACTTTGCTGTGCTGGAGAAGATGAATCATAATTTAATCCTGACTCTATCTCAGCTTGCCTTGTGAAAACAGTGATTCATTTGTCATCCCTCCTGTTGTTGGTTAATGATGTTCTACCCTCAGTTTTGGGTTGTTTTTTTTTTTATTCCTTGATGGGACTGCTTCCTAACATATTACTCCCATGGGTCTTTTTTTAATTCTTTCTTTCTGGTGGATGTCCCAAAACTAATGTTTCAGGATGTATTCTACAGTTTGACTGTGAGGATTTTTCTGCAGCAGAAATGGATCATGTTTTTGTAACTCTCTTGGCATCTTTATTTATTTATTTTTTTTTATACTTTGTTTTTCTTCATTTTTTGGGAAGTCTGGGTAGAGGGAGGGTAGAAATTGGTCTGCACATTTTCTTCCAAAAATACTGTTTCTACTTTCAGAAACTATGTCTTTTCCAATCTCTTCTGGTAACTGTGGGTCCAGTTTACAAGGACAAAAAACATAACACGGATACAAAGCTAACACAGTAGTTTTATTTCTGTTTTTGTCTTTTCATGTAAATTCTCCTTGGAGCAGAGTTTGATGTTTAAGCTAATCTTCTGGTTTCCCATCACCCTCTGGCTGACTTGTCTGGGTGCGGCTTCTCAGTTCTCCACTGTCATTCAATGACTGTTTTTTGGTGGTGAATTGGCATTGCTGCTACCAAGGAACCTATCATTTACAGCTCAGAACTGCTTTTGAGTTTCTTTGATTTTTTTAACTTTGTGGTTCCCATGGATTAGTTATCAGTGTGGCTGGTAACATTAATGTCCCAATAAAACACAGGAAGAACTATGTGCTACCTTGTGTTAAAAAGAAAAATAAATTATAGCAATGGAGTGTGTTGATTCCTAAAAATGTGTGTGTATGCATATGAATATTGCCCAGAACTTTCATTTCTTTGATCATTGGCAAAGTAATCCTGTCTGTGTTTTCAATGGATTAATCCTTACTACTGATCTGGAAGTCTGATGTCTGCAGATGAAGGCAGCTCTGCCAAATGAATTATTGTGGATTGGAGCCCTCAGGGTCCTGCAGCCCCAGTGCTGGCTGTTTATTCCTCTTGGGTAATTGCCACAGCCCCAGTAACCAGAGGGACACATGCTGGAGAGCAGAGATCTACAGATCCATGCTGGGAAAAATGATCTGAAACATACTCTTGAGAGCTCTTGGCACATATCTGTGAAAACTAACACTGGTGGTGTTCTTTTTCTCCCCCAAAACATAACCTGGAGTGTTTGCTTCAGCACAGCCGTAATTTCATATTTTTGCTTCAAAAAACCCTGAACAAATATTCATTTCCTTTCTCATAGAAATATTGAGGAGAAACAAAAGATGGCCTTACTTTGGCATCCAGTGTTCTCTGAGGGCACTTTCCAGTGTCTCCAGCTGATGTTTTTGGGCAGCTCTCTGTTAGAAAAGCAGCATTGCTACTCTTTTTTGCTCTATGGGTTGGGAGTGATCACAATAAGGGGACAGACAAGCTGTATCTGGGCACTGGGTGGCTTCAGGGAATCAAGACTGGTGGCACTCTTTGTCCCTTGCTCCCTACTGAAGTCCACTAGAAATGTGATGGCCCCTCCAGGACACTCCCTCCCAGAGGCATTGGCAGTTCCACGTTGCTGTGTCAGTTCATGGCCTTTCTCACTGCCCCAATCCTTCTGGATTATTCCTATTCTCAGAGTGCCATAAACCAACATTATTTCCATGATTGCTGACTAAGAGAGCTTTTTACTTCTTCATGAGTTTGTTTTCTTTTATGGTGTATTTACCTCTGTAATTAGGTCCCTATGCATACAAAGGGAAAGCTGTACTAGAGGAACTGCTGCCAAATGTGGCTCGGTTTTGTTGGTATAGCTGCATATATACCAGGGCTTTTGCTGACAGGGCTCTGTCAGCTAGAGGGTACACGTTTTTTTGTGTTCCTCATGGTCACAGTTGTGGCATCCAAGTTTTCCCTGTGACCTGAGGGTGAGGAACAGAGAGGAGGACACAGGGCTGTGAGAAGAAGGGGGATGCTGCAGTTCCTATTGGCAGCTGGGCAGAAGTGGTGCCAGAGTTCCTTCTCCACCATCCTCTTGTGTTGTCCATCCCTGATCAGTGTGTCTGGCCCTGCCATCTCCCTGCTCCTGTGGTTTTGGGAATGGAAAATGGGGTATTACTTGCCCTCCAAATTAGTCTGCCTCAGTGGCTACATTCCTGTTGGAAGTAGAAAATCTTGTGCTGATCAAAAGCCAACCAGCTCTGCTTTTTCTGTGATTAATATCTACACTGTTCCAACTTGTGAGCTTGAAATTATAAATGTCGCTATAGGAAAAGAAAGGCAGGAGTTTCAAAGAGCATAAAGATTGTCTTTTTAATTGTTGTCACTGGGACTACTTCAAAACATCTGTCTAGCTTAAATAACAGGTGCTTTTTCTTAAGAGGCATGCTTCCTTGTAGGCTGATGTTACCCTTATATACTCCTGTATACTTTCTTCCTTTGTTCTTGAGATCCTAACCTGGGACAACATCAGTGTAAACTTTCTACTGTTGTTTATATTGTGTTTCTGATTTACTACAACAGAGCTAAAAAATGTTCTTCCTTGTAACCAGTCTAAACAAGAGTCAGGCTTTAATATCTTGTTTATGCATAGCATTAACCCCAAATGACTGTGGCATAATCATCTACAGTTACCTTTGAAGATGTAGACTATATGGAAACTTGGGACTTTGCAGCAGAGCTTTTAGCAGCCCTGTAAAAAAATGATTTTTAAGTACTTGCTGTAATCCATGCACAGAATAATAATTGAGTTAGAGACATTTCTCCTTAAAACCATTGGATTTGAAGGTTTAGAGTTATCATTTCCAGTGGTGTAGGTAAAACAACATTACTTTAAAAATAAAAAAGAAAATTTCTTTATTTTACAAATCATTCTTCAGAAATTTTGGTATTTCTGATGAATACTTTGAGTATTTACTGCACAAAAAGGCCTGGTAAACTATGTATTGTCATTCATTTGAAAAAGCTGTATCTTTGCTTTGCAAAATGAGCATCGGAGGGTTTTAGTGATGCTCACAGCGCAGGACTTCTTGTGTAGGCAGAGGAGGGGTGTGACCCCCGTGGCTGCCAGTTTTCTCCTGGGATTTATCTGAAACCTGGGAAGTGCTGTGCCCTTGGGCCTGCCAGCAGCTGGGGCAGAGGCCTGAGCCTCCATCCCTGGGATTGGCCATGTGGACCCTGAGCAGCATCCCATTCTTTCCCCATGCCAGCACTGTGTGTTTCTGTGAATGGGGACACATGCAAGCTGCTGCCTTGTGGGGCTGATCTCATTTTACTTGTCAGTGTCTTACTGCATTCCCACAGTAAAGCTCTGATCAGTAACATCCAGAAACAAACTGGACTATTTTTAAAGCTTCCAGCTTTAAAAATGTGTGGAATGTGACTCAGTCGGTGTGGCAGATAAAATCCTACAGATAGGTCATTTTATTTTATGCTTCCTGTGAACGTATCTAAAATATCCACTGCCAAGCCTCAGTGTACTCATGCACATGTTTGCAGCTGTATTTTATCGTGGGTGCTTGCAGCTGCAGCAGGTTAAATGGGCACAGCAGCCCTAGTTGGAAGGCCTGTGTTTGAAATGTCTCATATAACCACTGCAAAACAAGCTGATAGCGTGTATGGTAACCTTGTAAGTTCATAGGCACAGAGTGTCTCAGTAGGAGCTGTTTTGAATTCCATACTTGGCCCGAAAAGTTATTTTGCAGGAGTTCTGTGGAAGTCGGCTTTTTGTAAAAATACAGAAGAGTAATCTGGCTGTTGACAGAGACAGTTTGAGAGGCTTTGTTCAGAGGCAGCTTCCCTTCATTGATGTGTCTGGTAGGACTCTGCATCTTAAGGAATGTGTTGTCTGTCTGTCGCCAGCACTAAACAAGTATTTCAGACCAACATGCTTTTAAAGTAGTTTTATAAGCAAAGCAAATAAGAGCTTCACTTGTCACCAGAATTACATCTATATATTTTCTTCCTTTTATGTCATTTTTAGGAAAACATGCAAAGAAACCAAACCACTAAAAAGCTATGTTTCCTCTAGATAGAAATGTTTACTTTTAAAATAGTGTCCACAAAAAAAAAAAAGTGCATCACAGTAGTAACTAAGCTGAAAAACTCAGAAGGTCCTGTAACATGGCCAGTTTCACTTGCAAACTTCATTTTTTGTGATGGTATTGATCTGTTAGACAGTTCAGCCAGGGAAAGAAGCAGCAGAAATATTGTAGTTTTAACTGATTATGAGGAAGGGCCCAAGTAGATGAGTATTGTGATTACCACAGACGTTGCAGAACCCAGTTTTTTGTTTCTGTTGTTTCTAACCTTAAGCAAACAATAAATGTATTGTATCCTGCATGCCAAACTGGAGTCTTAATAAAAGAATTTATTCTTTGTAAACATGACAGAATTAGGGCTGTATTGAAAATGGAATCAGGATTAGTAGTATTGAAATGCAAGGAATTTAATCTTTTCCTGATCTCCCCGAGGAACATGTTCTCAAGTATTAGAAGCAGCACATTAAAGGACTAAGGAAGAACTTAAGTGCTTCAAGTTTGAATTGTTAGGGTTGTACTCATTCCAGTGGGACAAATAAGCCAAAAGAGGTTTTTAATTTTTGTGGATAGTACCTCAAGACCTTGCTGACAAGCAATTTGCGTGGTGCTGCTGTCAAAAAGTTCTATTATTTTCCTGTAACGACTCATATATGTCAGCTTTACTGCTGGCTGCTGACAGACTGCATGTGCAGATGTGAACCAGCTCCATACATCCATCTGACTAGAGATACTTAGTGGAATTGCCCTGACAGTGGAGCTGCTTTTTCCAGTGTTCTCAAAGTTGTCTGCAGTAGCAGAGCTTGTTTCACTGACAGGAAATATCAGCCAAGACTGGAGACTTTAGCTTTCCTGTGTGTACATCTGTACATGCACCACTGCTTTAATTTCTGCTTTCTCTCTGCCCCTTTTGCACTGCTTTCCTTTTAGTTGTAACAAGATCTTCACTTTCTTCTTGGGCAGCCACCAGGCATGAGCAGCACTTCTCAGCTTTCCTTATCTGACATTCCTGTTTGCCCTGCTGGATGCAGAAAGGAGGCAGGGATAACTTCTGACAGTGGAGGGGGCCATCGAAACAGAACCCTTCTTCCCAGTGTACTTTGTGCCCTGGAGCCCTCCAGAGACTCCTGTAATACCATGGGAAGCTGTGGGGAAGGCTAAGTTCTTGTATTTGTTTAATGCATCATGCTTGGGACCAAAAATGGCAATTCTTGTGTCTAACCCACAGATGCTTCAGTTCTGACTTAAAAGAACTGTTTGTCCAGACTATTTCCTGCTCTCTTGTTCTTTTCCTTTCACTGACCCAAATTTTTATTGGGCTCTGTAGCACTTCAGTGAAGTTTCAAATAAAAAGCATTTTATTTTCGGATTGTGCTTCTAGAGGAAGTTCAATAGTCACTTAAAAAAGCATAGTTTGCAGTTTCAGCATCAGTACTCACCTTGATGAGGTTTTTGGCTCTGTATTTCATCCCTAGAGTGATCTATATGATGAAAGAAGTAAAAGGATAAATTATAATACTCTAAGAATTCCAGTACTTTGCCAAACACTGTTAATTTTTCTACTACTGGTAAGCAGTTAATGCATTGCCTCTTAAGTCTTTGAGGCTGTTACAGGACAGGAAACTTAAATTATAATCAAAAATGACTCTGCTGAACTTCTTACCCTTATTGCTTTGTTTCTGGTGAGTTATATACCATACTGCAGTGAAATACCAGTGACTCTTCACCAAAAAATGCATACTTTTCCATCAGCTGCATATACTTAACAGCACCATCTTCAGCTCTGTCATCTGTCAACACTCTGTTCATGCCAAAAAAAAAAAAGAGAAAATAAGTGGTGTTTCCAGCAATCCAGAAACCTTATTAACCAGAGTCTCCTGTCTCCTCCTGCTTTTTTGACCGCAAAATGTGAGTTTTTTGGAGAGTATGACCTCTGACACAGCAAGGAGAAATGCTTCACTAGTGAGCAAATGTCTCTACTGAGATGCCACTCCTCAGTTTTTCAGTATGGACAAGATTGGACTGTGTTGGAAGTTTGTGAGGAGAAGATCTTGTGCCCAGAAAAAAATAGTCTCAGTTTTGGCTTTGTGTTGTTGGAGAAGGGAGGTTTTAAGGCTGGAGAAGGTGTCCTGACTGTCCTCCCCAGTGGAAAGGCAGAGGAGGGCCAGGCCAGGCCTGTATGTGTGCAACACCTACTTCCACTCCATGCTAAAAATGGTTTTTCCCTTTGACTGCCTTGTCCTTGCTGTTATCAGCACAGCCACACGCTGCTTTTCTTCTTTGGGTGGTTCAGATGCTGCTCTCCTCTCTTAGCTTTGCTCTTCCCCCACTTCCTTGCTGCACTGCAACAGCTGAGGCCTAAAACTCTGTCTCTGTGGGCAGAAAAAAGCACGGAGTTAAAGAGCTTGTGATCACACTCTCTTATCAGTTACGCCAAGAGTTAACTTTCAAAGATACTTGTGTTTTATGAGCACGACCACAGTCTTGGGATGAGCTAATAAAACAGTGGAGAGGAAGCACTGTTTTATAGCTCTTGTGTCGGTCAAAGTCTCTCGTAGCTCTGAGTGAGGCAGCGTAGTGTGAGTTTATGGTGACAGAGGAGAGCGTATCTGGCTGCCACTCCCTCAGCCAACGTGTCCACAGTGGGACATTTCACTGACACTTCCCTGCTCCCCAAGGAGCTGCTCATAATTATTTTGAGAGAAAAGGAAAATACTTTGACTTCTCTGTTATAAAAATAGATCAGGCAAGTATAAAAGTCAATTAAGTGTTTAGCCGTGATTTTAAGTACTTTTATTTTTTAAATGGGCCTCACATCCTGAGGTTCACGTATATCAAGTTGTTCAAGCCTCATCGTAGCATCTTGCATTGTGTTGCACAGTTGTTCCCTTTCCCATGGAGCTTTTGGTCCTTTTTGGACTGACCTAAACCTGTTGTGTTGCTCTGCATTCCCAAAGCCAGCACCGGTGAGGGGAATGCTGGGCCTCCCTCGCACCTACACTGGCTTGGCAAAGCCAGGCTCCCTCTTGCTGGCACTTAGTTCTTGGGGGGGTTTGCTCATTAGTCTTCGAAGGCTCAAACCTGGGAAGGTGCAGGATGTCCTAAACTCCTTTGAGTCAATGGGAGTTCATGGCACTCAGCTGCTTGAAAAAATCGATCTTCTGAAAGGCGTGGCACACCAAGCCTTTGTGCTTTTACCTCACAAAGCCACAAGGCTCTTCAGAAAAGGGCTTTAAACATACTATAAATGAAGTATTCAGAGGGGAAAACAAAAATTTCCTGACTTATTCTTGGCACCAAGTATTTAATCATGACATTTGGTCTAAGAAAATGTACAAACTCTCAACATTGCCAATTTATTTTACCCACAAACCCACAACAGACTGATGATGTGCATACAAAGGTTATTTATTTTGAGCTCAGACAGGGAATGTGAGTATTCCAAATGCTTCCTTATATCTCTCGGTGGGATTTCTTTAATAAGTTGCATAATATTTTTCTGTATTAGAGGATGGCAAGATAGACATGGTGGGTCTCTTCTCTACTTAAACACACGGGTTGTTTTTTCTTCTCTGAAGGAAGTGCAAGCAGAGAATGAATAGTTTATGAACAATATAAACTGAAAAGCATGACTTCAAAGGCCTTTCTAACAATTTATGCTAAAACTATCAGCCAACAGATGATGTTCCAAGTAAAATAACTAATTATGTGGGAAGTTAAGCAAGCATTGATTTAATTTTTGGTTTCTTGGACTGGCAGATAATTCTTTAATAGCAAGAAAAAGAATACATGACTTAAATTTCTGAACTTGAATCCAGGTAAAGCTTCTTCTGAGGACAAGTTTATACATAACCTGTAACAATTTTCTTGGAAAATGTGAAAGCCACTTGGATATTTTCTGTGGACCTTGGCTGACTCTAATATGCTCCCCATTAGAGATGGAGAACAAGGTTAAAGAAGGATAAGGGAGTGCCGCAATGAAAGTATTTTAGTTGTTTGAAACTTGTGTTAATTTAGAATAGCATTGCTCTTGCAGAATGTAAGGATATTTATCTGGAATATCAGGCACACTTTTACAGTGATCATGTTACTAGGAACAGCCAGTGGGGCTTAGCAGGCCAAGCATCATTACTTTATATCATCAGCACATGACAAGGTAAGACTCCAAACACATAACTTCAGCATTGAACATGTGGAGACGTGGAGATAAAATTCCTTTCTATGCACCAGAGCACCAAACCCTTTCTCATTTTGGCAAGAGTGTTAGGAAAAGGGGGGCTCTCTGTGATTAGTTGTCTTCTGGTTTCTTCAGTTCTGGTATAACTTGTGATGATGTTTCTGCTTAGCCTGTTTGTGCATTTACTTGTGGCAAGTGATTGTGCCAATTCTAAATTACTCAGGGTCAGCCACACTCTTGGCCCTAACTTGTGCAACAGAATAAAAAAATCCATCAAACAGCGTTGACTTTTGGCTGCAGGTTTTCACGTGTTCTTAAGACCAAAATGTCTCTTGCTGATACAGAAATTCTGCTTGGGGAATGAATCTGGACATTTGGGGTTTCTTCATCAGTAATCTAGGACAGAAAAAAAAAAAAAAATTAAAGAAGTCCTCAGGCTCTCAGTGAAGCTTGTTTTTCCTGAAGCAGTACGCTTGAGTTAGCAGGGTTTTTATAACAGTTTTTGTGAGTGCAAGTTGTGGCAGCCCAAGTATGTTATGTTTGTTTGTAACATTTGGGTGTCACTACTGACTTTTTGTGCCTGCTTGTCTAGTCACTGTATCCTGGGTTTTTATGTTCATATTGTATGTGCAGTTTGTGGGTTTAATTTTATCATGCAGAACTTGCTCTAATGTGACCTGCATTTGTCTTTTCTAGGAATAACATGTATGGAAGTACTTGCTATTGCTGACCATCTGTACCCCGGCACAAGAGCTCCAGCTTAATCCTCTTCAAACTCTTCTCTTAGAACATGGGGGAAAATGATGATGAGAAATACAATCAAGCTGGCCAGATATTCGAAAACTTTGTACAAGCATCAACATGCAAAGGCACCATTCAGGCCTTCAATATTCTCACTCGCCAACTTGAATTAGACCCTTTGGACAATAGAAACTTTTACACCAAACTGAAATCGAGAGTGACCACGTGGAAGGCCAAAGCTTTGTGGAACAAGCTTGATAAAAGAGCAAGTCACAAAGAGTATAAACGTGGAAAGTCTTGTATGAACACTAAGGTAAGTGGAGTTCAGTTTTGGATTTCATAGCTTGGAAACTTTTAAACTTGTTTTTCTGCAGAAGCAAGGTTTCTACCATCACATACAGTGTCTCAGTTCATTTCACCCTTCCTTTAATATGCTGAAACTGGTTATCAACTGATTTGGTCAAATTTTAAGGTATTTTTCTTCTGAAAGTTCTGTGGAAACACACTGTATGAATGAGTGGGCCTTAAAGCGTCCTGCTTTCCAGTCTGTCTCAGATACTCTGTCCTTTTTATACATCATCACCAAACAGGCATGAGATTCAAACTTCTGAAGAAGTAGGCTGCATTCATTCCAGGATCTCGAGAGCTACTTCCTTTATTAAACAGGGCTTTGCAAGGTACAAACTGTAACATCTTCAGCAGGCTCCTCAGCTTTGTGTGTGCAGTAAGAGATTGGGCCCGGCCAAATGTCTTCCAGCAGCAGTTCCAAAGCTGCTCTCTGAAAGTGTTGCTTGGAGGTGTGGGGATTTGTCTTTGTCACCTGGCATTGGCTTTAGTTGCTAAACAACAGCAGAGGAAAATCCTGCCCTATTGATGGATTGAAGTTCTTTCCTGGTGGTGCTTTTTGCAAGCAGAATGTGGCTGACTGCTCTGTGGTAGTTACTGAGGGAGGCAGCCTGCTTGGTTGTGGGGAGGATGGGAAATGATCTTCTTTTCACAGAGGGTGCCATAAATGTTCTGATAGAGAGCACCACCAAACACTGGTATAAATCTTGCTGACAAAACCATGCAAAATACTCCCTGCCAGTTGTTTCATCTGGCTATCATAGACTATTTCTACTAGCTTTGTCCCAAGAGCAATTCATTTATTTACTGCCAAGTGATGGCTAACTGTTACCCAAGAAGGGTAACTTTGTAAGAAGCTAATCAACTGTATAGAGATTGAACAGAGAGGAGGGCCATACTGAGGGATAACTAGACACCAAAATGTGGAGGACTTTTTAATGAAAACTGACACTGAAGTGTTCTTTCATGGACTCAGTAAATAGGCAATGCTGAAGGTCTCTTTCTTCTGGTTTGCATCATTGACTGAAACTTCTCAAAAGCATGAGGGAGAAGGACGCCAAGTTACCTTCAGTACATGTAGAGTCCTCTGGTTTTATTCATTTTTCATAAGCTCCCAATGATTATTAAGGTTTTCTGAGGTCGTAAGGGTCCTTAATATAGTTTTATTTAGTAAAGAGGTGTCACTGCAGCTATTTGTGCTGTGTTCCTGGCAGGCTCTGTTTTTCTCCTTTTCTTTTTCCCTTCATTTCCCTTTTTGACCTGTGCTTCCTTCCTCCCTTTTTGTTCTTTGGAAAAGCCCTTGAACATATGTCATGGAGCATCTTTGTGATGAAAACAGACAGGAAAGGGAAGGAATGAGAAAGTGTCTGATGATTAATAAAGTATGGGAAATATTGCGCATGCACCTCACCATACACATACAGCCCCAGGTCCAAATTTCCATGGCCATGAGTTTGAGGAAGTATCTGCAACACAAAAAAGCAGTTTTAAGACCCATGTGAAATATAAAAACTAAGTCTGCTCTCAAATGGTGACATTAAAAAGCCAAGGCTTTGTTCTGTAAACTTTCTAAGCAAAGTGATTAATTTTTATTTTGTGAGAAGACTCGGGGAAATGGGTTGGTACATAAAATATATAGCCTATGTAATGCTTTACAAGGTTGCCAAGAAGCAGGCTAATCAACACCTTCCAAAGTGTTGAAAGTATGGCATTACTGCCCCTTGAGATTAAAGATTTATTTTTACTGGTATGGTGTAATAAGTATTTGCAGAAATTAATGGACATTTCGATGATGGCACAGATGACCAACTTGTGAATAGATACAGAATGTCTGTATGTGAAGAGTATGGGTATAGATATTCTGTGAAATACTTGGAGATGTTCATCATGAACCTGGACTGTGCCCAGACCTGCACTTCACTGTGTCATCACTGATTTAATGAGAGAAACATGAATCTTCAGATTACTGGGAACGAGAGCAGCAACCACAGTCTGCGGGCTCGGTGGGGATATCTCCTAAACATTCCTTGGGTGTGAATCACAGGCTGCTGCAAAGCCTATCTGTGCCTTTCCCTGGGGAGAGGAGGCCTGATGTGCTGGGAGAGGAATGAGGACCCCTGATCATTGAGGTGGTGGGCTCTGACAGCCCTGCCTACAGATAAGGGAGTCTCAGAAACGCTGGCAGCCCAGCCAGTGCAGAGAGATTAGGCTGCAGCACGCACAGCACCCTTTCCCTCCAGTGCAACTGGTGATTTTAGCTTTCTGTCTTACCTGTGCCAGGTGCTGCTTTCAGCAGTGAAATGGGAGTTCACAGCTAAATCCTGGCAGTGGTGCCCAGCTCTCTCCTCTGGGGACTGCTTGAAGTAGATCAGCCCAAAATAAAAATCCTACTGGTTAAAGCAGGATCATAACTTGAGCAATGAGCTAAGTGGATTTTTGCAGCTGCAGCTCTGTAAACAGAGCCAAGGTTGCTGGTAGGCATCATTTAAAAAAAAAATACATGACTTGAAGGCTTTAAATGAGGTTGTGGCCTTGGATGCTGAAGCTGAGCCTGCAGCTCATGGTTCTTAGATATGGCTTTGCAATCTTCCTAATCTCTGGAGGAGATAAGGGAGATATAATGTAATTGGGTACTAAATTACTCAGAGGAGGTTTTGGTTGGGATTTTTTGTTTGGTTGGTTTTTTTTTAAAACAAAATGAAAATTTGCTGCTTCATCCCAAAACTGTTGGGTTTTTTTTTTTTCTTTTTGCATGGTATTTAAGAGCTGAATGCTGTACTTGTTGACTTTTGTGCTTGTAAACTCTTCAGCCACACTTAAGTTACTCATTGCAATATGCACAAGTTTTATACATACAGAACGTTCCACTCCAGCTAAATAACAATAATCCCGTATCTTAACTGCTCTTGAAGAACATTGCCAAATATGGCTCTCAGAGTTTCTACAGTGATACAATTTTAATCTAGATGAATAAAACCAGTTGAGCAATTTTCAAGAAGTTCAAACCCAACTGCTCTTTCAGAGTTGTCTTACTGGGGGCATTATTTTTCCTTGAATTCTTTGTAGAAGAATAAAAACTGTAAATGCCCCAAAATAAAACGAGAGTGCTGTAGAAAGACATGCACAGAATTGGGGCAGAAATGAAATTTCTGAGACTGTAGAAGTCCACCTGTATGAGTGTTAAGTCTGTACAAAACATAAGCTTCCTTCACTCTTGAACTTGTAAGCTGGGAATAAGTCCTTCTTAGAATTTGTTTCTGGAGCTGGCACTTACCCAGTTCACCAGCATTAGAGAGAATCAGGAGTTTGTACTAATCAAGCAAAACTGTAGATACCACACTGTGCTTTTTACAAATATGTCCAGAAAAAGCAAAATTTTTTTATGCTGACAAAATTTCTCTCTAGTTTTCGTCTTCTACTAATTAGTGCAGAGGAGCACAGTTGGGCTCTGAAGTGGGCAATCAAAGAACATTAAAGGTATCATGCATGTTGTTCCCTATGCTACCAGTTTGAACGTCAGTCTGAATTTCTGAACTTGCAAAACATGATGCAGTGATGACCAAGAATTCATCCAGCCGGTGTTAGTACATTCATTAGCCCTTTAAAGACATCTGTGAGTGTTACCTCTCTGTATGGAGCAGATTAATTGCTTGCACTCAATTTATGTTTACTTTCAGTTTACCTGTGTAAATGATACAAATATGTGCACGCACTTATAAATGAGGCTCCCTCTGATGTTTGAGATAGGTATAAGTATGTATCAGGGGTAGGACCTGGCTCATGCTGTGCACCCAAAATTCTGGCACTCCCATGCTTCAGGAGCAGAGATTTCTGCACATGGAAACATCCCAGGCTTACTCTGAGATGAGGTGTTGGTTCTCTAAAGCATGCAAATTTGTGGTGTTGCCTTCCCCTTCAAAGGTGCATGCTGTTTTTGCAAAACACATGCTTACACTTGAGAACTAAGAAAACTTTGCTTAATTATCAGCTGCCTTGATAGGCTGGCATTTCTCTCTGGATGGACAAGTTTTGGATCAGTGGAGGAGGGACAAATTCCTGGGCACAGCTTTGGTCTTCTGAGCATTGTCTGTATTTTAGGACCCCACCTTGGGCATAGTTTGTGGGCAGGGGACTTGTACAGTCTGAGCTGCTGTTTCAAGGCTGAACAATATTAGCATAAAGCAAGGAAACAAAATTAAGCTGAGAAGTTTTAAAAGCTGTGCATTTAAAAACATACAAATATGCATTTGTAGGTATATGTGTATATGGAATCATATAAAATCCTAAAAAACAAATTCAATGATCTTGAAGTCTATCATAGAATGATTAAGGTTGGGAAAGGCCTCTAGGATTAAGTCCAACTGGCTAACCCAGCACCACTTGTGTTCACCACTAAACCAGGTCCCCAAATGCCTCTCTGGTTTTACCCACTCCTGAACTTGCATTTTCAAATCTTACTTTACAAAAGATGAGGTTTCCTTCCAAAAACTTCTGTTGGGAGGCTTTTTGCAAGAGAATGACTCTAAAAGTATTGTTAACTGTGTTTCCAGGACTGAGTAAGAATGGAGTGATTCTTTTTGGCACTGTCGTGTGCTGTCAGTCTGACCAGGACTCGGTGGCGTCGGTGTCCCTGCTGCACAGAGGGCTCCACAATGATGCTTTAGCCAGAGCAGCATTACAGAGAGCTTGTGGTCTCAGGGGAGTTGGGCCAGGGTGAGTCAGCAGAGGAGGAGCCCTGGGTCAGAATTGGGGTTGGAGGTTTTGTGACTGAACCTGAGCTGTGTCTCCCCGTCCTAACCACACTGGTGTACCCCTGAGTGATAAAATGGGGGATGGTCATTATCTGCAAACCCCTTCCACTCCTTTTCACATTGTCTCCATTTCTAAAGAGGGCCAAATGAATGCCTTGGGAGTTAACAAACCTACTTTGCTGGTGCTCTCCTTCCCACAGAGCTGAGAAAGGGAAAGGAGCTCCTGCTCTGTGCCGGTGCTGCCGTGTCCTGTAGCTGCAGGGTGATCACAGGACAAGCCGTAGGTGCCAGGTCTCCCTGCTTGTTGTGAGGTAGAAACTGGCTTCCTACCAGTCCTCACTTGTTTACAAACATCCTATTCTGCATCCTTGCCCCTCGTGGTAAATCAGGCGGGTTGTTTTCCACATGTCTTCCTCTCCCCGCCTTCCTCTGTCGTGCTAAACAAATACTTGTCTCTTAATTAAGCAAATCATCCAGCATGTATAAACCTGCAGGTAAGGTGGCCAAATTTCCTCCCCAAGTGCTGGCATTTGTTGATCCTTCAGAGGCAACTGGGATTTTCAACCCGGTTTCTCCAGTGCTGTACTTACAGAAGCCACTGAGTTTGAGTGTTCAGCTGACGTGACTGATTGCATCCCTCAAGACAAACATTTGGTTTTTAATTGAGTAATTGAATTGTAAGATGAAAGAAAGGAAAGCCAGTTATGCTCCAACGGAAAAATATCCATAATATAATGAAAACTTTAGCCTCTTTACTCCATGAAGAGTAAATACCCATCCCTTTTTCTGGATTTATTAATTTCTTGAAAATAATTATTGGCATGGGGAGATTTCCAAACCTGGCAATTAGGGTTTATAATAAACAGACCAAACTTGTTGCACATGTATTAGATAGTGTTGCTAACTTGCTTATCATAATAAAAAGGCATTCCTGTGAAGTCCACAAAACTTGAACTAGTCAGCTAGAAGATGATGGCCAAGTTTAGGAAGCTGAGTGAAAGAAAGGTTGTGGCTTTTTACAAAGAGACATTCAGTTGCTTTTTTTACGTGTGTGTGTTATTTGTCTTTTTTTAAAAAAACAAACAAACAGTGCTTGGATAGTAGAATCCAGAAGCCATCGAGGTTTTTGGGAATATTAAAGGCCATGTGTTCTACTGACTTTTTAAGTGGCACCTAGGTGTGTTTAGTATACTTGAAATACAAGCTGTTTATCTTGATATTGGTACTTCTTTGTTTTTGCCTTTTAAGTCAGGGCTTCTAAAGCCTTGCACTGGATTTCCATTGTAGATTTATTTTAAAGGATTTTAATAAGCAACTTCTGTTTCAAAGCTGAAGAAAAGATGGGACTAATGAGGATGAGTGGCAAGGAAGATTTGCTTGAGATGAGTGGAGAAGCAGTAAATTACATATGAACATGCAGGGAAGCCACAGCTGTTGAACACTACATTCGCGTTCATTTCTCGAAGGATTTTTAGAGAGGGGATAGGGAGAAGCTGGGGTGATGACAGGACACACAGCAGACAGTTCTTTGAAAACAAAACAAAGTATTTGACTCTTTGTGATGTGTTTTAAGCTGAGATTGGGCCAAATTACATCAGCAAAAGCAAATGTTTGGCATGTGATTTGGTAATGAAATCACTTTATTTTCATTATCTTGGAGACACTTCCACAAACACACCGTTTTTTCAGCTTTATCAGTCATGAAAAGCAGTGAAGCCTGGCCAAAGCAGAGTAATCAGACAGTCTAGATAAGACTTTTTAGGCATTTGGAATGTAAATTTCTTTTGGCTTGGAAGGTAACAGTAACTTTACATCTGTGTTTTAGCAGAACTGTGCTGTTTCTCTGTCCCTCACTTAATGGCTTTGCAAGTAATGGAGAGAAGGGAACTGTCCCACCCTGACCTGATTTCCTAGATATTTTATTAAGATTCCCACAGGGAGTGACATGCAGTTACTTTCACACAAGCCACCACTATTGTCACTGGAAAGTGGCTTAATTAGGTCTGAATGAAGGAAAAGGCTATGACAGGGTGTGTTCCCGTGACCCTGGCTTTGTAGGGCTTTGGGGTTTGGCTCTTTGAGGTGTCTGGGCTGTGTCCATCCACCAGGCAGGCTGGTGTGGGGGGCAAGGGGAGCTCCAGGGCGGGATGCTTTGCTTGGATCAGGTCCTTTTCCTGCCTTCCAAGAGACCCATGTGGATGTTACAGGGTCGGTGCCAGATGTGGTTGTTAGGGGTTCGTTGTTAGCTACACTTCCAGCTTCTCTCTGGTAATGTTTGTGTACTGATAAGTGAGGAAATACATAACTTTGGCTACCAAGAGGTGATTAAACACTTGGCTGCTAAACCCCAGATTTCAGACAATAAGGCAATTTCCTGTCTCCTGCAGCTGAGGTCCTTCCCGAGGTTCCCATGTCTGCCCTGAGAACAGGGGGCTTTGGGATGTGGTTGCTCTCTTTCTGCTGACAAATGTAATTCTACATTATCTGCTGTTTAGGTCTTAGTGCAGATAGCTTTTAATACACTTTTCAGAGAATGTAAGATATCACAGTTCTGAGATGCTGTATTAAGAAGAGAAAATATAATATTATCTTAAGCAAACAAGAATATTTCTGTTGTGTTTTCTCTCTAAAAAGCCATAACAGTGATGGCACTCATGGTGAAAAAAAGAAGTTCAGCTGGTATATGTTGAAAAGAAAAAGCATAAATTCCTTTCTAATGCCCTTGAAATTAGTTCAATTTGCTTTACTTTCCTTGCTACACTGTTTAAAGGAGGATTATTTTGTCAGATAGTTCTTGAAATTCCCACCTTCCCTAACAAGTCTGCACTTACACACAAAATTTGTTTGTGTCTACAAACAGCCAGGTTTCTGCAAACTGTTTGTCATCTCTGGGATATTTGTGTCTTAACCTGAGAAAAACAGATTAAAATTGCTGAAACCTAGTAGAAGATGATGAACCTTCCAACAAAGGAGTGTAATACCTGAAGAAAATTTGGAATATGCTGCAGAAAATGATCTGGTGCTTGTAAGGACCCACACATCCAGCCACCTTCTTGGTGCAGGTGAAACTCCAGCTAAAATATTCTGGCAGATAAACTGGAGCAAGTCCAGAGCAAAGCAGCAGGAATGGTCAGAGCTTTGGAGAGTGTGACCTTCAGGAGAGGCTTCAATACCTTCACCTAATCTGTGTTAGGGAAGGCCCCGAGGAGAGCACCACGGAGTTACTTGGAGCACAACCAGAACTGCTGTGGCATTTCACCTTCTGTCTCTTGTAGTCTTGCTGATGCTGATAGATCAAGTTTCTGATCAGCTTTCCCAAGTTTGCATTTTGCCCTGGACATTTGCTACTCCTGAAGAACAGCTCGTGTTTTTCCAAGGGTGCACTGTTTCTACTTGACAAACCAACCCAGAGGTACTGCCTGACTTGTCTTGCATCACTCTCTGGATTTGCTCATCTGACTGAGATTCTGTCTGAGCACAAACCATGTGGTTCTGCCACGCTGTGAGTTAACCTTGTGTTGTTTCCTTCTCCTGCCCCTTTGAAAGATTTACGAGGGCAGCTCTGAAGGGACCTGTGCAACAGCAAGTGCTCCTTCCTCCCGGTCCTGTCCCAGCTGCACTCTGCCATCCTTGCAGGATTTACAATTCAGATAAAACAGCTGCTCCGGGGTAAATTGCAACTCAGATTAGAAAACATTGCAGGAGATGGCACTGAGCTTCCTGCCAAGGCCTACACACCCATTGCAGTAATAACAAGTTATGCAGATCAGCAAGTGCTCAGTGGAAGGCAAAGGTTTCTCAGGTTTCTTCTCCCCCACTTTTTGTCTCATTTGTGCTTTAGCAAGGTAGGAAATAAGGGCATAGAGCCATTCCTTGCTGCTGAGGCTGCTGCAGGGTCTGCTCCCTGCTTGGCCAGCCATGGTTCTGTGTGTGCTGCCTGGCTGGAGGCACCTGGGCTAGGAAGTTCACTGCCTGCCAGCCCAGATACAGCCCTGATAGTGGCAGAACAAGCGCGGCCGGTGTTGTTGAGGCAGGTGCCTCCATCTGAATTTCAGCCTGCCTGGAATGTGAAAACAGACTCATTAATACGTGTAAATAAACGCTGGTCTTCTGTGTATGTTTATCTCCCTTCTGTTGTGTCGGATGTTTGTGTAAAAGAGACTTATTACACCTCGTGGTGTGTAATTTGCTGCCAAATTTTATGTCCTCAGCTCTCTGCCCCTCTTTTCAAAGCATGCTTCTTTTTATGTTTTTTCACCATTTTATATTTAGTTTTATTTTTTCAAGCCTCTTCCCCTCAGCCATAGGGTTATTATGTACCACCTTTGTTTTCAGCCAATAAAGGTTTTGGAAATAAGAACTAGAAATTTAGCTTTCACTGTGTGACATGCTGCCAGCAGCCTGGTGGGTTCTGTGAGTGCTGTTAACTTTCCCTGCTATCAGAAACCTTCGTAAAAAATGTTATGCTAAAGGTAAATATTTTTAATTAAGGTTGTTTGAAAAATTCAAGTCCATCTTGCTTGCTGGCACTGCTGGATGCTATGTTACTTGGAGGTGCTGGTTGGTAATTCACAGAGTTCTCAAATTGTATGAAAAACTGTAAAAAGTAAAGGCATTGTGTACCTGTGGTAAACTGGTTTGTGCAAATGACCAGTTAAACTACAAAAAAACCCAGATTATCACTCTTTATTGGAGCTGTATTTAGATTTGCCAGTTAAGTGAGTGCTAGCTGTGGAAATGCACTGACTTTGACAGCTGCATGATGGGCTGGGAAAAAAAAAGACTCCAGGAGTCCAGAATTGCTGCCTTCTTGTACAGTATTGCATTTTGACCTCATCTACAGCTGATGTACAGTGTTGCAGTCATTCTGCTTAGGAGACCTAGGAATGATGAGATTAAATGATTAAGATCTTTAAAAATAAGTAAGTATCATTTTAAAATCTGGGTTCTGACTCAGACCTGCTGTCTAGTTTTATACGAGCTCATTTACCCAGGACTGGCTCCTAAAAGCCACATCTTAAATGGGTGTTGGTTAATGATTCATCACATAGAAGAATGTATTTTAGATCATATTTGAAAATATTCTGTGAAATACCCTCAAAGTAACTTGACTCCCCACTCACTTGAAAAAGCCAATTTCCAAGTGGAAGCTCAGCTAATTTATTAGATTGTTGTGAGGTTTGCCTAAAATTTCCAGGGCCAGGCTGGAGCAATGGGGGGTGTATTTTTAAAGTGCGTTACCAACCTCTTGCTGTAGCAAAGCCATGGTTGTTGACCAACCTGCCTGCATGCTTTAGATGCCATAGAGCATGAGAAATCCTTTCCTCTGGGTACATAGACAAGTCCTTTGCCGGCTGGCCAGCTCCTGCCCCTGGAAACCATGCAGAAGATTAACCATTTTCTCTCAGTCAGTGCTCACAAAGCTCCCAAGACTCAAAGCTTGGTCTCTGCTGTGCTCAGAGGTGAGGCTCTTGATGCCTTCATTCCTTTATCTCTCTTCATCAGTTCTTTGTTTCTGGATGAATTCTTTTGTTTCATGGATTTGTTTTGGGCTTTTTAAACGAAGTTTTTAAGTATAGCCTTGGAGCACTATCTCAGCGTGACAGGCGTAAGCCTACAAAAAACAGGCCAGGTACTTACATGCTGCCAACCGTGTTCATGGCTGGGATAGTCAGGCAACATTCTTTCTGCAAGGTTTATCTTGTTTTCATTTTGATTGTTTAAGCAACTGGCCAAAAAAAGAAAAGAAAGCAATCTCTTCTGGGTTTTGGGTGTGGGCTTGTTTTTTTTTTTTCTTCTTGTGTTTTGGTTACAATGAAAGGCAGGTAAGAAAACAGCAAACACACTTAATTCCAAAGTATGTTAGAGGGCTTATTTTGTGCTTTATTTAAGGAGATTTTGGGGTTAAAACAGTTGCCTGGTTTCTGGTGAATATGTTTACTGAAAGTAGTAGAACATTTCTTGTTAGTAATGTCTAGTTTTTTTGCTGCAGGGGAGCAGAAAGTTTCTGGGGATACTTTCCTGTGTTATGACTATCAGTTGCAAGGTTTTAAAGATGTAATTTTGAAAATTGTTCTAAAAGATCTGAGATCAAATGACCATATTTAACACAGCCAATGCCACCTGAGAGAGCTCTTCAGGAAACCTCCAAAGTCCTGATAGCTCTTCTGCATCATGGAAGGCACTCTTGACCTTCTAACACCCTGAGTGCACACAGCCCCTCTTTAATGTGTGGCATAGCAGAATATAAGTTTCAGATGGCTTTCATACCATTGTTTTAATTTCAAACTATGGAAAGGGTTTTTTTTTAATACACAGATCTAATATTAGTACCTATATCCATGTGACAGAGAGGATGGATGGACTAGTGTGTCCAAATACATCCAGGAAAAATGAAGGCACATGCTTTTTTCCATGCAGAAGCTTATCTTCCAAAAAAGAGAAAAAAATCCCAGTAAAGATGAGCCAAATGAATGCAATAAATGTACTAATGTTTCACTTCTGGCATTTTGACTCAATAAAACAGGAGGGCAATAAAGATAGATCTGCTGATCCCTGGATTGTGCTGCATCCAGCTGTGAGTGCAGCAGCTGCAGGGCACAGAGCTGGGTGCAGAGCTGTAGCCAAAGTCACTCTGTGTTAGGTGGCCTCAGTCCATGTTAGAGTCTTAGAAGGAGAAAAAAAATAAAACTGCGACTTCTTTTTTGCCAGTCACTGATTGGGAGATGACAAAACTGCACATTTCTGAGGTGCTCAGCTGGGGGTACAAAGGGTAAATGCTGCTGGGATTGAAAGTGGAAGTGGACTCATGGTGATGCACTGAATTCATGCCCTCATGCAGGATTTTGATGTAATTAGAGGTGTGTGAGCCTCGGTGTTCCCAGCTGCCTTTGAACTTCCCCAACAGTGGTATTTATGTGGTGTTCACTCTCCAAAAATGCCTGTTCAGCAAGATCCAGCTAGCCTTAATAATATTTTAAGGTAGATTTTCAGAACTATCTGTAGTGTATTTAAGCAGTGTCCACATAACTCTTTGGAGAGTTAGGATCTCTCATTAAAATACATCTAAGGGAATATTATTTTTGTCAAATGACACACTTTTTTTAACCTTACTAATTCTATGAGGAGCTCATAAAACAGTACAACAGAGAAAAATACCCTTCTAAAGATTACTTAATCTTTGTAGTGCAAGTTTAGTTAGCTTCTAGGCCTTTCCCCCCCCACCACTCCCTTTCTTGAGGTGGAAGATGGAAAATTTAATTTTTATTAAAAATAAAGCTTCAACCTGTGACATTTTTTAATGTTGTCTGAAGTGGCATATAAATTTTCATTTTTCAGTGTTTTCTATGATGATACTTCAAACTTTAAGTTGATTATTTGGTAGGTTCAGGGCACATTTGGCTGCAGTGTTGTACCCAGTGGCTGTCAGTGAATCTGTGTGATAAAATCTGAGGCTAAAAATGGGAGATGTACTGTAAGTCACTAAGTCAGGAATGTCCCACTGAGCAGGCCTAGTTTTGCCAGAAGCATTTTCCTACCTAGTAAAGGGGATGGACTGAGAGGCTTTGTGGTGGAGAAAGCTTCTGGTAGCCGTCTGCCTTAGCTGCTTATGCAGCTGTTTTTGTCTGGAGCCTTTCCAGGGGAACAGTCGCTGCTGTTCCAGAAAATGTGTTGTTTCATTACATTTTGTGCTTGTCTCGTGTTGCAGTGCATTAAGCCCTATCACTAATAAACACTTGTCCAAATCCATGTAGGATGTGACCCTCTGCAGTCAGCCAAATTTGTCCTTGGTGCGCCCCTGTCACTTTGGGTGTTGTACAAAGGCCAAGGCCGGTGTGAAAATTGTCTTCTCTCACAGTCCCAGATCTGCTAACTGTGGAAATGAAGGTGCCTGAGGCCCAGAGCAAGTGATGGAAGAGGGTTTGCCATGGAAAAGCAAAGCCTTGTCCCTCTTCATCCTACAGGCAGAGCCTCTTGTCACTGGGTGGGGGCCCCACAGCTGCTGAGGACAGCACGAGGGTCAGGGGGCTTTGAGGCAGGTGGGGAAAGCCACCCCTTGGCACTCCTTTTTGGGAGTGTGATCCATGCCTGTAGGTTGGCTTCCAACTGATGGTTCTGCTAAAAATTGCTATGAGCCAAAGGCACTTAAATAACCTGGTGGATGGTTTTTGGTGGTTTTTTACCACTGTGTGTGTGCATTTCCACTGAAGAGTAGCAGCGTGGCTTCTCGCCTGGCATGCCATAGGACAACAAAGGGGGGTGTGTGTGTCTATCCAGCTATTGTTGAGCTGGAGGCTAAAAATAATATCCTCTTTTTCACCTCCAAAGCAACTGAAAAGCAGAAATGAGGAAAGCTTGGATGAAGCTTCAGTCTTCATCCCAAGAAAATACAGGCGGTGGATCATTATTTAACACCCTTTTATTTTCCAGGTTTAATTTAATGTTTGGGTATGTTGGGCAGGAGAGGAGTGAGGGATTTAGAGTGTGATGACAACAGTGGGATAATGCACTGGGCTACAACAGGATTTGTCTGTTCTTAACTATGCAAAGAGATGCTGTTTGTTGCATCCCCCCAGCCCCATGCTACTACCAACTGGTAGATTCCTTGAGCATGTAAATGCTGACAGCTAATGTTTTTTTTTTACTTTTTTCAAGTTCAATGAATAGATTCTGCCTTGTAGTTATAGTGGATGAGAATTTTGTGACTAGATTGTTGTGGAGTGTTATTTTGAGGTGGGTTTTTTTTGTAGTTGTTGTTGTGGGGATTTGTTTGTTTGGGGTTTTTTTTTGGTTTGTTGATTTGGGGTTTGTTGGTTTTTTTTTTTTGTGAAACACAGTGGTGGCATTTTTGCCCTTTCACTCCTTTCTTCCAAGCCCTCTGTTGTTTCTGCAAGCTTGCTTCTCTGTGTGAGAACCAACAGAGGCATTCTGCAAATTCTCAGCTGTTAAACTGCATATGGTTTTTCCAGAGTGGGATGCAGGTGCCTGGATTCACAGGCTGCCAGTTTGATAGTGGGAGAAAGGAGGGATTGCAAGTGGTCTCTACATTGTATCCATCTCCCTTTCCTCCCCTCTTATTTTGAGTCATATATTTGTACATTATATACAGGAGATCATCTCAAAATGCCGTGCCTGGCACAGAAGCCATTGTGCTGTTGGAGAGGTAACTTGTGCTGCCATTTGCTCAGCACTAGGAATATTTCCTGGAGATTTTCAAGGCACTGCCATTCCTAAACATGCTCATAAAGTAGCATCTCTTAGACTGAGACCAACGCTTGGGTGGAATCAAGCTTATGAGACTTACCAAGTGCTGTGTGTGTTTATGTTAGTACAAGTGAAAATTTCTGATACATTTTAACTGTAGCAGGAAGAAATCCATGAAGTTCTGCTCTATTTCAGTCTGAAGATAAATAATGCATTGTGTACTGTGCTTGGTTATAGCGTGGGACAAGATTCATACAGAAACAATTATCTTTTAGGGAATAAAAGTATCATAGAAACATAGTAATTACTCAGCAACTTGAATAAACAACTTTTATAAAATATGCTGGGGTTTATTAGTGTTTTATTGTGGAGTGCAACAATGTCCATGCTTTACTTGCTAAGTATGAATTTAAGCTGAAATAGTTGTAAGTTAGTCACTAGGCAACTATTATTGGCCTGGAAACTTGCATTAGTCTTGTTCAATGGGAATTTTTTTAACCTATATTCTTTCTTGTAATTTTGCCTAATGTAGGTGCTGTTCTTGGGGAGTGTGTTAAATTCAATGAAGCTTCTCATTTGACAGAAAATATTCACATACATCTGCAGGCAGAAGATCAGACATTTATACTAAGAGGTTTTCACCAAGAAAATTGTCTTCTCTCTGTATTATTATCTTGCACTAACATGGTGTACTTGCAGTAGTAAACCAAAATGTAACATCTAACACGATTCTTCAGGCAGGTCACAGAAGTCTGGTCATGATCTTATTCTTTCATAAGCTGCCCTGTAAAACTGTACAAGACTTCTTTCCAGCTTGAGCAAGAAATATGTAAAAGCTCTTTGTCTGTTCTGTTCAGCAGCTGTTACTTGGAATAATTTGTAGGAGATGCTTTGAAAAGTCAAGTTGCCCTTTAGCTTTGTAGGGGATGATCTGGCACTGTTAAAAGGCAGTTGATGTGTGAATGGTGATGTGGATGTCAAGAAGCTCTTGGCATTTGTTCATTCAGGATTGATTGTTTTGAGACTCCCTTATGTGATGCCAGCTGTCATGATCTGTGTTAAATTGCAAGAAATTAGTTTCAAAAGTGGGCCCTGATGAGCCAGGAGACTGGGATAACAGGAAAGGGAAATAAGATGCCATTCAAAGTTTGTTCTAGACTGGCTGCAGGAAGGTTTCTTCTGGGACTTTGGTGGCAAGCAGACTGCTGGGGAGTGGCAAGGGCCCTTCCCTTACTTAGTAAAGATGGGAACACAAATACAGTAAGAATTACTTTTGCAAGGGTTTTGAGCTGGTTTTGACCCCAGAAGTTTCAAAATAAGATGAAAAAGTGCCAAGAGTAAGTCCTACACCAGCAGTTAGTGTCCTCAATAAATCAAAGAACAAATAGCTCTGTGATGTAGATAAATGTGTTTCTGGAGGTAACCATGGATGATGGCAAATATACAACCATTTTTCATGATGTCTCTAGGCAATTATGAAGATAGTTTGTCAATGGTGACAGGAAGAGGGGAGAGGGCAGAATCCTCCTTAAACTTTTGACATACTGTGTTGCCAAGCACCAGGAGGAAGGAAGGGTTTTCTGTGTGGGTTTTGTTACTTGGCAGGATCCGCTATGACTAAATCTCCAAAGACTGCAGTTTCTTTTTATTTCTAATTTTCTTTAAAGTTGCAATTATTTTTATATAATACAGTTTGTAACTGAAAAAACCAACCTCACCTTATCAGACCATGGATGGGCTTTATTTGTAACACGTTTCCAACTGCCTGCTCAACATGACTGGCAAACTCCATAGCTGTGGAGGCTCAATCCAGTCATTTGCTTGTCAGAGCTCAGAGTCCCCATGTTAATCACAGGAAGCATGTGCAAAAGAGTCTGACCCATATCCACAAGTGATCCTTTTCAGCTGGGCTACAGCTGCACTCTGTGTTCTTCCTTTATATTGTTACATCTGTTGATTTTTTTTTTCTTTAATATTCATCATGCGGTGAGGAGTGTTCTTCTGAAATTGTGAATTAAATACATTCTTTTAAGAGGAACAAAGCCAAGTGGCTAATGGAACAGCCTAGCTTTAATATCTCTGGTTAACAAAACACTTGCCTAAAGCAAAGCCAATGCACCTCACAGGAGTTCTTCTTTCAGTGGGAATTTATTCGAATTATTTATTAAATTTAAAAAAGACATTTTTGCACTTTTATGATTTGGATTGGACAAAAGTCAGCACCAGATACTTTTTGCTTAAGTTGTTAAATTTGAAAACAAACGATGGCCAAACCAAAATAAATAATGACTCTATTTTCTGAAATTGCAGTGTAATGGGAACCAGACTCAAACCCAGCGAGCCTGCAGATAGAGCCCGTGCTTGCTTTGAAACTGCAGTCACTGTCTGGCTCTGTGTGCGGGATGCACAGGAGCGTGTCTGGCCTCTGACATCATGGGCTTGGATTTGCAGCACGGCCCAGCTCAGCTGTGCTGGAGCTCTCCCATCCTCCCAGACCCACCTCAGCTCTCCCTGCTCCGGCCACCACAGAGCTGGAACTCGTGGCATGGATTTTGTGAAACCTGTGGGTGTTTGGAGGAGTGGGGGGAGTTTGTAGGAGGTATAGAACAACAGCATTGTCCAGCTATAAGACTGTTTCTAATCAGTTTTTAGTAACCAGTCAAGGAAATGTAAGCATTAGATATGCTTGGGATTTAATTAGTTTGCATTCTGGAAATCCTTTGCCTGTTAGTCTATGAAAAATTACAGCTGCCAACTAAAATTTTGGCAGGAATCCTCTGTAATTGTTTTGGAAGTGGTTCTTCCGAGGATGCCCAAACTTAGATATAAGCTCCTAAAATGTGATTGTCCTAAAAGTGAGGATGTTTAGCCCTAGGTGGAATGGAATAGGGCAGGATGAGTGCCCTGCCAAAGCCAGGACAAGCCTGCTGAGCTCCCTTGGCATGTCCTGCTTTACATCAATAACTGAACCAGGCTGTTACATCTACCCTTGCTTGAAAGAGGGTAGCTAATCCTGTAAGGCTACTGGCTTACTGTAGGTTTGTCTAACAAATCTAGTAAATGTACACCCATTTCCTCCTTAAAATAAAAAAAGCTTGCTTTAAGACTGCTTACTTCCTTTGCCCTCCCTTTTGCACAACTGTAGTGCTGTTTACTGCAAGCACTTGAGAAATGCTAAATGGGGGTTAGAGATGTGCAAGCAGCTGCTCAGAAGTGTTTGGCTTTTTGCTGTTTCTTCTACTACTTCTCTTCACTAGATTCTTTTGTGTCTGCATTAAGCACAGTTTATCCTCTTCTTTAAATAGGCTGAACACCACATGCAAAAAAAAATTTCATTTTCATTGATTTAAATAAATGGCTTGTATCTGCTCTCAGTAGTGCGAGTCCAGTTGAAATTCGAGTCATACCAATAGAGTAAGTTGGAAACTCTGTGGAAGTAATACAAAACCCTGTGTCACACTCGTCCTTTTCTCTGCCAGTGTTTAATTATTGGAGGTGGCCCATGTGGCTTGCGGACTGCCATAGAACTTGCCTTCCTGGGAGCCAAAGTTGTTGTCGTGGAGAAGCGGGACACTTTCTCAAGGAACAATGTGCTGCACCTCTGGCCATTCACCATCCACGACCTCCGAGGACTGGGAGCAAAGAAATTTTATGGAAAATTCTGTGCAGGATCTATTGATCACATCAGTAAGTGTCTGAGGGCATGGGCACTGTTTGGATTAGAGGTTACCAGGGTCAGAAGATTAATGGAGACTTTCTTGGTTTGGCAGAAAGTTCATCTGCCTTAAACATGTGCCAGTGCATATGTGCACACAAAAAGGAAAAAAATGGTCTCATTTAAGCAAAGTGGCAATAGAACAAGTCTTATGGAGCATATTTTTTTATTAGTCTGGCTGGACTTGTTAAGCAATAAGTTTTGATTATGAAGTATGAGCAATATTGATACTCATTCCAGTACACTGAAGATAGACAAAACCCTGATCTAATGAGAAAATACACAAAAGTGGACTATTTTCCAAGGAAATATGCTGTAAAGTTTGGTATTCTAAAACATGCTGGTTAGCAGATCCTTTAAATATCATTAAGAGGTAAACCTCTACAAAGGTATTCTGAGAAACTCAACTGAAATGAATTTTGCCCACAGGATTGTGCTGCAAGAGGAAAAGGAGGCGGAAGAGAACAACATCCTGTGGTGGTTGCAAAGTCTGCTTTCATTACAATATGGGAAATAGAAATGCTGCGTGCTTGTGTTAACAATGAATTTCAGTTCCCCAGCAGGCTGGTGGCAGCTGTGATTGCTCACTTATCAAACACATCGTTGTCATTTGCTGTCCACAGGTATTCGACAGCTTCAACTCATCCTCTTCAAAGTTGCGCTTATCCTGGGAGTGGAAATCCACGTGAACTTGGAATTTGTGAAAGTCCTGGAGCCTCCTGAAGATCAAGAAAACCAAAGTATTATTTATCATAATATACTTCTGTTCACAGCAACTTCTTTTTGTGTCAGGTGTTATGTGAAGTCATCCAAGGCAGTTGAACTCTGTTTATAAAGAGTTTTTTGCTGGCTTGTTACTCAGCCAGCCTTGCTCTCTGCAGTTACAGGCATGTGATAAGTATCAGTGGGACAGAGCACTGATAAATCTTAAAATATGACCCAGGCTGAGAAGCTGAGGTTTTGCACTATGCCTTCTGGCATGTGTTTGAGGCTTTGTAGGGAGTCTGGTGTGGCTTCTTGGGATCTTCTTGCAAAAACAGATTTTGATTGATAATATAAATATTGAGGATGGATTAAGCACCCAAGGCCTTGTTTTGCTTTCACATTTGATATAACTCCCACTGGCAGACAGAGTCTTATCAGCATTCTTATGCAAGATTTTTAAACAATAGAAAAAGATTTCTGATTTTCTATATTTTTTTTAATATTAGTATTTAAGATGTAGTATCACTAAAATATTTTAAAATTTTGCTTTAATTAAAACTGTGGTATCTCTTCAAAGGGTCATCTAGTGACAGCAGAACAAGTATATTGATTGAAGTAGTTAAAATATATATAATTTTAAAATATGGACCGTGCAAACACTTTCACATAATCAGCTTTGTAAAAAGATTAAATTTAGCTTTGTGACTATGCTTCCATCGAATTTCTATTTAAAAGACAATTTCTATTTAAAGGACAGTTGAAAGCATTAATGGTGGAATGCTATTTTTATTCTTTTAAGAGCCATCTCTTCCTTGCTGTAACCACATGTATGTGCTGTCCTGGTAAGGTGGCTGTGGGGTGATTCCTGTGAGAATGAAATGCCTGAGCATCTTCTTGTGGTGTGGGTCTGAGAGGGAGTTACTGCTGGGAGTTAGGTGATCCAGAGGATGAGAAATGCATCCTTTTATCTTAGTGCCCTTTCCTCAGACTCTGAAATCACTTCTCCATTGTAAAACTGAAGAATAAATAAATATTGCTTGTGTTTTCAGAGACAGGTTGGAGGGCTGAATTTCTCCCCATGGATCACCCTTTGTCAGAGTATGAATTTGATGTTATCATTGGTGCAGATGGCCGCAGGAACACGTTAGAAGGTGGGTGAATGTGTGATTTTAGACTTAGTAGTGGTCTTTCCAGTACCTTGAAAGACCTGATAGTCAGAGGAGAACACAAAGCAGCAGTCACCTTTCAATCCACTGAATTCTGTGTGAAAGCTGTTACATTTTGTGGTACCTTTTGGTTTTGTTGTTAAGTTGTAGCTCAAAATAAAAGACATTCAGTGTCATTGCTGCTTCTGAGCTCTGTGTATCTGCACTGCCTGCAGAATGCATCATGGTGCCATTGGGCTTGCTTCAAGGTTTAGTAATTATATGATGATTTCACTTGAAGGAGGCTGACAAGATAGGTGTCAGGAATTGCATAGCCTTTGCTGTTGTGCTGTGAATTTGCCCTGTATGCTTGTACTAATGACCAAAAGGTGACTGCCAGGTATTTAATGAAGGCAACAGAGGCATTGGCTCTTTGTAAATGAGAATGAACTGTAGAAGCAGTTCCTTTAAATACAATAGCAAAAGATAATAAATAGCTCTAAGGTGTGTGGGAGGAGAGGGGGTAAATGTTTCCTGAGCTTGAGTCAGTGCTGAGAATTCAGACCATCTGAGCTGTGGTTCTTAGAGAGACACTGGCTAAGCTGCTCCTGCACCACACTAGCAAACCTGTTACTTAATGATGTATTTTCCTTTTAACTCTAATTATATCCATGTTAGTTTCCGTTCACTAAGTACACTTCTTCCTTTTTTTATTAGCTTCATAGTTTGTCTGCTTTTTCTTGTATCTGCCAACCACAATGCACTTACAGTTAATTCCTTATAATTCTGTACTGGAAATTTCCCTACATTGTTTTCCATCTGTCCCCCATAAAAGACTGTTTAAATAGTGAGGTACCAGCAAAACCTAGTTATTCTTACCTCACCTGCAGACTCTATTGAGATGTTAATGTTTACCATCATACCAGGTTCTAGGGGAGTATTTGGTGCACTGGAGAGATGTACAGAAGCTGGTGGTGTCATATGGAATCTGTGCCAGTGAAATAATGAGAACATATCAAGAAGCACGGAGACAAAAATTCATAACCAATTTATTTCTTGTTATAAAATGCACATATTCTCTGAATTCATCTGCAATGGGCTAAAAATACTCTAAGGATCCTCTGTCCTACTTCATAATTTAATTATGGATGAGGGGAACATACAGATGGAAAAGCTTCAATGTGTGATTGCAAGATTGTGGCTTAGTGGGCTTTTTTCTGTGAAAAGGGGAAGCAGAGATAGAGCAAGGAGCTTCTCAGTCAGTCTCACCTTGGAAATATAACAGTTAAGCTACCAAATATTTTTCAACCCTGAATATCTTTGAAAAATCTCATTAGCTGGTAGTGTGTGCACCTAAGCACTGCTACAGAGGTTTCTGTTTTTCACATCATTTTCTGCTGCTTTTGACTGCTGATCTCTTGTGTCTTTTTTCATGACCTGTTTACTGCCTATATAACAAATATCTAATTTGCCATTTAGCATGTTAAAAATGTCTCCCTCCACTAAATTGGACCTGCTCTATTTCCAGACATGTCCAAAAAATTTTCCGTGTTTTTCTTTAGTCATAATTTTTCCTTGACTTCTTCTCTGACTTCCCCACCCAACCATTTTTTTTTTTAATGAGACTTTATCTTGAATGCAGCACAGCTCCAGTTTTGCAGCTGAAAATGGGCAGAAAAGACTCTTTACAATCAGGGGAGTTTTGCAGTAATGGTAGAATCTACTGATGGTGTGTTGTTTGGTGAAATGTAGCAAAGATACTGAGCTGCCTTGAGCTGACCCTCCCTGGAAGTCCAGTCTGAAGTTTCCAGTGGCTTTCATTCTTTTCTTTGCTCACCAGGCTTCAGAAGGAAGGAATTTCGAGGAAAGCTGGCCATAGCAATCACTGCCAATTTTATAAACAGAAATACAACTGCAGAAGCCAAGGTAGAAGAAATTAGTGGGGTTGCTTTCATCTTCAATCAGAAGTTCTTCCAGGACCTCAAAGAGGAAACGGGTGGGTGCATCCTCATTTTTTCCACTACCAGATACAAGAGGCAGCAGAACTCTTTATGTGCCAGGCCACCCTCTGGTAACATCAGTTTTGAATAATCTGTATAAAAATATTCCAAGTGATTAAATGTTGTTGATGTCAGAAGCTTGCAGATAGAGGTGTCCATTTATGGTACAGTGGGATATTTTTTTAGCTTGGGTGTTGCCACATCATGGCTTGTTTTAACGTTTATAAATTTTTCTCAACTGCAAAAATGTCTGCTATGTTGAACAAATTTGGAAGAGTGTTTTCAGGGCCCAGAGATTTTCCCTTCAGACGTGATTTGTTTTGTTTCTATCCGTTCACATTCTGAACAGCTTAAACCCTTTGAAAAAGTCTGTGCCCTTCTGGGAGGAGTTTATTCTTACTTTTTGATATGTGGAGCTGATAAACTGAGAAGAACTAGAATCTTCCATAAATACTAAAAATATAAACTGTGAAGTACATCTTAATGGAAAGGCGTTTCAGAATAGTTGTGTTCACTGTCAGTACCATCAGTTCTATTCTTGATTTACAGCTGATTCTTTTTAAATTATTGTTATAATTAAAACCAAACCCCCTGGTTAGACCCAATGCCAGAGCCCTAGCAACCCGAAAACCACTTTTGTTCCCTTGGCACCCAGTTCTACCTCAGAAACTGTTAATGCTGAGTTAACTGGCTGCTCCCTGTAAGAATGCTGAATGACTTCAAACTGTGCTGACAAAAGCTCTTGTTGGGTGAGACCAATCTCCTCTCTCCTTTTGTTCCATAGCATTTTGCCCACTAATCCTTCCTTCCAGCTGGGGAAGTGAGTGTGTCCCAAGAAGGAAAGGCACCTGTTGGGATCAATCACATGTTGTTAGTAAATGACACAGACAGGGCACTGCACTTGGTAACAAATGTATATCTCTTTTCAGGGATTGACCTGGAGAATATTGTTTACTATAAAGACAGCACTCATTATTTTGTGATGACAGCAAAAAAGCAGAGTCTTCTGGACAAAGGAGTGATTATTAACGTATGTAAAAATGCTGTTTAAACCCTATTTTATTTACTTGGCGCAGAATAAGTGTGAACATCTGCATAGATGTTGTTGCATGGTAAAGAGGGTGTTTACAGATTAATCACTTCATTCAACATCAGGTCACTTGGATCTTACTCTAAAATTTTTGGAATTTGCTTTTCCCTTCAGTCAGCTCAAAGTTTCTATAGAGAACTGAAAACAGTACTTCCTGAATTTATCAGTTCTGAAACTGGCTGAAATGGGATCTTGACTCACCTTGGAAATACATGGTGGGATCTTCACACCAGTAAGTAAAAACCCCAATTATTTAAGGGTGAACTTAGCACAGCTGTGTCCAGTTTTATCAGGAAAAAAATACAGAAACATAAAAACCTACCCTAGGCTAAACTGCAAATTTTCTAAAGTGGGTGAAACATGATAGGAGAAGGCTGTAAACATGATGGCCTGAACTTTCAGGGGTACTTGAGATTTTGAGGTATTTTTCTTTTTTTCTTTTTATTTCTGTAAAATGTAGGGTTTTCTTTTCTTTTGTTTCTAGAAAGTGTTATGGCAGCACTTAAATTTCCCTTCCTGGAAACCCTAGAGAGGTCAATTTTTCTTGCAGAGTAAGGCAGTGCCAAAACAGCCAAGTGTAATTTCCTGAAGGAAGTATTTGTGAGGGACTGTCAGAAGGCCCTGATGGCTTTCTGATGGGACCACTTAGCTCAGTGCCATGATTCCCTGCCCTTTTGGAGGCCAGGGGCTCCTAGGGCAGGGCTGCTGTCACAGCCAGGGCAAGAGAGGAAGGGTGGGATCCCTTGGGGGGAGTGTGTGGTGGCCCCTGGGCTTGTGGGGCTGATGTTTGTAGGTGGGGGCAGTCCTAGGGGATGTGTGGGGAGTTTGAAGCAGAGGAGCAGCAGCTATGGCTCATCAGAGCTGTTTTCCTGACCTACTCAGGTCTGAGTGGAAAAAAAAAAACCCACCCCAGTCTGTCTGGAACAACTGGGCTAATAGGGGTTCTGTGGTATCATCTGTGATTAGGGGTCTCATCCACGATTAGGCTGGAAATAGAACCTGCCTTATTAATAACCACTGGGTTTAAGCAGGATGACCTGTGAAGGCAGGGTCCCTTCACCACTCTGGCCAAAAAAAAAAAAAACCAAACCAGGCCAAAAGGGAACAACAGAAAAGCTGCTATGATCTGAATTTGTATGCAGTGGTGTTACTGAGATGTTGAGTCAAACCTTGAGGCTGAGCCCCACATGTTACAGCATCAGTAACCACGTCTGTCATTTCAGACATGGGGTGCACATGTGCAGAAAAGTGTTGCAGTGATGTTGATAACATTTTTTGATGTGAGGGAAGTAATATCCTGAAAGTAACACACAGTGAGGGAACTGGGAGAAGCTATAATCTTCTGTTGCTAGCAAAGCTGCTTGTTCAGTGTCAGCAAGGAGAGTTCCTGCTTGGGGTGGTACCTGTGTTTGTGCATTGGCTTTTTGGAAGAGATGGCAAATCTCCCTTGTTTCTTGTTGCTGTATGGCTCCCAGTTGTGCTGTGAGGCTGCAGTGTTCCAATTCAGAGAGGATATTGGACTCTCCCATCCCACATCCTTTTCTCCTTGCAGGACTCCATTGATACTGAACTGCTGCTCTGTGGGGAAAACGTGAACCAGAGCAATTTGCTGTCCTACGCCAGAGAAGCTGCTGACTTTGCAACCAACTACCAGCTGCCTTCCTTGGATTTTGCAATTAATCACTATGGCCAACCAGATGTAGCAATGTTTGATTTCACTTCCATGTATGCATCTGAAAACGCTGCGCTGGTGAGAGAGAGGCACAGACATCAGCTCCTGGTGGCTCTTGTTGGAGATAGTTTGCTTGAGGTATACCTTGGAAAGCCTCTCAAGTAGTATTTTTAATTTTTTTATTTTAATTCCTTAATCCAACCATTTAATCTACCCTCTAATATAAAATGTCCTCTTTTACATCTCCTGAAACAGTAGTACCTTCTTTGGAATAGACTTTTTTTTTCTTTTATTCTTTCCTCTTTTTTTTATGCCATAGTTTGTCATAGCTGATGCTTGGCTGGCAGCCNATGTTAAAGCAAAACCAGATGACTGGATGATGTAACCTCCTTTTTTTTTTCTTCCTTCTTTTTCTTGCTCACTTCCTGCCTCAGGAAAATATGGGCATAAGCTCTAAGTGTCTGTCTTGTTGTGCTTTTTCTGTCTGGCATTGTTCTGTTGAGTGGGGATAAGAAATAGGATGGATGCATTATGCAACATTTGTCCTGGCAGAACCAAAATAAAGTTCAGGCAGCTTCAAAAAACCCCCAGTCTTTCTATATAATAAATATTTATTTTAATACATAATTCTTGCATCTTTTTCCTCTGTAAGAGAGAGCATTTATCGACTCTTGCCTCAGACAACCCCTGAAAATATTAATAAGAACTTTGACCAGTACACCATTGACCCGGGAACAAGATACCCGAACTTGAACTCAAGCTGTGTTCGACCTCACCAGGTCAGTACTTAAAAGACTTGCTTGTGAAATCAGTTCTTTTTTTGTCTAGGATAAATAGAGCTGTGAGGAGTGTGTAAACAAAATCTTCAGGAGGCTCCTTAGTTTAGAACCAGCTGCTGATAAAGTTAACCTGGAAACATAACTGTTTTTTTTGTCTCACATTATGCTGGTAATTGCTTTTCCTTGTAGGTGAGACAATTATATGTTACCAATGAGCTACAGCAGTGTCCTCTTGCAAGAGTGAGCTCCATTAGAAGATCAGTGAATCTCACAAGACAAGGTAAGTGGCATCTCCTGTTTGCTGCAGAGACATTTGTGGCCTTCTGGGCATGCAAAAACTGACTGAAATGTTTGCTCTCGTGTTTCTGCAGAGTCAGATATTCGGCCTAACAAGCTTTTGACATGGTGCCAGAAGCAGACAGAGGGATACCGAAATGTTAATGTCACTGACCTGACCACCTCCTGGAAAAGTGGCCTTGCTCTGTGTGCAATCATCCATCGCTTCAGGCCTGACCTCATGTAAGTGATATCTGTGGAGCTTGTTGGGTGAGGCCAAAGTGTAGTTTAAGACCAGCCAGAACAACTCTGATGCTCCACAGTCCCCTTCTATGGCTGCTTTCTGCAAGGAGGTGCACACCATGGCTGGGTTTGAGGGGTGGAGAGGGTGGGGTTGGTTTTGCTTTGTTTCTTTTGTATGTCTTTGCATACCATTTAAAATGAAATATAAATGCTTTCAAAGAGCTAGGAAGGCTTTGAACTGTAGGACTGATCATGTTTGTGGGAGTCATGTGTCTATTTCAAATGAAATTTGCGGTGCCAGGGGAATGTGTAGAGCTGTGTGTGTTCCTGGATCCCTGGAGACAGGTTTTTAGTGTCCCTTTGAAAGTACAGCCATGAAGCACAGTCATGTGTTCCAGAACTACTGGGTGAGCCTGGAGTGAGCCATCCTCCATGTGTTGTACTGGTTGCTGTGATGGTCAAGGAGGGAAATGTTGGATAACTGCCTGTCTCCAGCTTCCTGAAAGGTGGTTGTAGCCAGGTGGGGATTGGTCTCTTCTCCCAGGCAGCAGCTGACAGAACAAGAGGACACAGTCTTAAGCCATGCCAAGGGAAGTTTAGGTTAGATGTCAGAAAAAAATTCATCACTGAAAGAGTGATTGAGGGCTGGAATCGTCTGCCCGGGGAGGTGGAGGAGTCACTGTGCCTGGACGTGTTTAAGAAACGACTGGATGTGGCACTCGGTGCCACGGTTTAGTTGATGAGGAGGTGGTAGGTCATAGGTTGGACTGGATGATCTTAAAGGTCTTTTCCAACCTAGTTTTTTCTGTGACTCTGTGTGACCATGGAGGTGGAGGTTTTGCACAGCTCTCGGTCCAGGAGGGCTCAGAGCCCCTTCACGTGAGCACAGCGAGGGCTGGCCCTTGAAAATTAGGTGCCCTAGGGATTGAGTGTAAGTCAGCATTCCCCTTTTGGCAGTGTTTCTGGGGCCCTAATGCTGCATGACACAACTTCATGCATCTGAATATTTTGTAATGTCCCTTAGTTAGATACAAGGGGGTCAGTGTGTAACAGGTGTCAGGAAATGGCAGTTGCTGGCACTGCTGGGTGCAGTCATTGGGGTGACTCTCTCTTCTCACCCATCTCCAAAATGCAGTGGATGCATTTCTTGTCTTCCTACAGAGCCTTAGGAGTCACACATGGATTACTGTCAGCCTCCCTTTATTGTGGATAAACAAAAAGGAATGATTGAGCTCTTTTATGAGGTGTGATAAATTGGAAAAAATAGGAGTGGTACCTAGGGTACTTGTTTGTACAGTTTTGCCAGAAGAAGAGCTGAGATTTTAAGAGTAGGATTTTTTTTTTTTTTTTTTTTTTTTTGCCTTGGGTTAGTTTAAAACAATTAGAATTATGGATGTTTTCAGGGGAGAGGGTAGAGAAAGGAAAGTAATCTTTGCTGCCTGTGGAAAACATGTTCTCTACACTGCTCTCTACAAAGTTGATAAATTTATCTTCCTGAGCTAACAGACCTCCTGCTGTTTAATTAACATTGTGTTTGGATTTGGTTGGCTTTTTGTATCCAATGAGCCTGCTGAAGGACTTGGCCAGATGAAAGCCAGGCAGACAAGAGAGGTGGCTGCCAGTGACAGCCCCCAGCTCCAGAAATGGGCAGTGGGTGGATGAGAGGAGAAATTCTTTGGGGAATCAAAAACTCACATTCCATTGTGAGGAGAAAGAAACTGCCCTGCCTGAAGCTTTGTAATTTATTCACATGTTTATTTTAATCATGAATTTTGGAAGCTGTTCAAAAGATCAGAGTCTTAGAATAGGTCCCATAGAAAAAGGATTAGAGAGTGGATAACAGAGTTCCAGATGTGTGATGTGCTTATTGAGTGCACTGCTAAATTCGGTTCTGACCTGGACAGGAGGTCTCTGCTCAAACCGTGTGTGTAACACCTTAAAAAAGGAAAGGCAGTGCCTGTGCCTGTGTGTGCACACACACATAATACATGCTGCTTCCATAGAGTCCTATCCTAAATTTAGTCCTCCTGGCTTTGATGATTTATAGAACTAATTGAACCTAAGTAGTCTGTTCCTGGTGGATGAAGTCTGTAGTAGTTCAGCTGTATTTGGAGAAGGGAAAGGTTTCTTAGCACTTCTGAGGAAGAATTGCATTTCTCCATAAATAAGAGGATCTTTTTTTGTGGGACTGTGTCAAGATCCAGTTCTGTAAAAAAGCTTTTAAATTACATTTCTGGCGAAGCCAGTATTTGTAATAATGGGATTTGTGTGACCTCGTACCTTTGGCATTGTGTGGGCTCTGTAGCTTTGACCTGGGGAAGTGCCTGCACTTCATTCCTGGTGCTGCTGTGCCCCTCTGCCACGGGAGCACTGTGTGTTCCCAAAGGGACAGAGACCCAACGATGCCACCGTGTTGTGCCCGCAGCGACTTCGACGCTCTGAACGAAGAGGACGTTGTCAGGAACAACCAGCTGGCGTTCGATGTGGCCGAGCAGGAGTTCGGGATCCCCCCGGTGACCACGGGCCGGGAGCTGGGCTCGGCCGGGGAGCCCGACAAGCTCAGCATGGTGCTGTACCTGTCCAAGTTCTACGAGCTGTTCCGGGGCACCCCTCTGCAGGCAGTGGGTAAGGCACAGCCAGTCCCTGCGGGTTTGGGAATTGGAAGCACTTCATCCAGGCTGCTGACGAGCACTGCTCTTGAGCCAAGAGTCCTTTCCCAGCTGAGCCTTTCTGGCATGCCTGTGTGCAAGAGTTACCTTGGGCTTAACACAGGAAAGGGGGAAAAACTTGATTGAAGACCAAGGTTTTGTGGGTCCTTGGTGGTTTCAGGGAATAGGAG
Source organism: Lanius collurio (assembly GCA_020086605.1). Taxonomy (NCBI): domain Eukaryota; kingdom Metazoa; phylum Chordata; class Aves; order Passeriformes; family Laniidae; genus Lanius; species Lanius collurio. The sequence goes on from JACBWW010000041.1 coordinate 5,984,543, forward strand.
CAGCTGGATAACTGCTGCTTGACATCATGAAGATTGTGTGTCAAGTTGTTAGTGTGATTCCCTGGTAGGGATGACTGCACACAGCACATTCATTCTTGTGTTTTAATCTTTCTTTTTTTAAAAAAGTCACCCTACATTCTATGTATTTGCTTTTATTTGCCTGTGTTTCTTATATATAATTGCTGCCAGCACTCAACTGGAAAGCTTTGTCTTAGTCAAAGTAATTTAAAACCAAATCTAAGTAAATATCCTAAGCAGTTGTTTTTTGGACAGATGCTGCTGAGAAGCAAAATGGAGAAAATAATGATCTTGGTTCAGCAAAATCCTCGAATTTCATCTTTAATAATTATATCAATTTAACTCTACCAAGAAAACGAGTACCAAAGGTAAGTTGTGAAGGAAGACTTGCCTTCTAAATCTTTTTTTTTTTTTTTTAAAGATGAGAATAAACATTCAGGCTCAGAAATAAGAGCTTTATATATGCACTGCTATAATTTTCTGGGCTATTTCTACCTGTAAGAAAAAGAGTCCTGTAGCTCTGTATTCCTGGAGTTAAATATACAGCCATTCTATTATATACCAGTTCAAATAATCAGTGCTATGCTCGGCTGTTTATTGATTGGGAGGTAGTGCTGCTTTTTTTAAAAAAGCAGTGATTTGCATGTTTTGTGGCTGCTGTCAAGGTTCTGAAGGAAAGCTTTCCAACTGTTACAGAAGATCCTGCAATGGTAGCAAACAGTGGGCAGGTTGATCAGCAGCTCTGGGATAATGATCTCTTAGTCATGCCCGTGTACTTTCCTCTCTTGGTCACTTATTAATGAAAACTTACTGACAGACCCTGTTATGTCCCTATACTATAAAAAAATCTATGCCCATACATGCTGTGATTAAAGACTTCAGAGCCTTGAAGCTTTTACAGAGGCTTTACAGAGTTAACAATGTACACATCTATTGCATTTCTCAGTATATTAATATACTGCTTTTTAAATTTGTTGCTCTCTTGTCCTGTAGAAATATGATTTCTATTTTTTTCACCTGAAGAATTACTCCAGATTTTGCAGATACTTCCTACACTGACTTTTGTCTTGAATATTTTCCATCCACAAACACTTTTTCATGACCTGTGGACAGTCGATTGTCCAGTAACTTCATATATCCTTGTTAGGAAGTTATTTTTCCCTGCCACCCACATATACACAAAACCAAGTGACATGGTTCCCAGATAACCAAGCAGTGAGAAACCAAACAGGCAAAATAAACTTTGCTTTTTCTTGTGGGTGACTTCTTTAGAAGAAAAACCTTTATCATGACCACAGCGTTGTTTTTCAATGAGTTGTTTGCAGAAGTAAATAGACTCTTAGCAGTGGGGAGAGCTTTCCATTGCAAAGCCATACAGCCTCTGATTAACCTCCTGTCATGAAATAAGCCTCCTGTCCTAGCAGGAGCTGTAGCTCTTGGCAGTACATGAAAGCACGAGGTGATTTGCTTGAAGGGCCCCTCTGGTTTCACACTACAGGGGCTCGTTGGAAATGAGAAGTGGAAGTGGTATTTCCCCAATCAGCTTGGGAAACAAGGCATTTTGTGTGAGGTTTTGCAGCTCTCTCATGAATAGGGTGTGAAACCAAGCAACATGGGGCAGGGTGCTTGGGTTAGGATGGCCTTGAGAGTGCCATAACCATCTGAAACTAGCTGGGAAATGAAGCTCCTTGTAAAATAACTGCTTGAGTTCAGAGTCTGGCTGTGGCTTCAGTTTTATGGTTCTTTTCCCAGCGAAAAGTGGTGCTGAGCATTATCGAGGTGTATAGCTATTAAATGTTCTATCCAGGCTTCAGGAGAGCACAGAGTGTTTCTAACTGAACTTTCCATGGCTTGTAGTTTGTCCTTTGGTTTGGCTGGAGGAGGGATCCTTATCTGGGCACAGGCTGTGAGAGACCAGGAAGCGGGGCCTGAAGCTGGTGTGGCTGTTGCTGTTCTGGCAGCCTGTGCTGAGCTGGATCATGTTTTCCATTCTCTGCTGAGTGTCAGCCCGGCTGGAGAGGAACTGAGATTTCCTGTGCTCCAGACTAATAAATGAATGGAGGTGTTTACACAATACAGGGCACAGCCCTTTCAGAGTCCTGCTGGCAATTAAATTGCTTTGTCTTTCACTTCTTTGTCAGCATGTTAATGAGAGTCCTTCATGTCAGGTTTCTGAAAGGCAGCATCTTGCTTGCTGCATTCACTCAGGCAAATTCTGCTTTTATGTGGCACAGGCTATTATGCAGAATACATTGTGCTGCTCTGTGTTCACCCCTTCTGGGTAGACTGATGACTATAGGTAGTGCAAAGCTGGGTTGCTGAGCTGCTGCTTGAAAGGCAGTGTAGCAAAACAGAGAAAGTAATCAAAATATTGACATCTGATTCTATTGGTGTTTGCCCAGAAGTTGTTTGGGATTACTCATACTCACTGCAAAATGATTTATTGCAAACAGTCTATATGTAAAAAGAAAGCCTGCATTCTTTGATCTTTCTCTCTTTTTTCCTTTTTGGGGTTTTTCAAGTTGACTGAGCAGGCACTGAGTTACAGCGTGGGCAAATGCAATAATTGGAATGTAGTTTATTGTTCATAAATTATCACTTCATCAAATCTTCACGACTGAATGATATAAGAAGTGATAAAAATTTCCAAGCATTGACTATTCTTCAAGTTTGTGCAGACTGGTGTAATCTCTAGTTGAGTAAAATAATTAAATATGTGTGTAGCTCGAGCACAAAAGAAGCAATTTGGTTGCTTTAGTATTGTAATGTTCAGCTGTAATCAAGGAGGTGAAACTTAGGAGGGGGACAGACCTTTAAGGCAGTCAGTAATTGCTCCAAAAAGGAAGTATGGGCTGTGAATTCATGACCTGCATGCAGATAGCTGGGTTAAGAGAGATTAGGGGGTTATAGTGAAAGAGTGAGGGGTTTCTGGATTTTGTTACTTCTCTGGAAAACAGTGCAGTCTAGCTGAAAATTCACAGAATAACTGACGCTGTAAAACCTTTTTCTCCAAGGATGTGTTAGTGCTTTATGAATTATAAACTCTCCAGTACTGAAAGAGGGAAGGATACGCACCCGAGTTGTAGGGCTTGTGTTCAGCAAAGTGTACAAGCATGAGTTCTCACCCATTAGAGTCCAGTGGGAGCTCTGGGACAGCCAGAGGCTATGGGACAGCCTTACCTGACACCTGCCACCAGGAGCAATCCTGCTGAGCTGAGGGGTTTGGCATGGCAGCAAGACCCCTTATGTTGGCACTGCTCACCTGTGTGTGCCTGCTTGAGCACAGGCCAGACCTCACCTGGCTGGTGATGGAACTTGTTATCCTGGGAGGAACTGCTGGGGTAAACTTGGAAGCTGCTGCAACAATCCAAGGAACTTGTTTTGGCTTTGCCCTTTCAGGCTGAAGAGAAAACAGAAGAAAAGGAGACGAACAAAAGGCGTCGGAAAGGACTCTTTGGTGTCTTCGAGGAGGTTGGTGTTCAGTGGTGCCCACCTGTATCCAGTTCCTTGATGGGCACCAGAACTGAGGAGGCAGTAGGAGTTGGGGGGCCAAGGCTTGGCTTTTGGAGCTTGGCAGGAGCAAAAAGCCTCTCCCCCAAAACCTTGAATTTACTGTGGCATGCACTAAAAAAGAGCTAAATTAATTGAAATCATTTGGTAGGGAGTAGAGCATTAACTAAATTACACTAGTTTTTGTTCTGACACAAGAACATTGAAGGTTTTGGGTTTTTTTTCCTAACTCAGCTATTTAGACAGTTTTTAATTTGAAGAGTTTGCATTGCAGCTTGGTTTCTAGCCCTTCTCTGATTAGTTACCTTTGTGACTGTTTTATGAATAACAGCAGTGATCAATGTTCCCTTTTACTCTACTCTGGGACCCAAGAAAAATTTTTTTGGTGACTTTTGTATGCTAAAATATCATTTTTAGTATACTGTAGACTGTATTTCCTTTCACCCTTTGCTGATAAGAATGTTATCTCTCTCCTCCTCTCTCTTCATGAGTGTTGTAGGAAACCTAAGAAAAGCACAGTTTGTTGTTTCCTTGCAGACTTCAGGCTTTCCAAGCCAAGGGACAAATGCTGGGAAAGAACAGAATGATGGCAGAGAAGGAATGAACCAGAACAAAGTGAAATCAATGGCAACTCAGCTGTTGGCAAAGTTTGAAGAGAACACTTCAAATACAATTTTGCGGAGGCAGGTAGGTCATAGGTGAACACGAAAGTCATCTCTGGGATTAAACTGTAGTCCCTCCTTGTGCAAGTGATGCAGATTTCCAAGGAAAAAAAGGGATTTGTTTGGTGTTTGAAGTGTGCTGCCTTTTTTAATACTCCATGCAAATTATTTCTCTCAATTCTTGGTGAACAAATACATATCATATAGATTGACTAATGTGTATAAATATGATGTATAATTATGTGCTGTAGTGTCTAGAAATCTCACGTAAGTCAGCCTGTAGAATTTGTGTTATTTGGAAGTCTAAGCTGGCTGCACACAGTATTGCAGAAGGCTTGCTGTTGCCTATATTCTTCAAATAAAGGAAACTGCATATCCTATGGAGTCTTTCTTGGTGGAAAATCTAGGAAGTGTTAAAAGGGAACCAAATCTTTTACAAGATACATCTGGCTGTCGTTTCCATTGCAAAACTAGGCAGAGTGGAACGCACTGGTGCATTGTGCAGTGTTTTTGTGGTTTGTTGTTAGTGTGACTAGAGGTGTTTTAAAAACAATCCTGTGCTGCAAGGTAGGGATGAGAAGCTAAAAATCACACTTCAGCCAGAAATAGTTTGAATCAGCAGAGTTTGGATCTGAAAGATCTGAAGGAAGGATGAGCAAGGTGTTGATGTTTTGACAAAGATGGTGGCTTAATTCTTTTTCCTTGTATCAGTTTGTTTATTTAAATATTTAGGTCCTCCAGTAGTGTAGGATTTATAGATGTCCAGTGACTTTCTCTGTCCTTGAACCAAAGTTGTTTGCACACTGCCTGGCTACTTGTCAATGCTCTGAGCTTGCTGTGTGGTAAGTGGCCAGAGATTTCCTTGGCCATGCTGAAGGAAGTAAATTTGATGAAAAACTCTGTTAAAGGATACTGATCGTGTTCAAGGATATCTTTGATGGTAGAATTTGCTAATAAATGGGTGGGTGGCAAAAATCTGCAAAATGTGTTGTTAAGCTTCATAGTACTGTGTCTTTCAAAGCAACTTTTATTTCTTTCTGCCTCAAAAGTTCTTTGAATCCTATTTACTGTCTTCCTTTTTTTTTTCCTTCACTTTGTCTTTGCAATTTAAAAAATGCTTTACAAGGAGCTAACAGATAGACCAGCCCTGCTCTCTTCTGAGCCTCCTGTTAATCCTCGCTTTGCTAAGCCCATGGATCCGAGCCTTCTTCCACCTCGTCCAAAAAGGCAGGTAGGAAGCTCAAAATGGGTAACACCAGCATTTCTCTTACTGCTGGGAACTCACTGTCATTGCAGAACTACACACTATACAAAGCCATATTTGGATGAGTTTGACAGAGCTCACAGACATATTGAGTTGAGAGTTGTGAAAAGCACATTAGAAGTTTAAGACTGATTTACACCTGCTTCTCCAGATGAGAAAATTCTCTGAAAGTGTGGAAATACCCTGAAGACATGTGTTGATTTCTATGTTATAACATCTAGGCTTCAAATTGTGTAAATGTAATTACACAGCTACATTGAACATGTGAGAAAACTACAGCAGTACCTGAAAATTTGTGCATGTACTTGATGCTTTGGGCTATTGTAATGATAAGGCTAAAACAGAAACCTGGCAAAAATGTCTAAGGTAAAATTTTGAGCATTGAAAAGCTGATATTGATGCCCAGGTGTTTTACTTCTGTAAGTAGAACTTGTGATAAGAATTTCTGCTGAAAGCTCTTCTGCAGCATCACATATATGGGGGAAAATTTTTGAAGATGTAGTCTACAATTTTCTCTTAGTATTTTCAGTGAAAGCAATCTTATCTCAAACAGTATTGTTACTCACTTTATATCAGAGTTTTAAATTGAAGTAAACATCCTGTAGTGGCATTTCGAGAGCACTCTGCAGTGAAATGAGATCTGTATTGCATGTGGAAATCTGCAGGTCAGAAGCTATTTTATATGAAAACTTAAATTCAGAGATGTGTTTTGAACTCCTCAGGAAATGCCTGAAATCTGAAATAGGGTGTAGCTTGACTTGGGTCAGACTAGATCTAGAACTATGGCAAGAAATGCTGCTGAAATCCTCATAAATATAATTTGATTATAAGCTTAGTTTTGGGTGGATGTGATGCTAAAAAAAACCAACCCAAAACCTTTTCTATAAGCCCTGGAAGGAGATGCAGTTCTTCTTCACTGATGCTGTCTGAGGTTATTCACAAAAACTCACAAACCTAGAGAAGGATGTCAAGGCCTGCATAAGTTGTGATTTATTTCAGTGCATGTGCACCAGCACCAGAGTTGCAGTGGATAGTGTGCAAAGAGTGATGTGAGAACATTTTACTTGTAGTTATGTGCATGACTGCGCCGCGCTTTCGGAAGCATCCTTAAAAGCTGCATCTGCTGCATGGTAGTGCAGAAAGCTGAGTTTTTTTCACTTCGAGTGTTTCCCAGTTTCAGGTGGTAGCTAGGAGTGAACACGAGGTCAGGGAACCCAAACAGTCTTTAAATGGTTCTGATCATATGGCCAGGAGAGCAAAGACTGTGCAAAAAACAGATCCCCAGCCCAGTCTGTCAGAAACCTCTGAAAATCTCGCATCTGCCTGTTCTGCTGCATTTGTACTTTCTGGAGTGCTTGAGCGTCTTCAGCACCTGGAGGAAAAAATGAAACAGGTGACAAGCAAATTCTTTTCCTTTCTGTCTCTTAAGTGCCTGTGATATTCTGTGTACTGTGTTTTTGCTGGCTTTGGTGGCTTTTTCTCTGTTGACTGTAGGTTGTATTAAGACAGTAAGAAGTCTTTCTACAAACCTCTATGTTCTGTTGATGGATGTGGTTTTAACTGAAATCTCTCTCTTTCTTTTCTTGGCTGTCCTTCCCTGGCTGTCACTGCAGAAAAGAGCTCAGACCATAGCAAATAGGGAATTCCATAAAAAGAACATTAAAGAGAAAGCAGCACATCTCGCCTCAATGTTCGGCTACATGGAGTTTCCGAAGGTGAATTTTAAGTTTTGCACCTGAAGAGCTGCTGATTCGGAAGATGTATAAGAATTTGTGAGGGGAAAAAAGTTTCAGTGGTTTTGGTTTTAACTCTCATTGTGTGTGGATCTGAAAAGTAACGTGGATTCCACTGAAACTAGTAAAAAGTGTTGTTTAGATATTATTGCATCATTTCATTGAGGTAAAATAATGTGAAATCATAAAGCTAATCAGAGGGCTTTAGCAGGGCAGAAGTGTGTTCAAATAAACTATCTTGTGCTTAAGCACACACTGCTGGCTCACAGTTCCTAATCAGTTGGTGAGCAGTGGTACTTAGTACACTCTAATTTTTCCTGGATTTCATTATGCTTTCTTCCAGCACTGTCTTACTGTCCACTGTGAATAGTTCTATTAAAAAATCAGTACAATAATATCATTTACCATGAAGATGCCATGATAATTTCCATGGTTCCTTACTGTGCAGAAGTAGAGAGAAGGGTAGAACTGTCATTGTTAGCTTCCTGGGTTTTTTGATGCATGACTGTGAACTTAACCTGTGTTGATGTCACTGTCTCTTGGATAACTCTCCTGTTTCTGCTCTATACAGAATAAGCTACCTACTAAAGGCTTACCCCATTCTCAGCCCCCAACTCCCTCTTGCTCTCCACCTCATCATTCAGCTGTTGCTGCTTCATCATCTGTTGGTTCAGCTTCCTCTGCTGTCTCTTCTCAACAGGTACTCTATTATAAAGCTATTTTTCATGTAAAACCCAAACTTGTACTCAAGCTGCTTGAGAAATGGCTTGGATGGAAGGTGCTGCCAGCAGACCTGTTGTATAGGTTGTAATTCACATTTAAATCAAACTCAACTTTGTTTGCTGTTGTTAGTTCTGCATATTTGTAAGAGAAATGTCATCATCAGAAATGACTCAGGTAAAAGCTGAAGAACAATGCAAATAGTTAACATTTTTTTACTTCAATTCTCAACATTTTGCGTTGCTGCTTATTTTAAATGATCTGCTGTTGGATAATACCACAGGCATGCTGAAGAAAGCTTCACACTGTAAAGCAAACAGGATGCTGTGGGGTTGGTTAGTTGTTCTTGGGTGGCATTTGTGTTTCTTTCCATAAGGATATCTGTCTGGTCTGCAGGGGAAAACCTGCTCAATAATGGTTATTTTAACCAGAAGACATGTCTTAGAATTGTATGAGCACTTACCAGTGCAGACATTTTATTGTTGTTTGTTTAGTGATTTGTACTTTAAACTTGCTTCTGCATGTTAATAGCTAGAATTCAGTTCTTTGTGACAGCAGACCTTATGGAGAGGAAACGTGCATATTCTGAGTGAAAGAGATGGCACTTGAGTCAGATACTCAGTTCTTCCTACTTAGGCTGATGTTAATGGGCTGTGTTGAAATGCCTGCCTGGCTCCCAGTCCCCAGGGAAATGCAGTGTACACAGCCCTTCTAGGACACTGCAAGCTCAGCAGGTGCCTTGCTGCAGTAATCTCCTAATTCCCTTCATCTTCCAAATAATTCCTTTGCCTGGATTTACCTCTTACTTTTTATGACCTAGGAGGTAATGCATGTGATGGGTTTTAAGCTAAGGTTTCCAAAAGACTGCAGGCTGATGCTCATTTGGTTTGGTGAACTACTGAGACTCTGCAAAGAGAATAAAAAACACCCACCCCAAACCCAAGCTATCTGAAAAGCCCTTTAGAGTATGAGAACTAGGCTTTTAATCATGTGGAAACTCTGTGAGCAATAATTTCATTGGGATTTTAACATCTCTTCTTGGAGAGCCTTTGTCCTGTGCAATCTTTTTTTTTTTTTTCTGTTTTAAAAACTGCATTTTGTTTAAGGTGCACTGACAGCCTTTATTTGTTTGCTGTTGTATTTAAACAGTGGGGCAACAGTTTGCTCTGAGTTGGTTTCACTTAGGCTGAGTTTACTTCAGTTGAAAAGTGCTCTCTCTAGAGATACTGGCAGAATGCAGCACAGCTGAAGCAAGAAAATCTAGTTCTGTCACCAGCACAGTAAATATATGTTCGTCTCACTGGGTAAATATTTGACTGGTTAAGTAGGACTGCATTTACTCTTTGGCAGATCTACATGCATGAGCATCTTGATGCCTGCATACACAGCTCCATAGGTTGTACAGGCTCAGGGCACACACTGTGTGTGTTTCATAGGTGTATATATGGTGCATTTTGTGTGGCATTTACTCTTTCTGTGTGGGACAGCTGTGGTAATAGAATCTGTCCATGCCCTTTCATGGTCAAATTGTTGTCCCCGTGTTATATCCTTATTGATTGCACACTTTTCAGAATGTGAAACTTTTATCCTGCTCTATAAAACACTGACTAAATGTGCAGTGCTACATAAGTAAAAATCCAGCAGTATTTCAGATGCAATGTGCATTTTCAAGTGCTGTGCATGATAATTCAACAATACGTTTGGACCTCTCTGCTGTGAATATGCACCAGGAATTGCCTGTGTCTGTGTTATCCTGAGGGGGGTTATAGGTCTCAGAATTTGTATTTCTAGTCTCTGTTCTGAGAATTATCACTACGTAAGAGTAGACTTCAGTATCAGAAAGTGTTTTTGATTTATAACCCAACAGGAAGAGCTCCTCTGTGTTGCTGTCAGTGTTTCTGCTTTTTCCCTAGCAGAGAAACAGAAGGTAATTGAAGTGTTTTGAGTTCTGTAAGGCTTCATGATATGACCTATAAATATCAGCACCCTCCCATGGTTTTAAATAGCTAGTGCTGTCATTTTAATTTCAGGTGAGTTCTGAGGTTGTTACCAGACATGGCAATCCATTGCACCTGTTGAGTTTTCATTGGAACAGTATTAGTTATGGTGACACAGTTATTGAAAAGGGTGGCTATGAAATCATACTGTCTAATTACAGACACTTTTTATTAAGTCTAAGTCCTGAAAGGAGCACATGAAAAGAGGGCTGTGGGACTGTATTGTTTCTTTCAGGCCATGCAGTCATTACAGCTTATTAAGAATTACCTTCTATGTGCAATATGCCAGTAATAATCAAAAGTACCTTCTAGCTTGAATCAGCTGTCAAAATTCACATAGCTAGGATTGTGACTCAGCATATGTTACATTACAGGCTGGGCTTTGGTTATTCCTGTATTTGCTTGAGGTTGGATTCACCTTCTAAAACTCTGTTCATCTGAGTGAATCCACACAGTGTGTTGTAAGATCAGTGAAGTTTTTGCAATCAGTTTGCTCCCTGCAGAGTTTGGACCAAATACTTTCCTTCTGTGACGTGACTCTTAGTTACCAGCAGTAAGGCTTGGGTGTTTCCTACACACAGTAACTTATTACTCAAATGTTGTTTGTCTCAGAGGGAAAATATATGTAGCAGGTTGAAGCAAAAGTAAATAAATCACCCTCAAAGCAAAATAACACCAGGAAAATCATTAAGGATATGAAAGAACAAAGGGAAAGCATTGTATGCTTTTGGAGACAGAGAGCCTGTTTCCTTTGTTTTATGAGAATGCTACTGAGGCTTACTTGGCTGGCTGTGCAGTTCTGAATAATAGCACAGGGAAATACAGAAGGCAGCTTTCTCTTCCCATGGTAATAGCCACCCTGATCAACCTACTGAAGAGCAGTGTGCCACTGACAGGTCAGCAGTCTGAGTAAATCACAAACACCTAGGATTTTTAAGTGTTTTCTGGTTGTTCTCTGAAATTCACCATGTAAGGTAACTTTGAGATTCCTGTTCATAAAGGCTTTAAAGCTGCTGGTATAAACCTGCCTGAATTGTGAGCAGTGGCCTGTTCCATGCAGACCTCAGCATGGCAAAGCTGTGTGTGTGACTTCACGTACAGCAGTAGCCTCAGGGGCTGTAAGGACATTCTCTGTGTGTCTCTCAGGGTGGCAGCTCCCCTTGGGGCTGCCCTGGTGGATCCTCGTCCTGCCCTGATATTTCTTGTTGGCGATCGAGTGGCACTTGAACAGGACACAACAGAATAGTTCTGTTGGAGGGGATGTACAAATGAGCATCTCTTGACCAATTCAGGGCTGACTAAAAGTTAAAGCATGGTTTTAAGGGCACTGACGCTAAATTAAATTGAAACCCCATTTGCTTTTACTTGGAATGTGAATTCACGTTCATTACAGGAACATTTCCTTTTAATAACATTTTTTAGTATGTATAAACATGCAATTTTCTTGTTTTGACTGCTTTAATGTTGACATGGATTGTTCCAATGGGTGGAGAACAGAAATCAGCCAACCTGATGAATTTCAAGTTGTAGTTCAGGCTCAAAGATGCTGTTCCTGAAATTCAGCTGCTTGCACTTTACACACAGCCTTGTTATTTAACTGATTGCTCCAGCATTTATCTGGTTAAAGGAAAACTTTCTGCTTCACCTGACTTTGAACACTTTCTTTTACCTTGGAGCTTGTGGACAAGAATTTGTACATGGCCTAGAAATTGCTCAGCATATTCAGAGGTGCAGAATTTGGGGAGGAAAATTTTTTTGTTCCATGTTCTTAAACAAATGAAAGGAATATATTTTTCCTGTAACAGCAAGTAGCACTTCTTGTATCAGTTTATAATTTGGTGTACCACTTAGGACAGCATTGTGGTATGTAATTAGCAATTTCCTTTGCAATGGTTCCCCACAAGTTGTCCAGATACTGAATAATATTTTAAAGTTTTTTTGTATTAAACAAAACCAAACCGTACAGAAACTTGTCCCTTAAATGGCCTTTGTATTTTTAACATGTATATTTTGTACCTGCCTGGATATCAAGTTAATTATGAGATAATTCTCAAAAGATAAAGGGAGCAGTAAAGGGTTGGACATGTTCCCTTGAATTTTTTTATCCATATTAATTTTTGAAAACACACCGACAGTGCATTATAGGTGTTTCTAAACTTGATAGAAAATGCTTTAAAATAGTTTTAAGGTATTAAAAATACCATTGCATTTATATTTTTCTCCCTTCTTCACAGTAACTTTCTGATATTTTAAGACCTCCCAATTAGCAGGACTTGGTGTGGTGGCAGTAGAGAAATCATTTCACTGAGAAGAGGGGCACTTCCTTAAGATTTGGGCTCTGTGAGAGGCAAATGGAGTGTAATATATGATATCATGTGTTTATCCTCATAGGAAAAACAATGCCCTGACTTCAGAAGCAGAGTACCAGATCCCTGGCCAGGGCAGGATGACCCTGGCTGCATTTGCTACCGGAGAGGTTGTGGGATTTTACATTGACTAGAAAGCTAAAACCTAAATCACTGCAGGAAAATTGATTTAGGGTAGAAAATATTTCTGTAAATCTGTGAAGTCTTTACTGTCTTTTTTTCAGGACCAGAGTACCTACCTACGTGCTGCCACTTGCACACTCGTGCACACACATCTTTCCCCTTTTCCAATGCCCAGGCAGGTGTTTTCACAAGGAGGAATGAATGCATCATGCAGTCATCTGTCTGTCTGCTGTGCATTTGGAGCCACAGCCTAAGCAACTGCTGTCTCCTTGCAGGCCTGATTGATAAATTTGGTTAAAAACAGCCTAACTTTCATGGCTGCAGCGGTGAGATTAAGCAGGTTAAAGGAGATGTTTCCCTCTCATGAGTGTAGTTTCTCCAGTTTTCCCTGGCATTACAATGAGTCACTGGAGAGAGGGTGAATGGTTGCCCTGTGAGCATCAACAAAACATTTCTGTGTGGGACTTGGCTCACACATTTTCGTAGAATGTTCCCTGAAATGTCACAGTTTGTGGAGTGTCAGTGTGGAGCTCAATCCCACTCCTGTTCTGAAATGTAGTAACCAAGTCCCAGAGAAGCTGAAGTGAACAATAGGGTTTTTCTAATGTCAGAATGTCTAGTTCAGATAGCCAGGCAGTAGCTCCCAGCTCAGCCTTTCATGAACACAGCAGGAGGCCTTGAGGAGAAGCATTTGCCCCCATCAGGAATTTCTCCATCATCCTCAGGGAAAAGTATGTGGGCTGCACAGAAACTTTCTGTGGCCCCACCTGGACCATGCTGGTCATGCATGAATGGGCTTGTGCTCTGCTGGACTTGCCTTCTGCTCTTTCTCCTGCCTCCCTTTATTGATGTTTGCATGTGTCCAAGTCATTCTTGTCCTTTTTTGTCTTTAAATTCTCTGTCAAGGGTAACTAAAGCTCTTCCTTCTATTCTTCATCTTCTCCTCTTTCCTGGTTAGACGACTGTAGGAAAGGTCTCACGTGCAATTGGAGCTGTGGCTGAAGTTCTTGTAAATCTGTATGTGAATGATCACAGACCCAAGCCACAGCTTGAACTGGTAAGACTAAACCCACAAAGAAACAGTCACTTCACTTAAAAGTAGTGTTCCCAGAATGCCATCCTCACTTAAGACCCCAGTTGTGGAGCACTTGAAGCTTTATGAAGGGTCTTAGTCTAATGCTTACTAAAGAATCAAGTGCTCATTGGCACAATATGCTGATGGAAATGTTGCTCATCATGTCGTCTATTTATATTTTTATTACTTGACTGTGTGAATTAAAACTTCAGGAGGCTTTTATTAAATGTAATTACTGTAGAATTAGTAACAGAAGACAATTATTACTCAGGGTGGCTTCTAAAGAAAGTTTTGTGCATGCTTATGCAGTTATTTTTAACACACAAGTGCTGAATCGCTGTGCCTCCTTTTGAAGAGGGCTGTTTCTCAACTCTGACACTGTTCTATGTTGAATTCAGAAGCGGTCTCTGGACAGAGCTGCAGGTTCTTGCCCCATTCCTGACTCTCCATCTGCTGCCTCCACTGCTCAGAGCTGTCAGGTATTGGGAAGCCAAGTAAGGTGTTGTGTTGTGGTGATGACACTTTACTTACCAGCCAGCACTAAACTCAGTTGTTTCAGCTTCGTTGTAACTATCTGATCTATTAACACCCTGTTTTTAAAAACACATCTGTGTGGTTTTCCATTTGCATGGTTGGTTTTTTGGGAAGAGTGATGCTCTAAAATGATCCATCAGAGCAAAATGGATTGCTAATAGCAGATCTGGATTAGGATTCTCAACTTTTATGTGCAGGACAATGTGACAATGACAACTGTGAGTTCTACTTAACATTAGAAATTATTCCAAGGCCATATTCTGCTCGCAAATGAAAGATGAGTTGTGTGGACTCTGTGCTGCTGTTTCAATGTGCCTTGGACTTTTCCTCCTCCATCCTACATGGGGTACCTCTCCTGTGGCAGCAGGGATGGTTGGAAGGGGGAGGGAGGTGGTGATGGATGTGGCAGACACAGCACACTTATCTGTACCAGCCTGTAGCCAACTGTAATACAGTAATGCAAAGTAACATCCTCATACCTGCCTCAGATAAGAAAAGGGAAGTCCAGTGGCATCTAATAAATTCCTAGTTCACTTTTCTGTACCTTTTGCATGTATATGAGGTTTGTGGCAGTTAAAGAACGTTAATTACCAGCCTAATTTCAACAGACTTTCAAAATAGTTTCACACTGTTAATATAGATTGTATTTTGAATGTGTTGAAAGTGTTCTGAATGTCTGTGGTAGGAAACAAACTGATTTTTGAAGCTCACCAAGCCCTGGCTTGGGCTGTGGTCTCAGGAGGAGCACGGCTGAGAGGGGAGGCACGTCTGCAGCAATGGGAAGGGTGGTTCGGACATCAGCGCTGAAGACTGTCTGCTTTTCCTCCTGGACCTTAAAGCACAAGCCTGCATTTTCCTCCAGAGTGTGTCTGAACTGAGTCTTTCAGGGCATCTGTTTGCTTGGCTCCAGATGCAAGTCTGAGGCTGGCGAGGTGTGCCTTCACCTCCTGAGAGAGACACACGAGTCCCTGAGCCAGGGTGGTGCAGGGTGACGAGGGAGCACTCGGGGATGGTGCTGCTCTTGGACCTGAGTAATCAAAATGCTGTTGAACTCCCAGAGGGAACCTGGCTGCAAGTCCAGGATAAAAGTCACCCCTTTAAAGTCCTTGTGATGTCTGATTTATTAATTGCTGCATAAACCTACAGAATTGCAATAATGAGTAATGAAAAAAGCTGACTGATGCTTACTGTAATTGTGCTTGGAGGGTGCCGTGCAACGCTTCAAGCAGCTAAAGCAGCTGCCCCCTTGATCAGGATTTCTATCTGGGTGTGGGGCCACAGCTTTATGTTCTGTTTTTATCTTTTAACAGGGTTCTCTGCGAAAAGAATTCCCTATGTCTATCGGAGGGAGTGACATTTGTTATTTCTGCAAGAAGCGAGTCTATGTCATGGAAAGGCTGAGTGCAGAAGGCCACTTCTTTCACAGAGAGTGCTTTAAGTGTGAAATATGTTCTACAACACTCCGCTTAGGAATTTATGCCTTTGATGTTGAAGAAGGTAATGTAGGAGCTATTTAAGAGTATTTTGAAATGTCTGAGTATTGGTGCTTTTAGTGCAACTGGGGAGAAAGATCTGTCCCAGTAACACGGTCAGGAGGAGGTCTGCCAAGTGTGGTGTTTGTTTCCATGCTGATCTTTTGAGTCCTTGTACTTGCAGTCCTAGTCTTTCAAGAGTTGAGTTATGACAGACCTGAGCTTTAAATGAAGAAATCCTCAGTGGAAAATAAGTTGAGTGACCAAAATGCGCTTTGTCCAATCACAGGTCAGAGTAAAGGGGGGGTGAGGTTTCTCTAATAATACAGTTATTCTTATCTCTCATTTAAAACTGTCCATTAAATAATGTGATCTATAAGGACAAGCCATAGTAGTGGCAGATTTACATGGATGCAGGGAATATAGCTTATTTCTTTTAAGATATGATCAGGAGTTGAAAGCAGTAGGACTGGCCAAGCACAGTGTAATTTATTCCAGGCTCCAGGCTGCTGTAGAACAGGAGGTTCAGATCATGGGGGCTCCATCCCACCTAGAGCCTGGGGTTTGCCTTTTTTTTTTTTTTCCTTTTTTTTTTTTTTTCAGTTTGGAATGGATTTACCAAACTGAATTGAAATTCCTTTGCCTCTTCCAAATTATTTGAGTAGATCCTGAGATCCTGAGTACTAACCTGATCTCCCTCTGCAAAAGGATTAAAGATTCAAGGTCAAAGCGGTTCTTTTTTGGTCTGGAGAATCTGCCCAGTCGTCTTTCTGAGCTGATTATTTGACCTCTTTTTTCTGCTTGATGTCTTTTGTTGGTTTGTGACTTTGTATTTATGGGATGTTGTTTCTTTGCTGTTTATTTATACCTGAGTGGTAGATGAATGACCTTGTATTATTGAACTAATGTGCAAATCTGTAAAAGAAACCTATTCAGAGCTGTTTAGCAGTGTCAGTGCCAGGTTTCTCATTCCTTTTGCTGCCCAACTGTTCATTATCCTGGTTTAATTTTTTTTATAGATGCAACAGTGATTTTTTCAGTCCATATCTGTCCTATAACTGATTTTTCCCTCTTGTAGGTAAATTTTACTGTAAACCTCACTTCACGCACTGCAAAATCAGTACGAAACACAGAAAGAGAAGGGCAACAATACAGGTCCATGGAAAGGTATGGATTGATTTTTATTGATTATGGATTATTGCTAATGCACTGTTGAGGCAGCTTTATCTGGAGCAGGGTGCAGTACTTATGTGTGTGTGTGGATGTTTTCTACCTAATGTGCAGTAGAACCAGTGCTAAAATACAAACCTCCTGGTTCTGTGAGTTTGGGGTGTTTATAATGTGGTTCTCAACGGAGTTTAGCTTTTACTATGCAAAGTAAAGTTGAACTTAAGAGCAACTGGAAATGAAAATGTATATAAAGACTTGAATACAGAAGCAGAAACTGGACTTACATACTTTAGAAGCGTATATAACACTTTATTTTTTAATGCTCTTTATAAGGAGGCGATAGAAGCATGGAAGAAGGTGGAAGCCAAACCCACAGAGATCACCACAGAAAGCACTTTGTCCACTGCTAGCAGTCCAGAGGCCAGGTCCCCAGGTATCCTGCCTTCCTTCTTTAGGGGCACGCTAAGCTGGCCCCTGCGGGTGACAAGGGATCTGCTTGACATTCCCAGACGCCTGTCTAACTGGATGCATGGTTTCCTGCACGCTACCCACCTCCATTTCAGGGACAATGCATATAACTATACCTACCTGTACGAACTCCTGAGCCTTGGTGTGCCACTCCTCTGTGCTCTCCTAGAGGTACTCGCTCACATGTACCGGGAAGCAGAGCTATCACTTGAAAATGTGCTTGAATGGGTGAAAAGATTCTGTAGGGTTTGAATCCTTCTTTGTGTCTTGCTCAGTTGTGCCTTTCAGATTTTCAAAATTAACAGCCTGGCTATTTTCTTGAGGGGTTTTTTGTTTGTTTGGAGGGATTCGGTTTTGCTTTTCATGCAATTTCATGCATGACTTCATTGAATGGTGGATCCCTTCTAATAGAAATGAGGTACAATTGAAATTTTCAACATAAAATGTACTGTATGTTAGAGCATGAAGGACAGTGTCCAAACACATTTCCAGAACATGGAGACAGATGAAGGATGCTTTTTGTAGGTTATTTCCCCCCCTGTTTCATTCTATGATCAGACCATTGGGGAAGATGGTACATTGTGAAACCATTTTTCTCCCTGCTTCCTGTCCCCAGCTTTTTTTTTTTTTCTTTTTTTTTTCAGTTAGACCAAGAAAGAATGTTATGTTCTTTCAGGGAATGTTTCTGACAAATGACTGTGTTTTGAAAGCTGAGTATGGCGCGTAGCTTTTTTTTTTTCCTTGCTTTCATCTTTTCTCTGGGTTATGAGGTTTATAACATGCGTGAATATGTTTTTAAAAAATAATGTACATAATTCACATTGCTCCTAGTCATGCCTTTTGCATTGCTTTACATGTGATAGGTATCTTTTAGTTGATAGTGGGTATTATCTGTTCCACTAATTTATTTAGGGTTTCTAAATAAATTTGAAGAGCAAATGTTAGTTGAGTGAAGGCTTGACTGAAATTTTAAGTCAAAGGAACTGGTAGAAAGAGGTGGACCAGACATTCCCCAAGTCAAGACTTGCTTGGCTGATATGAGGAATATCAATTTATGGAGCACTCCTCCGTATCTGAGGTCACTCTTGTGCCTCCCTGCAGGCACTGCTACCAGCATCTTTTGGAATTTTTTAAAGACAAGGTTAGAACAAACATCAAAAGCCTGTAAATATATTCTTAGGAGATAACTTCTTACTTGGGTAATTCATTTCAGCGTTAGTGGAAGAAAGGTGAAATTCTGTTATCTGGAGCAGCAGATAAGTAAATTCTTTCAGATGTCCCTCCACAAGGTCTACCTTAATCAGGTCTACCTTAATCTGTTAAACAGCAAGGACACAGTGACATCCCAATTCTGATTACTTTCAGCCTAGTTAGCCAGCAAGGTAAGCATGCTCCCTGCCATTCAAGTATTATATGTATTCAGAAGTTTACCAGGAAATGGGTAAATACTTAACCATGGCAATATGTGTAGCTTAAAATGAAAAGCATCTGTACATTTATTTGTAGCCAAATGAATGTGGCATAAACAATAGGAAACACTGTTGCATTCAGTTAGTACCAAAATTGAAGATCACCTTCCAGTGGTCCCAAATGACTGTGCTGCTTATGGGCTGGCAGGTCTTGGGTTTGGTGTTTTGTTTTGTTTTAATACAATGTGGGAAAAGATGATTTGAATTGTTTTGCCTCTTAGGCATTAAAAGGAAATGTGTCTGCTGTTTAAAATAAATTACTAACTGGATCTTTCTTCTAGATAGTTTGACTTTCTTTAAACTATGAGGATGAGCTTTTCACATTTTAGAGTGGTTATGTATTTTGGAGAAAAAAATTGTTCATTTTATGCACAGAACTTGAGAAAGTACTTGAAGAAAATTGTTAGATATAAGGTTGTGTTCCTTTGACATAAATTGCCATTAATGCTCAAACATGTATTTCAGCCAAACTTTACAACATTGACTGGACACACCAATAATTACAGTAACATGGTGGGCATACATATATGTAATGTATCTGTACCTTTCGTAGAGGATTTAAAAAATCCGAATTTGAAACACTGTACTATTTTTAATTACTTGCTAATGATAGTAACTGTTTCACCCTAAAAAGGAGACAATCTGCAGTGCAATATGCCATGTTACTCCAGCAGCACAGCAAACTGCTGAGTGGTAAAGTTTTCAAATTTGGGCTGCCATCAGTTTTGGTTTCAGTTTGTCAGTAGGAGAGTCTTTAGGAGTCCTTTTTCCTGCAGTTTTCTCCTGCTGTTTTCTACAGCAGAGTGAGCATGATGGTCAACTTAGAGAAAATGGTGATGTAGTAAGAAACTTGGAAATCCCTGGCCAATGAATTTAAAGCAAATGAATCTTACTAGTAGAAAGTGTAAAGATAAGTTGGTTTTATTTTAAAAAAAACTAAAATCTGATATTGGTTTTATACATGTTTACATAATGAGGCAAAAAATCCTTACATTTCCACAACAGAATTCAGGAACTTGCATAATGAAAATGTTTTCCCGAGGAATCTTAATTACCAGGTGTATTCTATTGGGATTTTGCTGGTGATTCTGTTGGGAGGGTTATTTTTTTGGTATCACTCCAGTTGGTTGATTTTTTTAATTTGTTCGTCTTACTGTTCTGCTAGTAACATTCATACCTACTTGTCCTCATTGATGATTGAGTGATGAAAAAAGCAGTTTCATTTTGGCCAGTTCTTCTTGTACCTGTGTAATCTTCCTGATGCTTTCCTACATAACCAAGTGAAGTTCTGTGTTTTCTTCCCTGCTGTCTTCTCTGCCAATCTCCCTCATTGCTTTTAGTCCAATTCAACATTCCGGTGCTGCACCCGCTCACTGGCTGAAGCCTTTCTGCTCTCAGGTGATTTTTTTTTTCCAGATCCAAAATTACATGACTAACCCTGTTGTTTGACAGCATTTCATTGTGTGTTTTGGGGTTGTTTTTTAACTGTTGAAGCAATCTGTGTGTCTGGTATATTAATGGAGCTTTGGCATGATTATTTAACCTGTTGCTGAGTTCACAGTTCTAGAAAACATGTCGTCTGTGCTCTTTGTAGGGATTGTTTTTCTCTCTGTGTCTGTGCATGTGTGCTTCCCTGTGCCTTTAAGGTAAGTTAGGCAAGTAAAGGGTTTCTTGAAAGAACTTATTAAAGCCTTACTTCTTTCAAAGGACTGAAGGAAAGATTTAAAAGGTCAGGGTGTGATTACCCAGCTGATTCTCCTGGTTAACATGAGCGCCTGTTTCCATCAAACACAAAATGAGCAAGCATTGTCCGAGCACTTCCCTGCTTTCCTACTGGAAAAGTGTGATATAAAAAGGTTCTGTAGAAAAAGTAGCCAAAAGTATGCCAATTTTAGTCTGCCACCCCAAGTGGACAGGCCTAAAGTGCATGTGGTTCTCAGGCTGAAATATCAACATGCCAGGTTTCTGTAAGCAGAGTGTTTTGGTTTGAGCAGTTTCATTAACTAGGCCTCATTTGGCACTCTGATGACAAGGTTTGTCTTGGCCACCCCTCTCCATGACCAACTTCCACTATTATTTTGTATGTATTTTTTACATAATTTCTAGTTTGTATAATCACAAGGGGACAGTGTAGAAGGGGAAATGAATCCCATCAAGAACCAAGGGCTCAGGCTAACCAGCAAGTGCACTGAGGGTCTGGCTGACCCAGCTGTCCTTGCCAAGGATCCCTTTCAAAGGGAAGGGCCTCTGGGAATTGATCTTGGGAGCAGTTTTAGGAGAGGCCAAGCATCCTCTGCCATTTGCCCCATTTCACACACCTGAGGCAGGAATGTGGAAGGCAGCAAGGTCAGAGCCCTGTGCTCCCTATCTTGCTGGTCTGTATGTTCACATGACTCAGCCAAGAGTATTTATTTGTATGGGTATCCTAAAAAGACTTGATGGCTTTGGAAGTCCCCATGCTGTGCCCACACAGAATCTTCCTGTATTTTAAACGTCACATCCTGCACAAAGGGCTGGG
The DNA here is from genome assembly GCA_020086605.1 of Lanius collurio. Classification (NCBI taxonomy): domain Eukaryota; kingdom Metazoa; phylum Chordata; class Aves; order Passeriformes; family Laniidae; genus Lanius; species Lanius collurio. Next base: position 6,005,642 of record JACBWW010000041.1, read on the forward strand.
ATGTGTCTCCCTGTGTATTTCAGGGCTGCAGTGTGTTGTTAGAAAGCTCTGCATGCTTTAATATGAAGGTCATGACATAAAGGTCTGCCATTTCAAACTACTTCCTATTGCTGTGTTTTTTACTCTCTGTTGCAGAGTCTTCCTTGCTCTTCCTGCCCAGTGAGGATTCTGTCCTTCTCCTCCTAAATCTTCTGTCTTCATTTTACTTTATAATCTTAACTGAATATTTTTATTAAATAGTTTTTAACTCTGTATTTAAATTTTCACATGGAAACTCTGTATTTTGCACACGGTGAAAATTGTTTTAGCTTTATTTATGATATCTGCTGTAAACAAAAATAAATGTAGTTCTTTATAAGTCTCCTTGTTTCATCTCTTCCTTTTACAAAAATTTCCTGGGTACAGAGACTTGGCAGTGACTTCATGCTGGTTTTGCACATTCCTCTTGTGGTGGATGCTGTGGTGTTGTCCTGCTTTGTGGCCTGAGCCCAAGGCCCAAGAGTTCCACTGTGGTGGTGTAATTGCATGTGTGTCCCTTTTGGAAGGGTACACATCAAGGTCCCTGACAAGTTATCCCATTGCTGCAGATCCAAGGTGCCTGGTGTTGGGATTTACCCTTCCTGGGAATGATGAGCTGGTGTTGGTGGGCACGGGGGTTGCTTGTATTGCATACACAAACAGCACTTGTCCTCTTCTCTTTGGCCTCAGCCACCTTTCCTTTAACATACATCATAAAGGTAATAAGTTAATGTGTTTGGATTTTATGTTGTGTTCAGGAAAACTGGGTAATAATCCAGGATAAATCTTTACCTTTGCTACTTGAGTGGTATTCCCAGTATCTTCTGGAGCCCTGGAAGCTGCAGCTCGTTGTGACCTATTGACTGTTAGCAGTTGCCTTGCTTTATTTTATTTTTTTTTTTTAAGTTTTAATTTTTGTATTTTAAGCTGGTGGTGGAATTCTTTTTAAACAGCAGGTTCTCCAAAAGAGCTTTCCTAGGTCTTCCTCCCCTTAATTTTCTTTCTTTTGCTTACTCTGCAATTCTCTTCCTTTGCATTTTAAGAAAAAACCAAATCCCAGTAAGAATAGTCCCAAGAGTTTAATGGAAAGATTTTGTGGGTTTTTTTTTTTTTTTTTTTTTTTTTTTTTTAATGAATTAAAACTGAGCCTTACTGGGGTTGTTTGAATGACAGAAATTATTTTTTTAAAATTGTTGCTAAAGACAACATTGCCAATGAAGAACAAATGTTATTCTCAGTGAACTATTTCATCTTCCCCACCAAAGGAAAAGCCACCATGCACAGTAAACAGTTTGCTGTCCAAGGGGAAGATGGTATCCATAATGAAAACACAAGGCAACAAATACCACTGAGGACAGTACTTGGCACTTCCTTAATTGTAATGGACAAAGCAATTTGGGTAAAATTGAATTTACTCTTTGCACAATTTACGGTTTTAGGCAGTGGCAGGGGAACATCAGAAGAGTTTTTTGTGCTTGCAGAAGGTGATGATTTGTTTGGCACTGGAGCATTGAGAGGCATCAGATGTTCATGCTGTTCTCATAAAGTTTTACTTATTCCTGCTAAAATATCAGTACAATGACTTGGAATTGGGGTAATGTTGGAATCTGGATTTATTTCTCATAGAGATGCAGAAGGGCCCAAACAGTCACATCACTAGACAATCCTGTCAGCAGAGGGATATACCTTGCAGTAAACAACCCATGCACTAGTGGACAAGACAAGACACAGTATATGGATAAGAAATAAAACAGACAAAATGAGGAAAGTAAGGAGGGGAAGTTTGTGTTAGTTCCCTTGCTCCTGGTCAAAACTATTACAAAATAAAACCACATATTCCCTTTTTTGCTCCTGCTAATGCTGCTGAAGGGAGAGCCTGATGGGTTAAGTTCTGTGTGAATTTAATGAGCTGGTTCAGCACTCCTGTCCTCATCTTGGTGTGTGAACAGAGCTCCCTGAGAGCAGGAGAGGTGGATCTTCCTATTGCTCTGCTCTGGAGTTCTCTCCAAGGCTGGGGGTGCTCCCAGCCCCACATGTGTCAGCAGTGTCCCCCCCAAAGCTGTGTCCCTTTGCTGGAGTTATTTGAGAGGCAGGCAGACTGCTCCTCTGGGCTCACCCTGCCCTGGGACTGGGTGCAGGGTGAGCCCAAACCCGTGGGTTTGGGGCAGAGGACACTAATGCCTCTTTGCACAGTTAATGCTCTCTGAGACCTGAGGGTACAGATGCCATTGCAGCATGAGAATGACAGAGGTGACACTGGCAGGCTCATGAACTGCTCTGTCCTTCCTCCTCTTTACACTGCTTCAAATGGGTTCTCAGCTTGTCTGTTGCCATGAGGGTCATTTGGGTTGAAAATAAGTACAGAGATGTGCCTATTTTCTTTATTAAATTTCTTTTTTTTGAAAAGCCAGGCTAACCTTTCATTCTCAAAGCCAGGCAGCATTAACTGTCCAGATGTCTGTTAATGAAAATCAAACATGTCAGGATTCACTAAAGGTAACCCACCTTTATTATAATTATGCAAAGACTTTAAAATTAAAAAGATCTTGCTGGTTTTAAACATACTTGATTTGAATAGAAGCATACAGACAAAACTTCTTAAAATTACTCAAACACCAGCCTTTCATTAACTCTACTATGAAGAGTAATTTCTGTTCCTCTGAGTTTTTTCTAAATTGCTACAGCTGTAAAATGCCAGTGAAAATTGCTTCTGTGTGTCTTCCAACCTCAAGCAAAGATTATGGTCTGCATTTTTCCACAGCATTATGTCAATTAGTTACTATGATTGGCTTTCATTCACTTCTGGTTCACTCATTCCTCACATTCCAATCAAAACAATGAGTTTTGAAATTCGGCAATAATATTTATGTTTTCAAAGACACGACATGTTTGCAGATAACTTGATTTTTTTTGCCTGAAAGATCATGTTACTGAAGATCAGAAGACATTATGTATTAAGCCTGATGCGAGTATACATATTAGTCATGTAAATATTTCCCCAAGTCTCTTTCCTTTCCTTCATGAACTATGCTCACATAAAAAGAAGGGGGAGGCTTTAATCTCATCTCCTCAGGTGGTGGACTCCAAACCTGTTTGAAATGGATGGAATTTCTTAAATGCTTTTTGAAATGTGAAATGATGAAGAAATTTCCATGTTGCTACAGTATTGAATTTGCTCTTTTAGCATTTGTTTTGCAGGTATTCTTTCATTCATTCATTCATGTTTTTGTTTTAAGGTATTTGGTGCTTTGAATCTGTGTCCAAAAATACTATTTTGACAGACACAGGAAACTGAAAGTGTTGTTGCTGCACTCCAAATTCATAATCAATACATGCCTTAATATACCAGACTAACACAGATTGCTCTGATTAAATATATATTTACTCTAAAACAATAGAAGTAGTGTGCTATCGTAGGTTTTGATTGAGAATCAGTTTTTCTTAAAGATACCTGTTCAGTATATCTAATAGGCTTCCTCTAAGTTTCTTTTCTTTTCCTTTTCTCTATTAATTTTTGTTCAGTTTTATTAGCACGTTAATGTGCATTGTTCCCTCATATGCATTAAAAAATCATGGAGGGCTCTGTCTGGCTTTGAGAGCTTCAAGTTCCCTGGTTGTTTTTTGTGCCTGAATTCAGAAATGTCTGTTTATGAAGTAGGTGATGGAGATGTGGAAAAAGTGTTTTGCTGCTGAAGAAGTTGTGTAGGTCTGGTGTGGGCTCACAGGAGAGTGGGAGGAGGCGTCTCTTGGCATCGGGACATGAGGAGGGGGCTCATCCCTGGATCATGGATGGAGAAGAGGGTGCAGGAAAGCATTTTGAGTGGTGGTTCAAGGCAGGCAGTCCCACTGCCCCAGGAAGCTGAGTGCCACCCCATGGATAATGGGAGCAGCAGTACCCTTTATTCTTTGCCATGTGTTAGCCTCAATAAAGTGGAAATTACTTCTGTTGGAAGTGTGGATCAAGCATGAAGGAAAAAAAAGAAGGGGAGATGTGGGAAGAACTGAAATCTGAAATGTCAGCCATCATACCTTTTGTAAGAATCCTTTTCCAAGGGTAAAAACCTGCCTGGTGGTATCTCAGGTGCAATGAAAGGTCAAAGGTGGGACAGGACATCAATTTGGGAATGCTGCTGGAAGCCTTGCAGCCTCCTAAGGCAGATCTGTGGAATACCTCAGTGGGATGGCTCCTGTTTCCAGCTCTGACACAGGCAGTGCTCCCATGCAGCCTTGTATGTTTGGAGCTCAGGTTACAGGATGCAGCTGAAGCTCTGACAGGTTTGAGGTTGGGTTTCACTGGTGTGGGCTGCTGAGCAACACCAAGGTCTAACCAAGCTGGAGGTGTTTCCCCATTCCCTGTCCCAGTCCCACGTGGGCTGTGCTTCCCTGGCGAGTGCCTTCTCCTTGGGGTCTCACCCCTGAGCTCACTGGGTTCATTTCAGGTGGGCTTGCACAGCTCTGGTGTTAAGACACCTTCCTTGTGTCCCCACATCTTTCCTAAAGCACTGCTGTTTTGTAAACTGAACTCAGATTATTTTTTTGGTTTATTGCACAGTAAGAAGTCAGGCAGCACACCCAGGGACTGGGTGTGCTACGGATCAGTTTGTGGTCTGCTGATTGAATTTCTTAATGCTGCCTTTTGATGCCAGCTGGTGTTTGCTTTCATCATCAGAGCTGCCCACGTGTGTGAGTAACTCCACTTTAGAGCTGCCCACTCCTGTCAGTGCCTTAGTCAGCAGCTCCATACAAGGCCAGGCAGAGTGCACTCACCCTGCGAATGAGTTATGAGGTGACACAGTTTAGTGGCAGGCCAAGAGCCTTGGGACTGCCAGCCAGGAAGGCAGGATGCAGGTTAGGCTGGAGTCTTTAATGGGGGGCACTGTGCTGGGTGGGGCCAGCTGCACAGCAGGGAAAGTGAGCCCTGTGCCAGCCCTGGGTGCCAGGCACCCACACCCCGCTGACCAGAGCAGCACTGTGGATTTTGGTGCTGACTTTCACCTGAGGACCAGAAAGCCCTGTGCCAGTCCTGAACGGCTGGGGCAGTTTTGGGTAAGTACTGTTGTACTGTTCCTGCTTCACAGGCCTCAGGGTAGGCCAGAGGTGTCAAAGCATCACATCCCGACTGCAGGTTGGGACAACTGATTCCAGGAGGTTTGAGTTTTCCTCCCTATCCCCCAAACAAGGCCCACAAGGAATTGATCATTTCTTGCCTGCTTTTCCATAGCTGTGGAGCAGGGGTGGAGCTGCCTGCCCTTGGGGCAGGGCAGCTGTGGCAGGGTCTCCTTGCACTGCCAGCAGCAGGTAGGGATAATTTCTTGTCCCATCTGAGGGCCCTGCTAGGGGTCTCCACCTGGTCAGCCACCAGACCTTGTGTTTGGTGTGTGGGGTCCCCCAGCCTGGGCAGATCAGGAGTTCTTGGAGTTGTTTTCAAGACCAGCCTCCCCAGAAATACTTTGTTCCTGACCACCAGTACCCTGAGTGTGTTGTGGCCCAAGGAAGAAAAGTAGATAAAATTTTAAAATCTGTTGTTTCCTGGCTCTGGTTGTGCTTTTCACCGGCCTTCAGTGATGTTCTCTGGGTGTGTGTGAGTTTTCATACTTGGGTTGACTTGGCAAGGTTCTCTCCCCCTTTCTTCTTAGTGTGGGGTTCCCATTTGGTCTGACTCAGTTTAGCCAAGAAATCCCACAGGATTTCCTTAGAAATGAATTCCCCTCACATGACTTAAAACCAGCTATAGAGGAGGAGGGAGGAGAGCTGTGAACACTTCTGGCTGGCTGTGCCCCAGCAGCATTGGCTTAATGGGGAGACGGCTGCAGCTGCCTTGGTTGGGGATTTTCAGTGGAGCATCTTTGACCATTTTTGTCCATGCTGGACAGAGGCACGTGGGGAGCAGCCGCTCCTGAGCAAAGCCGATCAAAGCCAGCTGCCCTGAGCCAGCTGGTGTCCGAGCCGCTTGGCACGGTGCTCCTGGTGGGGAGGGGAGTGGTTTTTGGCAGAGTCCAGGCTTTGTGCCATTGTGGGCAGCACGCGCTTTGCCTGAGGTGGAAGGAAACGCCTGACCCGCTCCAGCTGCCCCGGCAGGAGCTTGGCTGTGCCCAGAGCTGGCTGGGACCCAAGGCCTTGTCACCTCCTTGCCAGGTCGCAGCAGTGCGCTCGGCAGATGACTCGGGAGCAGCAGCAGCAGCAGGCCGCTCGGAGCCAGGCTGCCCTGCCAAGCAGGCCTCGCAGCAGGGACAGCGTCTCCTGCTCTCCTCTGGGTGGCGGCCCTGGCGCTGGGGGCCGGGGCACTCAGGTGCTGGAGCGATCAGCGCCTTGCAAATGGTAATCAGAGAAGGTGTCGGAGCCGTCTGCGAAGCCCTGCGTGGGTGGGCGCTAAGCCCTTGGGAAAGGCCGCTCCTTTGTCACGGCTGCGGTGGCTCGCTGCTCCTGGGCACGTTCCTGAGGGGGACCCGTGCCAGGGGCTCCTGTGGCATCGCGGCGTTCTCATCAGCTAAGCAGAACCCATTGTAATTGCACCTCCAAGCCTGGCGTGACAAGCCTCTGACCCCGATCAGTGCTCCTCTGTGCTGATGAATGGGCACGGCGTGTGCGGGACCCCAGCGTGGGACGGGGCACCGCTCTGCCCCTGAGCCGGGCTGGTGCGATGGCAGAGCCTCTGGGACCGGGAGGACGGATGCGGTGATGCTTTTGTCTGGTTTGCATTGGCAGAGGGAGCTTGCCTGCTGGTGGACGGCATTTAGCAGTTTATTAGTCACGGAGGGGCAGTAAACAGCTCTGAGGTTTGGGCTTTCAAAAACCTGCGCTGGAGATTTTTGGCAGAGCAGTCTAGGAGAGCTGATGCACGACCATGAGGCAGCATCAGCCCTGGATTTGGGTCTGTGCAGCTCAGTGCCTCCTTGCAAACCCTCCTCGGTCCCGACAGGGACGGGCGGTGGCAGCCTGCGGTGTGGGGAGGGGTTCATGGCACAGGGAGGGGTCCCGATGGCTGCGCCTCTGCCGCTTGGCTTGAGCCACAGCAGCACAGCTCCCTGAGAGCCGTGGGTATAAACTGCCTTAAACTCACTCCGGGAGTGAGTAATTGCTTCCAAAATTACTGCAAGCTTTCAGGGCTGTAAGAATATTCATGTAGCTCATGTCTGTAACAGGCAGCACAATACAGACAAGAAAGGTTTCTCCACGGCTGTGCTGGACTGTCAGCTCTGCCCTCATGCCCGAGGAAGAAAGGCAAACCAATGCATTAGCAAAACCTCTTGAGATCCCAGAGTTCCCGATCCCGCATCCCAGGAGATTTCTCCATTCTTGTTTCTGGGTATTGGGATGACTCTGGCTCTCCCCGCTGTGGGGACATAAGATTTCATTGCCATGTTCCTGCCATGGACACAGAGCCTTTGCAGGACAGTGATGCTGCATGAAGGCCTTGCTAGATGCTGAAATGCATCCAGACCACTGAGGCTGCTGTTACAAAAAGTTATTTAAAGAAGAAAAAAGGCAAAAATGCTTTTTAGGTTATGGTGGATTATCACTCTGTAAGCATATGAATTTTACAAGCCTGTTATTGAGAGAATCAGGGTTCCACTGAACTTTGAGCGAGCAGAGGAGCCGTGCTGAATTTGCCTGCTTTTGGTTAGCATGAGCTTCCTGTAGGGCTCAGCCAGGGAGAGCATCTCCAAAGAGATGAAGGGAAAGGTCTTTCATGATGTCTTTGTTCCTCACTGCTCTGACTCACTTGAGGCCTGGTGCAGACATTGCTGTCTCAAATGCAAAGGCAAGCTGGCAGAATATTGAATTAAAACAGTTGACATGACACTTAATGCAGAGAAAAACTGTGTTTTACTGGAAAGGGGTTTGTATCTGTGTTTGTTATTGGGCCCTGCCGGGGCTCTTAGGCTAAGCCCATGGATTGCAGTGAGTTTTGACCAGCCCTGACCTCTGGGTGAGAGCCAACCCAGATAGAAGCCCTGAAAGCTGAAGCCTTAGGAATACTTCCCAGTTGCCACAGGGTTTAGCTAAATCCTTGCGCTGTAAGGAAAACAGTTGTTTCTCTGCCCATGTGAGGAGGATGAGGTGAGTTTTGAAATACAGACAAAGGAGAAGTTGTTTTTGTCCACATTTTTCATCGTGTTTGAGTGGGAAGGCCAGATGAATATGTGATTGTTCTGTTCAAATCACTGGCTGTATTGCTGCTGTTTAAGTAGCTGAAGGCAGCTAAGCTTCACCACTTGCATATAAAAAAAAAATTAGAAACCCCAACCAACCACCAAAGAAACAAACAAAAAACCCCCACAAAGCCTAAAGCCATGTTATTTGCTCTCTCTGCAAGTCAGTCAAGACTGGAGCAGGGTTATGGATGAGCAGGATCATCATATGTGGGTGACAGTGGAGTAAGGAGGAAGTTAACAGCTGAAGGAGTGGAAAACATAAATTCCCTTAATCCTATCAACCCTTTGGACAGCAAGTTGGAGCTGTGTAAGTGTAGACCCTAAAGCAGCAGGAATACCCTGAGTTGTGGCTGCAGGACCTGCAGCTCCTGGCCAAGCAGAGTCGAGGGCTGCCCTCACCTCTGCAGAGGACAGCCCCAAAGCACAGGCAGGATTTGGGAATTAGCACATTGGCTCCTTGGCTGGCTCAGGGAACTCCAGCACCCAGAGGGCTCGCGTCAGTCGTCAGGAAGTTTCCCCTTTAGCTGGCTGCTGAGGGACACCCCTGGCATGTGCTGCCTGTCCCTGTGGCCCTGCTTGTGTGACAGACCTGCTCTGTGACACGGCGCTAACGCCTTCCCATGGCTAGTGCATGCTCCTCCAACCCCCTTCCGTGGGTAAATTGAGTGTTTTGGCAAAGGATTAGCAGGGACTTCTGTCCAAACCGTGCTGTGGAGCAGGCAAATTCCCTGCTGGAAGTCTTTAGCATGCTGAGGCACAGGGAATAGGAAATGTGAAGTGAGCACGATGGAAATGAAGTCAGACCTTACGCAAGTGCTATTTTGGGGGCTGTTTCCTGAGGGCTGAGGTTCCTCTGATAACGCCCCATGCTGCAGAGGTCAGTGGCATGGCACCAGTGTGCAGAGGCAGGAAATGGGTCTGTGCCTTTTCCATCCTGCATACGGGACACCTCTTTAGCTTTTACTTTTTATAAAGTTCAATTCCTCTGACTCAGTCACTTGGCTTTGAATAGAAAATCACCTGTCCTGGGGAGGAAATGATTAGGGCACTGGAGCATCTCTCATATGAGGACAGGCTGAGAGATTTGGGCCTTGAGGACAGATAGCTGAGAGGGGACCTCATCAAAGTCTATAAGTATCTGAAGGGAGGGTGAAAAGAGGGCAGAGCCAGGCTCTGTTGGTGCTGCTGAGCAATGGGACAAGAGGCAGTGGGCAGAAATTGGTGCACAGGAAGTTCCACCTGAACATGAGGAAGAGCTTCTCTACTGTGCAGTGGCTGTGCAGAGGAACAGGTTGCCCAGAAAGGCTGTGGAGTCTCCCTTGGTGGAGATTCTCAAGAGCCATCAAGAACAGCCAGGCACAGACTTAGGGAAGGACTCAAGCAGTAGCAGCCTGAGGTCCTAGCACTCTCAGCCTGCAGTATGATGGGAATCGGGGCACTGAGGTTTAGAGCCTGGTTTCCAACCTGAAGTCAGAATTCCAGAAAATCAGGGTCCTGCTGCTCAGTCTTGCTGTGCTGCCATCTCACCGAGTTCCTTGCTGGTGCCTCAGGGATGGGTGGCTATTCAGGATTCAGGGAGAGCTGCGAGGCTGGATCTTTCTGAATGTCTTGCTTCCACTTTAGCCTAGCATCAGTTCAGGAGCATAAACATGTGCCTCACCTTTGTGTAAGTACTCAGCCTTTGGGCTGATTCAGCAGAAATCTGTTCCCATAGCCCTTCTTATCTAACTATGCAAAATAAGAGCTTTAAGGAAGCCCCAGGTTTGTTTTTGAACGTTTTGTTTGTATCAGAACATAACTTCTCCTTTTTGATACTGCTCAAACACGAGCGGCAGCGCTGGCCTGCGACAGAGCTGCAGTGGTGGCCTGCTGGATGTGTTTGCATTTCTGTGGGGGAGCAGGTAATGATTGCCAGGTGGGATCCAGGCCTGTGGAGCTTCAGGCTTTTGTTTGAATTGGCCACACTCTTCCCCCGCAGTGCTTACACGAGGCCAGCAGCAGCACATCCCTGCTGCCTGAACTCTGTCCGGACTCGTGTTGTCCTCAGGGATTGGAAACTCTGCTGCTTTTTAGGAGGGACAAGTTGTATGGTATAACATCCTCAGAGCCTACAAAAACCCTGTTGAAGGGGCATCTGGAACATCTCTGCTTTCTGTTTGAGCCTGCTAGCCAAGGTACAGCGCTGCCATGGGGGACAGCAGTACTAAGTTTAAACTTTCCAAGTGCCCTGCAGAATGTGGGAGCCAGTGTTGGAGTTAATGTGCTCATGTGGGTGTCCCACGCACTGAAACACCAAGATGGTCCAGTCTCTGCTTTTGTGGAGCTGAGTGCAACATAATTTATTCAATTTATATGTCACAATACAAATACAGATAAAATACGTTAGTAAGGAGTGGATTTGCTTTCAAATCCTGGACTAGTTTGAGTGGGAAGGGACTTGCAGATAACTGGTCCAACCCCCCTGCCATGGGCAGAGATCCTGCTGCAGGATGCTGATCTTCATCCTGGTTGGTATCACTGTGGCTGTAAACTTACATTGCTCAGAAAGGACTCGGCTGTCTAACAGATTCCTGAGAGGGTCAGCTCATGGGTGCAGAGTTCAAGAAGGTTGTGATGCCAGGAAGAAATTTAAACAACCAGGAGAATGCAATAGGAAAAAAGCGAGCACAGAAATTTACCTTGTCAGAGAGGTAATGGTGCCATCCATCACTGTCATCTGGTGTCCTGGATGACACCCTGAGGTCCTTCACCAGCTCTGACTATCACATGTCCTAGTGATTGGAAACTGGATGTGTAGCAAGCTATTGCAGACTGGAAATGTGATCACATTCAGGAGCCACGCTGGGAATCACTGTAGGTAGTCTGTCTGTCTGTCTGTGGGTTTTGATGGTCTCCAGCTGTGTGTCTGTTAGTCATAGACATGTTTTCTCCTCTTTCCTGTTAGTGTGGCAGGGAAAGCATTAGTGCGTGGGGTGGGAAGGGAACACACTCGGGGTGCAAGCAAATGGCAGAACTGACTTTCTTTAGCAGCCACTTGAAGTGACCTTGGGCAGTGCTTATTGCCAGCATGGGTACAGAATTTACAGAAAGAGCTGGAAAACTATTATTTGGATTTGCTTGCTCTGATTTGCATGTAAAATGCACCATCTTTTAAGGAGAAAGTTGGGTTGAAGGATTTGAGTTTTACAAATTGGCTCGTGACACTGGTTTCTACTCAGCTGCTGGAGCCCCCAGCATCTTTGGGTGGGTGGCCTGGTTAGGCCAAAGTAAAAGTCAGACATAAAAATCAGAGAGGCATGAATTTCTTCCCATCTCCCAGAGAAAATGAAACCTCTGCAGTCAGGAAACACGTGGCTGCTGTGGTGCTATTGAGCTGGGTGTAGGGGTTGAGCACGTTCTAGGTAAAAACTCTTGCAAGGAGAAGGATGGGGTGAGTGCACTCCTGCAATAAATGGAGGCACTACAAGTTAAATAGGAGTTTAATTGATGTTACCTAGATGGTTTGCTCCAGTAGATGAGAAAATAAGCCATGTACCAAGTTTGATTTTTTCCCCCCACTCATACAGGTGCAGATAAGAAGCATCAGTGGATGCACTAAAAGCACCACACATGGGCAGTGAACCAAGCAGAGCCACTCTCCTGGAGCTTGTCATTTGTCCCTTCTGTACCAAGCCCCAGGGAAGCTTTGCAGCTGATATGTTTGTATTTGCTTGGGTGGGAGATTGTGGATAGATGAGGTCTCAGAAATTTAAGATTTCACAGGGAGGTATGAACTCCTGTCTCAATCACCTGGGGTGAGCGGGGAAACGTGGCTTTATTCTTTATTCTCCCTGTCTGAATGTGAAGTTCAGGGATAGTGCTGTTTATCTGCTGGGATGCTGCTTCTTTTCACAAATCAGGGTCTGTATTTGCTGCACGCAATCAAAACTAACCTGAAGGGTCTGCGTTTATTTTGCTCACTCCCTCTGTCCGAAACCGACGTAAACTTTTGGTGTGAGGCTGAAGGTTCAGCCACCCAAGCAAGGTTGGTTCATCTGCCTCCTGCCACACACACACAGGTCCATAAGGGGGCTGGAAAAGAGCCCATAAATCCCTACTTGTGTGGTTGGCATGTGTGGCACTGCTGCCACCAGGCACCAGGCTGATGTCCATCCCACTGAACAGCGTGAAGACCCGCAGCTGCAGAAGCTGAGGCTCCTGCTGAAGTTTTCCTCTCTCTGGATCCAAGCTGAGGAGACCTGACAGAGCTTTCCTGGGCTGGAGGGGTGGGCACACACCTTGCCTGTGCCTCTGGGGACAGCACAGGACCCCATGATCCACTCAAGTGCAGGAGTGAGGACCTCCATGGACTCCCTCCTCCCCTAACACCCTGCTGTCACCTTTGTGCCTTCCCAGCCTGTTGCCTGCCCGTGGCTCACGAGCCCACCTCCCCCAAGAAGGCGAAGAGCATCCCTAAACACCATGACCTGGAGAGCTGGTTCTCACCCCCTTCCCCCGAGTGGGCCATCGTGAGGGTCATCCCCGAGGAGGAGATGACCGAGCACAACCTCCTCGCTGTTCGAGTCATGGTCACCAGCGATGCTAGCAGGTACTTTAAAATACATGTAAACCTATAAGAGCAGTTTGGTGTTCTCTAGAATGCTAAAGAAAATCATAACAAAATATAGAACTGGATGTATGTGCAACTGGGTGGGTGGGGGTAAGAAGCTAACAAAAAATCCCCACAAACGCTCAGGATAACAGTTGTTCTTAACCGCAGCCACAAATCCCCCCAGGCATATGAATCACTTTGCAGGAAATGGTCAAACATTCACATCCCACACAGGGGCCTGAATCAGAGGGATAAATATTGCTGTGATCAGCTTGGGTTCAGCTCCTGGAACTAATGGTTTTTGTACACAGGGATTTGGGCAGTGGGTGTGTTATGGCCAAGGGTGCATCCTGTGACCTGGCCACCTTCCCCCTTGGGCACCATCCTGCAGCTCCACACCCTGGGCCTATCCTGGGTTTTGAGAGCCTGCCCATCCCTAAGAAATCTGAAATTTGATGAACCTTGGGGAGCTCTCAGAGGAAGCCCAATTTCTACATACACATTAGAATATATTTGTTTTGGGGCAGAATTCTGTGGCAGTTTGTTCCATCTAAAGATTAGATTGGTATCCCCTGACTAAAGCACTTTTCGTTACTGAGAACTAAAAATTAAGAGGGAGAGTGAAAAAAATTTTAAAAAGGCAAAACCAAGACCAACTAAAGATTAAGAGGGAGAGTGAAAAAAATTTTAAAAAGGCAAAACCAAGACCAGCTGTTGCAAGCACTGCTGCTCTGTGGGGAAGCTCGTTCAGATTCCTGACGCCCTCTAAACACCTGTTTGTGGTGCTCTGTGTAGCTTTTGGAGAGCAACCTGGCTCTGAGGAATGCAACTTTCTGCTATTCCCTGAGGTGGTTTGAAACAGGATTTGTGCTCTGTGCGTGGGTCTGGGTGCTCTTACAGGGAAGGATGAACTTGTGCATGGGGAAGGGAAGGGTTTCCTACCTACTTAGCAGCTCCCCTGCAGAGCATGGGCTTGCATCCCCCGCTAACACCCTCCGGTTGTGGTGCCCTGGTGGCGTCCAGGCAGCGAGGAGAGCCGGCTAATCCCCTGATCTGTGGGATCAGCTCCTTTCCCTGTGGCTGGACAGCAGGGCCCCCGGCTCCCTGCCAGCAGGACGTGGCACAAGGCGTGACAGCACATCTGTCACCAGCACAGCGTGTGCCAGGGGCTCCGAGACCAGCCTCCCGCTGCACCTTCCGGCTTGGGCTGCTCCGGCAGGACAGCCCCTGCCTGGAAAGGGGGACAAGAGAAACAGCAAGTGACAAATGGCACTGCTGAGCTGGCTGCTGGGAACTCGGTGGGACTGGGAAAACGACCAGCTTGGTGACACAGCTTTGCAGTTCAGGCTTGAGGTGCTGTGAGTTATGACCCCCATTCCAGCAGAGATGAGAGGAGAAACCTCATGCTATAGCACTTACCTCCTTGCTAGCCAAGGAAAATACACGTTTTGCTCCTTAAAACAGAAAGATATCAATCAATGTTAATGGCAGGGCTTTTTCTTTTCCTTTAGTGTGGCCCTCTGCCCGGTCTCAGTGTGGTATCTCTCCATCCACGCAGCTATCAAAGCCTTCATATATTTATATTTTTACATATATATATATTTGTATCAATCTGTATAGTTGACACTGTTTGAAAGCTTAAAAAGCATGTTTTAGCATGAAATGCAAGGCCCCTCTGATGCAGCCTGCCAAGAGAGCAGCACACCTAGAGAGGTGTTCCCTTCCCTGCTGTCTTGCCTGCCCTGGCCTTCCAGTACTGCTGGTTTGTTCTGGGTGAAGCTGGGACACAGGACTGGTGGGTGCTACCCAAATGCATGGCTTTATAGGGTCTGCAGCCTTTCCTTTACCTCTTCTTCTGGGCTGTGCCCTGGGCTGTCTCAACAAAACTTGGCTGTATAAACACGAAGCAGCGTTCTCCTGCCACGCCAACAGGACTGCTCGTGCTGTGAGCTCCTCGTTTTTTGAGGCACAGCTATTAATCATCACAGTAAATCTAAGAATTAGGCTGGCAGTATTGTTTGCATTCAAAAGAGGCTGAGTGGGATCCTGCTGCACTCATTCATGGCGGTGGGAATGTGGCCGCATCAGAAGGGCTGACGGTGTCTGTTCCCAATAGTCTGGACTTCAGAGATGAAAGAAATGGCCTGATTATTAGAAAAAGGGCTAATAATCATCTCAAACAGTTGCTCTGCCCTGAGGCAAGGTCATGATGTGCATGTCATCCACACATGTGTTTTTGTGGTGTATTTTTAATTACATTTACACAAGGGGATGCCACAATCTGCCTCTGTGATCAGCTCAGGTGCCTCCCTGTGCTGCTCAGTGTTGCACGGGCTGGCCCAGTGGCTCCTGTGAATGAGGAGAGTTTGTTTCCTTGTTTCCTGCAGACACCTTTTGCACATTTGAAGGCTGCTTAGGTAGCTTCCCTCAATTCTCTCTCTCTAGACTAATGCTTACAATTTTCTCCAGCTTCTGGACTCCGCCTTGCTTGCTGCGCCCATGGCTCTCCTCATGCCTCTCTTCTGGACTTTCTCCTCTTATTTTCAAAAACCTACAGGAAAAATATGAAAAGTGTAGAGTTTTGATCCTCGTGTCTTGTTTCCACGCCAATTACAACATTGCAAATGCTGTTTCCCTTACTTCATCCTGCTGTACAGCCTGGGAGGCAGAAGGGCCTGGCCTTGCTAACCAAGCAGTGAGGGGTTTCACCTCAAGTCCCTCTCAGCAGCACTTTGATTCCGGGTGCTGAATGTAGTGGCTCTAGGTGCAAATCCAGAATCTGATGGGAATGGGGATAGCTCAGCTGTGGAGTGCCTACAGCAAATTACAGTCCTGTAATAATGGTGATGAAAGCAGGAAAATGAGGACATCAACTCTGGGTGCCAAATACCTCTTCCTCTGAAACACCCACACTGCTGTCAGTGCTGATGCCTGTGCTTGTTGCACCCCCTGAAATGTCCCACTTCCATCTTGCCCTTTTTCCCTGTAGCTCTGAGCTGGAGGCTGATTTTAATGGTGACTCCTCGAACTCTGAGGTGAGCGAAGGACAGACCTCGCTGCTGGAGCCCCTCGCCTGCTCCAGCCCCATCCAGAGGTGGGCACCGCTCATCAGGAGCCATGTGCTGCCAGAGGAAACCTCCAAAACATCCAAAGTGGCTGATGGTAAGCAGTATCCTGACCTGGGGGTGCTCCAGCAGCCTCTCCTGAGACAGGCAGGACTGGGGGAGATGTTTCAAAGCAGAGGCTTTTCCCTGCAGTGTGGCCAGGTTATGCCTGTTAATGGTGTTTTTTGGGGGAGTTTCTGCCTTTTTGCTGCTGTAACTGAAGCACCATTTCCGTGGTGCAGAGTAACCTGGAGGAGTTGTGCCTCGTGCTTGGCTTGCAGGGGTGGGATGAATGTTTTCTCACTGATAAAATGTTAGGATGTTATTAGTCAATGCAGTATCTGCAGCACTTCCTAGGCAAGGGTGATGCTGGGAATTGCTAGAGAGTTCTGCTTGGGAAAATTCGTGTCTCTACAAGTAGCTGCTTAAGGTTTTTGTGTCCAGTGAAAGCACAAGGAGGAAAGAACATAGCTAGCAGAGAGGGGGAGAGGTTTGGGAAACATCTGCCTTCCAAGGGAAACTCTTGTCTGGAGCTGGTCAGAACGAAAAGACATGCTAAAAACAGCCAAATAAATGGTTCTGCGGAAAATAAAAGGCCTCCAGCACTCTTTTCTTCCCATCTCCCACTACCCCCGCAGCCATATATGCATTTTTAATCCAAGCAGAAAAGAGGGAATTTCATAGAGCAATTTAAATCAACTCCTGAATAATGGAGTCCTTGTTTAAGGCAAAAGGACAGCAGCAGACCCCAAAATGTGCCCAGCAGCATGTGACTCCATGTAGCCACTAAAGGATTTCTCCCCCAGTTTCACGCTGTCCCCCACCCCTGGCTGCTGAGGTCGTTTTCCTGCCCCCAGCCCGTGTGTGGGTTTGGGATAAGTACGAGGGTTCCTGCGCTCCGCACTGGGAGCTGCTCCCGCATCCCGCGGCGGGTGCGCGCTGCCCTCTCCCGGCTGGAGCCTGCTTGGAGAGCTGACCCGCGCCGCCGGGGATTTGGGGTTCTGTTCCTCTGCTTTGCTTTTCTCCCCGGCTCCGTTTTGTGCCCTCTGGCTTTTGCAGCATTAGCTGACCCTGTGTCCCTTCTGTTTCTGCTCAGCACTCCAGAGAGCCAACAGTTTTCAGTCCACGGCATTAAATAAGTATCAGAATTGGAGGAGAAAAATCCAAACGAGTGAGTAGAGCCTGAGAAGTGATTGTATTTTCTATTCATTCTGTTTTCCTGCCTTTTAGTTCTCTGCTTCCCCTCCTTTCCTTTAGGATTTTTGTATTTTGGAGTCACTAGTTGAGGAAACAGATATCTAAAATACATCAAACATATCTTTTCCATTTTCTTACCCTCAAAAGAAAAATTCCCTTTCTGTGTGACTTTACACAGTTCTCTGTGTGACTATACCCATCAGTAAGTGGTGTCCACTTTAATTCTTCAGATGAGAACACTCACTCCTATCCCAGAGCTGCATATTTTGTCTCTAGCCCTGCTTGCACTGATTGCTTTTGATCAGGTGGGACGCTGGGTCTAACCTGGTGTCACTCATTAGAAATGCTCCTGGAGGTGCCTGTTGACACACTTCCACAGGTGCTCTGTCACCTCTTTTCTTTTGGATAAAAACCTCAGGTGATATTTCTGGGTTGGTGAAAGGGACAAAGCCAATCCCAAGAGATGAGCTGGTGAAAATAAGTGTTAGTGGTCCTTGTCCTCTAGCAGTTTCCCTTGGTTTGGCCTGACCTGTGAGAATCACACAGGAAGGCAGTGATTTTGACAGAGGTTGGATCTGTGCTCTATTCACTTCTGGTCACCCCTCCCTGCTGGGTGGGGTCCCCAAACAAGACACCCACCCTCAGTTTCACCCCTGCTGCTTGGGACTGTGTGGCCCTCTCACCCTGGCACAGTCCCTCAGCAAGCACCCATGCTTTCCTCCCAGCCCCTAAGGACTGCCAGGCCCCTGCTGGGATTGGTCTCACCAGTATGGGGCTGGGTGAGCTTACCAGCATCCCAGAGCCCCTCAAAGCTCTGCCAGAAGTGCATTTGTATCTGGGAGTCTGGGGTGTTGGCAGGCTGAAGTGTCAAACATGTATGTACAGCAGCAGGAGAGTGGGATCTGCACATGTGACCGACTGCCATGATTTCTGAGCATGGAGACAGCAGGTTTTGGGGAATGGTGGTGACAGCTGCTCTTTAGCCCTGCCCTAAGCTGCCCTCTGCAATGAGGGTGATTTCTGCTGCTGCTCGGGGTCCCAGTTGCCTTCAGAGAAGTTATGGCTTTGCTTCTGAAACAAGTAGGATCCCTGTGCCCATTGTGGGACCAGTGCTCAAGCAGAGGCATTTCGGGTTGCTTGCTTTGAATGCCTGAAGAAAGCTTTGAGGTACCTACTGTGGGATGAATTTTTATATCTCAAACTATGAGATAAGATGCATTTCCTCTTCCTGGCATCAGCCTTGCCTTCAAGTCAGGTGCATAACAGCACTGTCACTACCATGCACAGTCCCTGGGAGGCCTCCAGTGCCTCACATCTGGAATAATTCAGCAAATCTCAGTAGAGTATGCACAGGGCTATTTCATGGTCCGGAGAGGAGGCCCCCACCAAGCTCAGCTTCCTCCCCTGTGAGGGTCATTCCCTGGAGAGGCAGCTGTGGCAGGCAGACAGGCAGGACAGGGCTGCATTCCCTGGGATTCCCTGCACCTCCGAGCCGTGAGGCTTTGCCATGCTCTGAGAGGCTGCACAGGGGGTGCCCCACAAGGGGAAGGCTCCCCCATGCTGAGGATGAGAAGGTGCAACAGCCTGTCCTCAAAGTCTCATGGCATCTGTGTCAGCCTTGGCTCTGCCTCTTCAGAACTGTAAAGCTTGTGGGAATTGGCATAGACATCAGAGTTTGGCTCTACCAAAGGCGTGGATTTAAAGTCTTGCCTTAATTGATCTCAATTTTTAAAAAATCAATCAATAATGAGGCTTGATCCAGGTTTGAGTGTGGCATAAGACAGACTGTGAGAGAGGAAAGCAGAGAAGACTGGAGGGGGTGTCACTCTTAATTTTGACTGATTTTCGGCTTGTTCTCAGCAAAGGCGTCACTTAATGGTTTGCCAATTAATTTTCCCCTCCTTGTGTTAAAATCTTCCTCAATGTGCCTCAAGGGCTCTAGAGGGAGCTAAAAGCCTATGAGAGGGAAGCAATGTGCTGCATGAGTCTGCCTGAACCTCAAGTATGCTGTCAAAATGAAGTGTAAAGCACAGTCAGCATACACTGGGAGCAGAATAAAGGCTTTTTTTACTCTCTGGAGGAAGACTGTAAGTCATAGTTTCTATATTTAATCCAATTTGATTACAGGAATTCATATGATCATCAGTCACATGAAAAAAAATCTGTCTCCTTTTCAGCCATATTTCCCCAAACACATATGTTTCATAAACAGCACGGGGTAGGCAGCCAAGGAGAGGAAATCAGTGTCACGGCTGTATTGGCTGCAAGGCTCAGAGCAGGATATTACCTTTCAAAACCTTTAATCCCCATCGCACGGCCACAGGGAACACCGTGCTCTTAATTTATCTTGGGATTTTGGGCCAAGCAGATCGTGATAGTGCCCTAGGGAACTTTTTTTTTTTTTTTTTAAATCCTGTTTTGAAAGCGAAGCTGAAAATACAGGTTCAGCATCTTGGTGGGAATGAAACCGTTTTCCCTGTGACAGACAAGGGGCTGTGGCTGGAGCAATGTTCTCACATGTGCAGGCCCTGTCCTTGTGAGCACACCCACAAGAGCTGGAGTGGGAAGCAGTTCTTCCATGGGCACGAGCAGAGCCCTGGGCTGGGGGTTTTATGCCCTCATCACTGTTCTGGCTATTGCTGCTGCAGCCCTTGCATTTCCCCTCCGTGTCCTGAACATGACATTTGCTGATGTTAGGAGGCTCAGGGTCTTAGTGGATCAGGCTGAACCCCACTGGCTCACTTATGCAGGTGGTGGTGGTGGCTTTTTTATCCTAATTGTGGATTCTCATGTTTTCCTGTAGCTCAGTTACAGAACATAAAGGTCAGCCCCTGGTTGCCATCCCTGCAGGAGTTCCTTAACAGGCTCCAGCAGAGTGTGTCCCTCCAGTCTTGATCCAACATACCAAGTTGCATGGAGATTGGGTACAAAGAGGTGAGACACTGAGAGGAAAGGAAACCCAACCTCCCTGCCCGGCTTGCCTTTGTTGGAATGCACATGCAGGAGCTGTCCTTTCTCTCTCTGGAGTGTTGCTTTTGTCCTAATGCAGATTTTAATCCCTATGTAGAAGAACCAAAGTTTGCTTTGGGAACCTGCATGGCTTTCAGATCTAATGGTTGGGTTTGGGAGTTAATAATTGAGCTATAAATATACTTGTCATGTTATAGCTAGACACGATCAGGGATACTTTTGTTTGTCCAAAGATTATTTATTATGTAAAATTCCCACAGGCACAAATATTGGAAAGTTCTCCTGACTTCCTTCAGGTGTAAGTTGCCTCCTTTCGCAATTATTTACCTTGCCTGTCTTAGGGGAGCCCCCATCATGCTGCCTGTTGTCCCTGCTGGGGAGGCTGTGGGATTTTTTCTGTCCTTACTGCCTCCAGGTGGATGCATTTCCCATTTTTTTCCCATTCTGAATGACAGCCCTCTCAGAAGTCATCAGTTTTCTTAATTTCTTGGAATTACCCAAAGTTCAAAAGTCACAGGTTGTTTTGACTGCCTGTGCTTCTGAGGCCCAAAGGCCCTCTAAAGAGGGCTGGTTTTCCAGAAAGTTTCCTGGAACTCAAAAGCTGCCTCACTACATCCAGCCAAAAAGTGGAAGCAGTTCAGGTCCACTGCTGAAAATATCCACATGTGTTTGGCACAGCATGCACACACACATGTGAGTGAGGCCATAAACTTCAATGTTGTAGGTCAGTTCTTCAGGTTTAACTCTATCCAGGCAGCTGTTTAATCTTCTGCTCTTGTTCTTTAATTGCAGACTTCATTTAAGACAAAGTCAATACCAATGTGAAGGTGAAAGTTGTGTTTTTTGCAGGCTTTCCTCTGCTATCGAGCAAGAAACCTGGGCCCCACTGGAAGGACAGCTCAGGCAGCTGTCAGAGTGGTGCTGCAGAGGAGCACTCCCAAACACAGGTAGGAAGGAGAATTGTGCAGGGCAGAATGACTGTAACTGCTGCTGGGGCTTGTCTGCTGTCAGCAGGCTGCCTCTGCTCCTTTCAATAGTTTTGGTCCTCACAGTAACCACTGAGGTTGGTGTTAGACTTGTGCTGCAAGTAGGGAAGAGACTTGGATTTGATGTAATCATTCCCAAACCAAGAGGCTGTGAGACTCAGGCCTCGATCACACGAGGAGTTAGCCACTAATGTGTTGCACCAGTCATAAAATCACAGGATAGTTTAGGCTGGAAAAGAGCTTGACATCTCCCACTGCTCAGGAGCATCTGTGTCCTTCAAGACCTACTATTTCCATGATATTTTCTGCATTTTTCTTAATTTTGGGGTTTTTTTCAGGGTGAGGAAGGGTGGGCCTGCCATGAGCACAGCACTGCGGCAGGAGGAGTCATGACCGACCATCTCGAGCAAAGGGCAGCATGTTCCCAGACTCCTGGAGCCAGGTGGAGCTGGGACCAGCCCACATCCTCCATGCCCTGGACAGTTGTTCTCACCCTTGGGTTAAACATAACTAGAATTGCTTGACCTCAGGGCCTGTGCTAGGAAAAAAATCAGCTCTTCCACATCCACGGTGGTAGCTGAAATCCGGTGCAGGACAATGGGGCCAGGAAGGGAATGTCCCAGGGGAGCAGAGCTGCACAATGCTGCCTGGCCACGCTGTGCATGAGGACAGGGGACTCCATCAGCTCCTGCTCTACAAGCACTGCTTAGTGGCCTTTTTCTTACTCTAAAAGGCGAGGAATAAGAAGGTGTTTATTTGTTTATTGTGTTTCTTACATTTTGCCATCTGAGATCCTGGCCAATAATAATTTTAGTCATCAAACAGAAGTGTGAAACGGAGTGGAATCATTATTGCCTTACTTCTGATGCTTCTGGGAAATGAAAAGTCAGACAGATTAATGGCTTCACCCATGTGAATTTGGGTATCTGGCACATAAATGGAAGCAGGAATTCAATCTTCACACCATCCATTATCACATAGCACTGATGATAAAATGCCTCCTTTTTAAGATGGAATGAAGAACTCTAGTTTTGTTCTGCTGGCTACATAAAGTGGGTATTTATCCCTGTTATTATCTTCAGCAGAAGATTTTGGTGGCCAGAGTAATGAATTTAAACCTTTACCAAAGGAAAAATAATCATAAGAGGGAACTAATTGATTTGTTTAAAAGTACCATCTTGCATTTTATAATCTTTTCTGGGTCACTTCTTTCATTCCTACCTGTGCTACATAAACATGCAATGTTATAAAAACATTTGGAGAGGATGGATAATGGTCTCTTGTGCTTGCTCAAAACTCTAAGGTGATGCAACTGGAACACAGGAGAATAGAGCAGATCTGCTCTTGTCTGTTTTCCTGGAGATAGGACTGTTTCTTTCTAAGGAAAATATTAAAGGTAATTCATAAAGATATGACAGATTCTTTGCATGAATAACATTATTTTTAGACTATTAAAATTTGCAGTAGTATTAGATTTCCACTCCTAGAGAAATATTAGCCCTTTAGGGGGAAAAGCTTTTCTTACATTATCATTTACATATGTATTTGTGTACAAATTAAATATTATGTTCATTGCTATTACGTTAAGATTAAAATGGATTAAAGTATTTTATGAAATAAAAGCTACACAAAGCAATATTTTTATACACCTAAAATAGTACTTTTTTTTCATGCACTTCACAGTTGGCTTCTTGCAAGAAGCCACCAGAAATTACAAGAGGTCATTCCAAACCCTGCAGCCCAGTATTTCAAAGAAAAGAAGCAGCCAGGGAGATGCCTGAAGACACACATCACTCTGTTCCCCACTGTCCTTTCCAGGGCAGCACCACAGGTTCTCCATGGACCCCTCTTGGGAATGGGACACTGGCTGCTGATTTTTATGAGCCTGAAGACACAGATAGTGACATTGGGACACACTCAGCCTGTGACTGGAAGGAAAAAACACAGAAATTTACCCGTGAACCAGAGGATTTTAACAGGAAGTCAAAAGTGCTATCATCTCTGGATTTGAAAGAGGAAAATGGCAAAAATACCAGGCACCCAGAAGAAAAGCTTGAGCAAGAGTTAAAGGAGGCAAAAAAGAGGCTGAGGCTTCACACTCAACAGCAGCCCTTGCATGGCTCCAACAGGACAGACCTGGGTGGGACCCGTCCAGGGTGTGGAAACAATGGAGCCCCGTGGAGCCCAGAGAAGAAGGAGGCTGGCTGGGCAAAAGAAGTGTTCAAACCATCCAGTTGTCCTGGGCCTCTCTTATCTGCAGCTGGTGCTCCACCAAGTTTGTCAGCTGACACAAAGGATGCTCTGAGGATTCCAGATGTGGTTTCCAGGGAGCATGCAGCTGGCCAGCCGAAATCCCCGCTGAGGCTCATAGCCAATGCTATCAAAAGGTCCATTTGGGAGCCTCTAACCTCGAGTCCAGAAGGACTAAAGCAGGACTCAGGAAGCAAAGTCAAAGCCTCTTCAGAACAAGTTTTCTTCAGCTTCCCCAGCACTCCTGGGTATTCCCAAAGCCAAAGGAACAGGAACAACAACAACACTCAATCACAGGATCCTAAAGTAAGGGAGTGGGCAGGAAAGTATGTAGGAGATGGGAGCCCTTTCTCAAATCCATCTCATTCTTCTGTCGGCTCTGAAGAGATATCTCTAAGGGATTACAGGGAAGAGGTATCCTTCACACCTTACAGGCCTTCCAAGACAACCCATATACCTCAGAAATCAATTTGCACTAAGATGGAGGAAGTCCCAGGACTCCTAGAAAGGTTTACCTTTGAAGACCGTCCTCTAGGGGCTCCCAGGGATGAGATGTGTATCTGTAAGGAGAAGTCCATGCTTCTTTCATCTCCAGAGCCCAAGAACTCCTTCAGGGACAGTCTGGATGACTCTGCACAAAATGGGTCACTCTTCAACAGAGTGAGAAGTAAAGCTCATGAAAGGGAACGGAATTCCTTGGTGTCATCTCTGCCTGTCATGAAGGACTATTCTCCAGAAAGGTTGTGTTATCCTTTCACAGGTGAGGACCTGAGTGGAATTACTTTGTTATTGTTACTGTTTTGATTATTATTATTATTACTATTTAGTGTTATTATTGTGTAATAGTACTTATTCTTCAGAAGACCTGTGCATGATCATGCAAGCACATACCTATTGTGCATTATATTTGATTTCTACTTACTTTCTACTTAAGGACACTTAATAAATACATTTTTTGGTTAGAGTTTAGGAGTTGCTACAGATTTAAAGAAGCAGAGTGGATTTGCAAGCAGAATGCAGCTCCCTGGACCCAAGTTTGGTTTGCTGCTCTCTGCTGTTCAGACACATTTGGATCAGGGAATTCTCCTCAAGAGGTGGAAAGGGTAGCAAGGCAGGGTGGGATGCTGGGCAGAGCAGCTTCTGTGGTGACACTAAATGGTAGAAAGAAGACTACATCAGGCAAGCAGAAGGATGAGCACAGAAAACTCCAGTTGCTGCAGTGCAGAGTACATTTATTTTTCTTCCCATGAGGAACCAGAGACTGAAGCACTGTGGTTGCAACAGCAAGAAGCTTTGCTCTGTGCTTTCTCAGCAGGTGTCTCCTCAGCTCTGCTGTCAGACTGACTGAACTGTGGACATACTTTTCGGAGCTTTGCAGTGTCATTAATATCCCCTTTAATTTGAGAGGAGAGAGCACCTTATTGACCTCCTCTGACCTACTTGTGAGTCTATCTGGGCAGTGATTAGGGCATCAATTTTCAAGTTTGCTTGCAAGAGCAAGGTTAGTATTAAAATTGCAGACAAGTCCAAGAAATATTGATGTCAGACCAAGAGCAATCTGAGTAATCTGAACATAGGCTCAGAAAGAATTAAGTGCAGCACAGATTCAGGTATGAAATATGAGGCCCAAGGGCTGTGCCCACCTGTTTTTCTCTGTGATCTATCTTTCCAATGCAGAAAGTCTCAGTCATGTAACTAAATAACTACTGAGTTTTGTTGACATACCTGTTTGTTTCTTACTTTATTAAATTGCAGCCCAAACTGCAACCCCAAAATTGCTGCTGTACCACAGCAATAAAATCTGTTTGTAGAACGTAAAGTCACTGTAATGATCCCAGTGAGCTGCCAGATCCTTTTGCATCCTTGTGCTTCAGAACTGCCACACACTGTGAGGAAGATGCAGTGTGTAAGCCACTTGATCTGGAGCTCATTAAAACTGATAGAATAACTCCTACTCTTGTCCCTGAATTTTTGGATTGGATTCTTGGAGCATCCTTTATGGAACAGCTCACAAAACCGGGCATTCCCATTGAGCCACAAGATGCTAAGGACTGCACTGAAGCCATAGAGAGTTGCTAGTTCACACTTCTCCCTGTGGTCTTAAATGGGAGGCCTTTCCAGAGTCTGTACCTCATCACTGCCCATCAGCTGAGCCAACATACTCTTAACTAAATGCGTTACAATAATTGGTATGTTGTGTTCCCACTAATATGGGAAAAGTTCTTGTAAGGTTTGAATAATGCTATGCCTTTTTGATGTTGAAAATATTTTGGAAAAACATGCAGGAGTAACATGTTGCATTCCTCTGCTGTGTAAGCCAGAAGAGTAATTATTACACTTATTAAATATAGACAATGCAAAGTCTGTTTAAAAAAAAAAGAAAAGGAAGCTCTAATCTAGTCATTTGCCCAGTAACCTGTTATCTTCAGTGTTTCAACACTGTAGCTCTCTGAAGTTTTTAAAACATTCATATTTGAGTAAGTCAAACTGGTAAAGAGCTGAGTCCTTCTTGGCTCTCATAAATGGCATTTCTGTCTCATACAGGCCCTTGTCAGAGGTCCAGGCTTGGCAAACTTTAGTCATGAAGTGATGACAAGCTTTAGCCCACATTTTTTGTTACTATTTTCCTCTCTTGAAATTTACCACAACTTTCAGAAAATTTCTTTAATGAAAAAAAATTACTCCCAGCACCTTGCAGAAGCCAATTTAATGAGACTCCTTCTAATACTCCTCTTGGCTCCTTGCAGGAGGGCTTTTCTGTTCTGTTTGGGGCCAAACTTGTTCTGTGCAGGTATGGTTGGTATTATGTCACACTGCTGTTTCCCCCCTCAGTGGTTTGTGGGTCCAGAGAATGAGCTGTATGATAGAAGTCCTCTGCTCATGGCAGAGAAATCCCCTGGGGAGTAACCAAATACTTGGAAGCCACTTCTGATATTTAGTATGTTCTGTCCTTTCCTCAGTGCTCAGCCTCAGCTGAAGCTCAGCAGGAAGAAGCAATCCTCAGAAAAATGAAAGCATCTTAGCAGCAGATTGCCCGTTGTTCAAACCTACACCTGCAGTTGCACCTCCCATATGGGTCACTCCAGTTTCTGATATCCAGACCTAATTTGAAGACTTTCTGCCTAACACTTTCCCTCTGTTTTGTAAGAGTTCATCCTCAGAGCCACTTGGAAATTTGGGGCTGTGCAGAGATCCAGCTGCACAGACAACGTGTGTGGGACATAGACAAGGCTTACTGAGTTAATGGGGGTTCATTCACACTTTCCAGGGAGAGAATGGTTTTAAAGAAAATCAATCCCAAGTTTCCCTGTAGAATATACAATTGTCCACAAATAACCACACTGGAGTTCATAAGTGCTGTTCTAGATTTTTGATTTACTGCACAAATATCTTTAAGGCTTTTGTCCTTTGATGCTTCCTTCCAACCTGCAATAAACACCCTCACTAAAAAAAAATTGATCAATAAAATTGTTCAATCGGATGGCTAACTGTTCTCCCCTAAGCCTACTTGCCCTTTTGAAATTCAAAAAAATACCAAAGTGCCATGTTAATTACTGATACTTTAAGCAGGATAGCCAGTTCAGCTGATGAGAAAATTTAATGTGCTATGAACTCACTTTGCTGATTTTGTGCACCCCTAGACTGAGAAGGGATTGCCTGCAAATGTTTCAGGTTCCCATTACTGCATCATTGTGCCACGGAAAATCTGTATGTCTGCAGTGTTCTGCTCAGTGAGGACACTGCTCTTGCACTGATTTTGTACTTTAAAAGGGCAACTGAGGCACTAGAATATTAATTACATGCATGAGACCACAGGAGAAATCTGTGGAGAAGCAGAGCTGTGAAGCCAAGTCCTCTCTTTCTAGTGGATTCTACTGGATTTCTACTGGACATTGTTTTCATTTCCTGCCTCATACCAGCTCCCATCTGGTTTTGGACACCAGTCCCCCAGGAGATATGTGTAACTTTATCTCTCTCTTTTGTAAACACTGAAGTTCTTACAGTGGTCATGATTAACTCCCATGACTTTATAAAATTATGCAGTCTTGTACAGTTACAGAGGAAGCCAACAGATTAATATAGCATTATGTTATCAAAACAGTTCCTGCTCCAAGATGTCGTGTGTATTTAGGCTGCAGTCACTACCATGACACAAAAACATCCCAGGAAAGAAAGGGAAGTGAGCTGTGACAGGCAGATTGACACCAGTGGTGGTTTTCCCTATAAACCTCCAGGACAATCAGTAGTGCTCCCACATCTAACACAAGGGATCACCTTATAAGCCTTTTCATGTCACACCTCCTTTGTGTTTCAGAGGACCTCAAGTTTCCTGGGAGAATGAATACCTTGGATGTTCATGTTCAGGGAGAGGTTCTCAAAAGCATTGCACTTTCATCCAAGGCCTTGTTACATGGGGAGGGAAAGCTCTAGTACAACACTTGCTGATTGGGAAATTAGGAGATGCTAGAGTACTTAGGAAATAAGAAATACGTAATAAATAGCTCCCAGTCTGAAGGAATGAGATGCCTGGAAAGTGAAAATCCAAGGTTAGAAGACTTGAGTTAATATTTAGAAAAGAACCTTCTTTTTTGAGATCAGTTCTGTAGCAGATCGAGCTTTAAGGCTTGGCATATTTGGAGGCAAATTATTATCATCTAACTTTAGTATTGCAGTTCTAAGTTTCAGATTTGAATGACTCAGTAAAAGTCCCTAAGTTCAAACATTTCTATGTTTGTTTTGTCCAAATTCTCTCAGCTGTTGGCTAAGTTCTGCCTATCCCACCCTGCTTAGTTTTTGAGGGGTTTTTTGGGTTTTGATTTGGGGTTCTTTTTGTTGTCTGTTTGGCTTGGTTTTGTTGTCTTGAGGTTGAAATTTGCATCTGGGGTGCACTTTAGAGCATATTTCTGGTCTCTCTCACAAAGAAACAGCCAAAGAAAACAGGGTTTGGGTATTGGGGTCCCTTGACAGGGGTGAGGCGTTTTGGAGCAATATGAATGGCTTTTCTCTGCAGAACAAGGTGCAAATATCTGTCTCTCCACACCAGCGAGGCATTGGGAGGACTGGGAATACTGTGAATCTATTCTGTGCACAGGCATCAGATTCCTTGTGCTCATGAGACGGCCCTTGGAAGCCTTTGGGGAGGTCACTGACCCTCTCTCTGACCCAGAAAGGCAGAGAGTTCCTGAGGTACACGCCATGAGGAGGAAGCAGGTGCCCTTGTGTTGGAGCAGGCTGCTTCTCCTCCAGACCTTGTAACGCCTCCTAAATTATTGATACCCCTCAAAGAGGAGGACAGGGGAAGCGGTCACTTATTCCCAGCACAGCTGAGAGAAGAAAGGGAGCGTGTAATTGCTTGTGTTTCCAACCCCGCTGGGCTGCAAGGTTTGCCCTTTGCATATTGTGGAATTTGATTTCTCCAGTAGCAAGACCGCAGGGTGGTTACTGCAAACCTTTGGTTGCACAGGGAGAAGCAAGGTGGGTGAGTTTCCTCATTAAAAGGAGCAGTGGCTGATGCCCCCACACCTGGAGGGCTGTGTCTGACTGTCCCTGCCGGGCACAGAGGTGGAGTGCAGCAGTCCTGTGCAGAGCATGGGCAGCGTGTGGCAGTGGGGTGGCCGCAGCACTCGGGAGCCACCAGCCCCTGGCAGGTGCAAGCAGGAGCTGTGTCCCTTCTCCAAGCACTGCAAGGTGGGGAGGAGTGGGCTGGCAGCTGGGGCAGGTCTGGGGCAGAGGCCCCTGTGAGGCTGGAGACCCCCCTGGAGTGCTGCTGCACCTCCGTGCTCAAGGACCTGCATCCCAGAAAGGATGGCAGGACCCAAGTCGGCTCCACTGAGCCCTCGGAGCTGGCAGCTTCACTGAGCACAAGGACTGGGGAAAAAAAGAAAAGAGGCAGAATTTCTGCCTCAAATTACTTGGTTTTGCTTTTATTGCTTTACTGTCTGGGATGTTTCATGGATCCTGAGTTTAAATTAGGGCTGGAGGCAAAAGTCCTGCTTCAGCCCTGAGACCCAGAACAAGGCAAAGAAGAAACATTTACACTGGGAGAAGGGGAGTGATTTTCATCTGAATACAGCTTGCACCTAGAAAGCCAACTGTTACCTTGTAGATACAAAGAAAAACTAGCACTGTTAGCTTTAAATAATGTACATTTCCAAGATGCCCAGCTGTTAACCATTAACCCTGTAGCAGGTTGAAGCATAGAGACAGATGTTCCAAAAGCAGTTTTATTCTCTGAAACAAAGAGAATGAAGCTATGCGTTAGACAAATTAAGAAGAAATGCAAATATTTACACCCAGTTGAAACAAGATGCTGGAAAAACAGGCGTGATAAAATTGCTGCAATTAAATGTAATTTAATTTATAATTCTGAAAGCATGCTTCTTCCAAAGGCAGCCTTTGAGTTTTCCTTATGGAGTGTATTGTTGTGATGTATGGATTTTCCTGACTTCTTATGGCATTTTAATCAACAGCCCAATGATGTGATAATATTCCTAAGGCAGAAAAATAAGTGACATTTGTTTAGACATAATTAATGAAATATTTATGTTGCATGAGGCTGTGTGATAAAGCCCTGTTCTCTTAGTCCATTTGCTTCTGATTACATTTGTGATTTTTTTATATGACCAGACATTCTGACGCCAACTATTTTACACTGAGCAGATGTCATGTAGTAAAAATGGGTGCCAGATGCTACAAGCCACATAAGGGTAATTTGTTTAAGAGCTGGCTCAGACTTTGTGCATTCAATTACACTGTATAGTGAGCCTTATACAATCATTTGGGTAATATGGCTAACTTCAGATATACATTTTAATGAATGTTGAGTGCATTCAGAACTGTGTGCTACAAGCAGAGTGCTCAAGGAATTAATTTATTTGTTTGTAGTACCTAGAAAAAAAAATGAAATATGTAGCCAGACATTTTTTAACAGGGATCAAAAATTTAATTAGTGCTGTCAGCTGAATTTCCAAATTGCTCTAGGTGCTGCTGATTAGAACTCAGGGCAGGTGCAAAGTGTCTGTTTAAGTTAAAGAACAGTATTTTTTGCTTCACTCACCATTTTGTTCCTGCATTTTAGGATATGAACACCTACCTGTCAGAAAACAAGCTACTGAGTATTCTACTTCATCCTCCGATGAGGAATTTGAATCCAAGCCTTCGTTAATGCACAAGGTAATGTTGACTTAGAAAGGTATTTCCTTAGCTGGGCTGTATTTAAAATTCATCATATGATTTTGATCTAAAATACACAGCAATTCCTCAAAGTGGGGATCGGAACGCTGGAGATTGCATGTCACGGAGAGAAAATACATTAAACATCTTTAAGACAGATTAACATAACATTTCTTTTACCTCTTTGGATCTTTAATTCCCCCAGGTTACAGCAGTGCTGACAGAGGAGGTCTTAATTTGACAAACAGACATGTTTCACTGAAACCACTTTGAAGCTTCATTCTTAAGTGGCCTTAATATGTAGCCCAACAAGCAAACTATTGAAAAAATTAAACCAAACAGATGCAGATTTCCTTTGGGAGAATACAGATTCATTTGAGAAGTGCTGCAGGCAGGTTGCCTGGAAAACACTCTGTTTATCCTAATCAGCACAAGTGTGTGAGCCACAAAGTCACACTCAGGCCCTGTACCCTGAAAGAGCTGCCTGCAGGAGTGGGAGCCAGGGGCTACAGCACCCTTAACCCTCCATACCCAGCTCTGATGTGAGGAAACACAGCTTTTACTGTCTGAATATCTCATCAGAACTGTGTTTCTCTCTTTCCTGTGGAGAATATCAGTAAGTGGAGTTAACAGTATGAGGTGGCCTTTTGATTTGTTGCCTTTGGGGGTGGGAGGAAGAGGAAGGAAAGAAAGGTACTGAAACCATTGAAAAATATGAAAGCTAAGTGGGACTTTGAATGGAAACAGAGGAACCAAAACACAGCAATGTGTGGCAGCACTTGACACCAGTGGCCCTGTGTCAGGATGCACTGAGATATCAGGATTCTTCATTCATCTTTCCTGTTACAGGAAAGACAATCTGTAGTATGATAATGTTATGGTGAATTAAATAAGGTTTAAATAAAATAGAGAAAAGAAGGGAGACATGGGAACAAACTGGATAAAAGCAACCCCCAGCAGTTCAGGCAGTCACAGGGAGGGCAGGACCAGGCAGGGAGAAGGCAGAGCTCCAGGGGAGCTGCCAGAAATGGGATGAAGGATCAGCTGTTGCACATGGGCATTAGCAGTGATTCAGTTTTGATGCACGTTCCCCACTCTGTGTGTTTCTTTCAGCTGCCTCCTACACATCCCTTTTCATGCCAGTTCTGGCTGCTATTTTGCCAGTACCACTGGTATCTGGCAAAACTCAGTGGGAAAAATTTTACTGACTTCTGGGCTGGTTAATTTTTTAATTGTCTGGACTATGATGCTCGTGTATGCTGTTTCCTCAAAAGTGGGAACACCACAGCCTTGAAGCACATCAGGATATCTTGAGTTAAAGGCTAGATGGAGCAATGGCAGGTGGTTCCCTGACCAGCCCTGCAGTATGTGCTGTCCTGATCTCCTGACAGCAGCAGCAAGTGCCCTGCTGAAAAGCAAAAATCTCTGTAATGCAGCACAGAAATAGCATTGGAGAAGGTTTCACAGGGCTTCAGGTACTGTCCCATGATGTAAATTTTACATAGCAATGGAAATGGGTTGAGTTTCCTCAAACTAGTGCTTTCCCCAGCCTGTGCATGGCCATGTACAGAGGGATGTTACATACAGTCAGCTTTGTCATTTGGACACTTTTCATTGACACACTTCCCACTCACTTAGGGTGGCATTAAGAGCTTGTAATGACTTAAAGCCAGCGTACTAAAGGCATGTAAATGTTCCTGCAGAAATGTTTCCCTTTTGGCCCAAGCACCCTGCAGTAGCTCACCCTGCTTTGGGCAGGGGATTGGGTCAGACCCATCTCCAGGGGTCTGTCCCAACCTCAGCAGCTCTGTGATTCTGGGGGAGGCTGGAAGAAAGCTGCAATAGCATAAGCACACTTATTGTGATTGCCTTTTTCTTTCTGTCTGTGTCTTTTGTAGGCAAAAAGGGCTCTCAGAAAGAGAAGGAAGCTGGAGAAGGAGACAAAGCAGTTGATTAAACAAGAGGAGCTGAAGAGACTTCACAAAGCACAGGTGAAAATGTAGCTCGCATGTGTCCCCTTTGTCTCCCAAGGGTGGCTCATGAGGATGGGGGTACCCAAAATGGGCTCTGCATCTCACATTGCTCACTGTGGCTCACTGCCTTCTGTGCTGAAATCCCTGCAACCACCAGGAGCAGGAAGGTGTGTGTGGCAGGGCCCTGTATCTCTCCCAGTGACAAATCCATGTCAGTCCCTGGAGATCATCATAATTATCATCATACTTTGGTAATTGTGGATGAAGAATAAGAGGGAATAATGACTGGCAATAAGAATACACTGAAGAGGGAAAGAGATAGAAAGGGGATGAAACAACATCAGCCCCACAGAATGTAAGAAACTCGGCTATTACCTCTGTGTAATAAAGGAGGGTACAAAAATCCAGTGATGGCTTTTGTTCTCTCCCTCCCATAACAATGGAAGTGAATAATTTTTTTCCTTAATGATGGAAAGTCACTTCATTTTATACAGGCCTTGCTCTTCAGAAAGTGCTAGGAAAGCTCTGGACTCTACTGACATGTTATTATTTCCAATTACGGTTAAAGATTTGTAAATGCACTTCTGCACAATTTGATCTCAGATGAATCCTATTTAACACCAAGGAAGAGCAACTATGTTTTCGTTTTTATCTGAGAATTGTAAATTATCTTGAAGTAAAATTAGATGCATACATGCCTACTCTTATTTTACTGCTTTGTGGAGACAATCCAGTCCAAACTTTTTGAATGATCTTTCGTATTTGTTAGGTTGTTGCTGAGGGCTTGGCTTGGAATGCCCTAACACAGCCTGAAATGAGAACTGCTGAGCATCTGTCTTTGACATTTCAACCTTTTAAGGTGTTTCATGCCTTTTATCCCCACCACACCTCTGAAAATCTTATCTAAAAGGGAATGGACAATGGATGTAGAAATCCTTCCTGAAGTGCCACTGAATTGTCACATCTTAGCTATTAGAGCCTTTTCCTTCTGGGTCAAAAGCTTGTGAAGTATGAAAGCAAACCAAACAAAATCCCATGGACAATAAAATAGTTAACAGAGCTTTCTAGCTGTAAACCTTCCATATTTATATGCGCTTGACTAATATAATATCTCTGAATATGAAAGCATTGACTTTTTAAAGCCTTGTGAGACACAGAAACATTACAATCTCTTTTTTACAGTGGGAGAGCTAAAACTCAGAAAAAACGGAGGTTCTTTTGGTACCTGTGGTACTCACCCCCATAAAATTGTGATTGACACCTAGTGGCATTTTTAAGTTGCTTATGTGCTTGGAACACTCAATGAGTTGGCAAGAGCCACGACTCCTCCAAGACCTTTCCAAGCTGCTTCTCTAACTGCTGAGACCATCTTTTGCCTCTGAATTTTGAAGCTCTGTCTGTAGCTTTTATATCATTACATTTTTGCAGGCAGTCCAGCGCCAACTAGAAGAACTGGAGGAAAGGCAAAGAGCTCTGGAGATTTTTGGCGTTGAGCTGGAGAGAGAACTAAGAGGAGAAGCAGGTACACAAAGCAGTGTTTGCTTGTTTGGTGGTGGGTTTTTTAACCTGTTTCAAAGCAGAGGGTTTTAATGGTTGTCATGGAAATAGTTTGGTGCAAAATCTGAAAAGGAACAATAACTGTCAGGACAAAAATAATTCTTTAACCTTTTTCTCAAACTCTCTGTTAATTCAAGTACCTTACATTGAAGGCTTTAAATTTTCTGTTGGTTATCACAGATTTGGAACGATGTACAATGCTATTGAACCTGAATTTACTTTTCCCCTCATGCTCCCCCCCTTTTTTTTTTAAGTCCCATCCTGAGCTTAATTTCATCTTGTGGAGGGAACCAGTGAGGTTTCCAGGAGCTGTATCTCAGTTACCAAGCCAGCAGCAGCCCATGCCTAGTAACAGAGTCCTTAATGACTTCCCTGGAGTGTGAAATGCCATTAATATGATTAGAGCTAGTGGCCATGCTATAGCAACAGCAGCATGCAGGCACACACGAGATCCCAGCAGCACAGCTTTTCACCCAGTGGGCAGAGGATGACAGGGATGTCATCCTGGCCCCAGCCAGAGGCAAGGTTTTCCCTCACCTGAGCTGACACTCCCAAGCCCCGAGGGTTGTGGGATGCTGCCACAGCCTTGGCACTGCTCCCCAGCACACAGGGTGAAGCACAGGGACAGGACACCTGGGGGCTCCTGCCAGGCTCAGAGTGGGGATGGGTGTGTGAACCATGCACGTCAAGGACTTC
The DNA here is from genome assembly GCA_020086605.1 of Lanius collurio. NCBI lineage: Eukaryota > Metazoa > Chordata > Aves > Passeriformes > Laniidae > Lanius > Lanius collurio. The sequence goes on from JACBWW010000041.1 coordinate 6,040,313, forward strand.
AGAGGGGACGGTGGTTCTGTGCTGAAGGGACTGACAGCCTGAATGCAAATGTGTCTTTATTTACCTCCACTTTAGAAAACTGAGCCTTGTGTTTTCCTGACAGGCAGTTGCACAACACGGAAAACCCAGATATGTTTTGGCACTTGATCTTGTTGTTGTCTTAACCAGGCAATCCAGTCCAACATGCTGGGCTTTTTAATGCCATACTTCAGAGCTGCTCTCACCCCTATTCTGACACTGCACTAATCAGTTTGGCAAGACAGCATTCGCCCAACCTTTTATATTTATTAACTAATTTCCTAGAATTGATCATGTCAGTCTATTCCAAACTTTATTTAAAAGGCTAGCATCTATTTTTCTTAAATGAAAACATAACCCTTTATCAAAGAGCACTCACCTTACTGCCTGTGAGAAAGTCTGTTAAAAATGCTTTGAGGATTTGGAGAGTTAGATTTTTTTCTTGATTTGTATAAAGGTGGTTGTTTTTTGGAAACCTCAAAAATATAGAGGGACAAGAAGCTTCTAGCTCTTGGGATGGACACCAAATACCAGGATAAATGGCCTAGAGCCACTTCTTGTTGTTGCTGTTTTGACAATCGCATTTCCTAAAGAAGGCTGTCTGCCAAGAGATCGATGCTTCTCATTCTCTTACCATCCTTGGTAATTGGATTGCCCTCATTAAGGTGAAAGTACTGTTTTTTTCTCCCTGTTGATTGTTTGTGTGTAGGTGGCCAGTTACAAATAGGGCAGATACTGAAACGTAGGATGTTACTGTCTCTCAATAACTCTTCTGGTGCAAAAGCACGAAGCTGTGAGTTTCCCAGAGAAAATGTGAGTGCTTTGTTGCTTGTAATAACATATGTGTAATGATGTAGGAATTGGTGAGTTTAATATTCTGTTCAAGCTTCCTAAAAATAATGAGCATTATTGTTTAATGAATGACCAGTGTTTATTAGGTTAAGTTGTATTTAAGCAGGTCTGCGCTTATGCAATTCAAGTGATTTAATAGGTATTATTAAGGTAATTAGAAAACGATCACAGTTCAGCAATAATATTGAGCTGCAAAGGTTGTGAATAACCAAATTTAGAGGCAGGCCTGCAAACACCAGTCTTCAGTGACATTTACGCAACTCTCCTCTAATAATTCTGTAAGCCTGGGATGAATGGCCCCTTTGTTAGGGGGAGTTATTCATTAGCTCCTCAACTGAATTAGAAGAGAACATGTGTGGGTGTGAAACAACTGCCATGAAGACTGATGAGCAAAATGAGGTTTTGATGATCTTCTAATTGTAGTGACAACAATTCATGCATTTAAAAAAAGAAAAACCAACAAAGCCCCCCAAAAACACTCCAAAAAACCTGAGAAAAATAGTATCAGTCCTATGAGTAATTTTTCATGCTCGTTATTTCCTTTATTCTGCTTCAAAATAACAAATAATAAATCACTGATGTACCGTTGCTTTGTTTTCCACTGACATTTGTGAAGGCTTATGGAGAGCTTCTGCCTACAAGAAAATACAGAAATAAAAATCCCAAAACAGGCTTTCCACTGAAATTAGCATAATGGCTCAGTTGACTAAACAAGTCATGAACAATGATGGTAAAGAAGAAAACCTACGTTGAGAGAGAATGTCAAGAGATGTCTCTGTGCTTTGGAAGGTGAACAAATACCTGCACATGTTGTAGATAGTTTTTGATTTCATAAAAAGCATATCCAAGGTGTCTTGGAATTTTCAACAGAGCCAAAAGAAATCAGTTGCAAACCTGTAGAAATAAGGAATAGGAGGTTTAACTGTACCTAAAATGATGCAAACTGGCCAAGACCCCTTTACCGTGTGATGACTGTAAGGAGGGACAATCTGGAGAACAGAAGGTTCAAGTTTGGAGAGCAGTGTTCAGTAAATACTCCTCCACAGCCTGTACAGTTCTTTCAAAAGTGATGAAAATAGAAATACTTATGATTTAATTAAAAGAATGTCTGACTTTCAAATGGATCCCAGTCAAAAGAGACTTGGATAAGCCAGGAGGAAAGGTTTGCTTTAGCAATGCTGTAGGGAAAAGCCAACATGGCTCACAAAACAAACTCACAAATTGTTTTCCCTCTAACCTTTAAAAAGATCTGTCGAACTGCATTATGCAAAATGCTTCTTTGGTTTGTTCTGCCCTTGGAAGGCATTGAGCACTCCATCAGACTTAAGTAACGATTAACATTGGTAGTAACAAACATTTGAAAAGCTCAGGGAAAAAATGCCCCTGGAAACACTTAGGCATTCTGTAGGATGGAGGAGGAGGCCAAACAAGGGCTACTTTTATTTCATCTTGCACTGGGGATTTTGCAAAAATGAATGGTTTTTTGCAAAGTGTGTTATCTTTGCTTACCTCAATCAACCTACAATACACAGTCTTCTATTAGAGATATAGTGATTTTAAAGTGTAAGGAGGAAAAGTTAAAAGAAGGAATATTTTTGCCTAAACAAGGAAACAACAAAAATGGAACAGTAGCCTTTTGTGTCTGTGCTGCACTTATGCATAACAGCAATTGCAGTGTTTTTCTGACAGTAAAATAGATCAAATTTTGATTATAACTTTTGATGCTGGTATACAAAGACCAAAGGCTCTGGATACTAATGCTGCATCCCTGAACTGGATCTGTAAGAAATGGGCATGCTCCAGCAAGGACTGCTCCTGCAGTCACTCTGAGAAGACACTTTTTATCACCGCTTGCTGACCTGGAAGATCCCACAGGAACACATCCATTACTGCCAAGTTTTAATGGAATCAGGCAGAAATTGAAGAGAGATTGCTCTGCCTTCTCCTGCTGTTTTATCCTCCTGTTTCATGGTGATTTCCAGTTGGGGTCAAGTCCTGATGACAAACTGCAGAACTGCACCCGTGCCAGCATGGGGGCCCAGGTAACTCCTCTGGTGCTGGCAGGAGGTGACCTGGGTTCCCTGGGATGATGGTGTCTGGTGAAGGCATGCAAATGGACTGGTGATCCCAAACACCCAGCAGTTTCCCTCAGCTCAGGAAGATGGCTAAAGGGCTTCATTGGGTGAGATCGTTGCTGCCCCAAGGAGACGGGCTTTAAACTGCTGCTTTTGAGTGGAGTCAAATCCTGGCTCTGACCTAAAAGTGAGAGGCAGCTTAAGTTGTAGAGACAAGAGGGTAATTCCTGGGGCAAAAAAATAAATCACATTTCAAAATGACAAGAAAGAAAGAAAGGCATCAGAAACACTGCTGAACTGCCCAGGACTCTGTCTGTCTCTCCCCTTGGTAATCTAGTTTAGTGATACTCTTGTAATTGGTGTCCTGAGACCTTTTGGGTTAAGTTTTGGTGCTCTCAGTCACATAAAACAAAGGTGCAGTCCTCTTAGATTAGAAGAAATCCTAAAAGCTTCCACCCATAGAAAACAGCCAGGCTGGTTTGTAGGGATTTTATTGTTGCTTATCTAGCACTGTGGTGTAAGGCCTGAGGAGCAAAGAGCCTGTTCCCCTGCCTGCTGGGATGCTCCTTTTGCTGCATCCTAAGTCTGGCCATCCCTGCTTCCATGTGTGGTAGACAGTGCAAATATCATGTGCTGGGGCAGGAGCATGGGCTGGCTGTTGGCTTTATGCTTCTGAAGGTACCAGTGTGCCACTTAGATTGTTGCCTCAACCTGGAGCAGTGAAAGATATTTGCTTCTTACAAGTGATCCCCATTTTGTGGCAGCAGGCAGTGGATGGGCAGAACAGGAGTGGGAGATGTGTTGGCAGTGCCATCACTGTCACTAATTCTGCATCAAAGGGAGGTGGGGTGGCTTTGTTTTGTGAAAAAATAAATGGAAAATGTGAGGTCATGAGGATGTTACAAAGGACAGCAAAGAAAATAAATACATGTGCTCTGGCTTGCCTTTTGAAAACACCCAGGAGTTCTTCCTTGCGAAAGAGTTTTGTACAGATGGTATTTTAGGAGAGTAAAGGTCCTCACCTGATGAAAGAGATCCATCATTTTCTTCAGCAAGGCAGAGTCAAGCTGTGAGCTCTTTGAGAGGAGGACTGTCTACCAGTGATGCCCTAGCCCAAAGTGTTATAAAACCACCCAGTAATCATAGATTTGTCTTGTCATTCAAAGCAGCTGCAGATTTAGGGGCCAACTGATAAGGGAAGGGAAATTTGAAGAGGATTTGGTTGTGTGTCTGATGTCCACTGGAAGCAGAGGTGAAGTTGATACTTGCCAGCATGTGCATCCTGAAGGCTGTGTTAATGGAGTATCCACTTAGACACAGCTCAGCTCTGAAGCCCAGTTTCAACAGAGAAACTCTCTTATCAAAGGCAGAGCTAAGACACAGAAATAGGGCCCATTAAAGTCTATGTGAGTATTTGAAAGGAAAATCTTTAAGACGAAAGTGTTTTAAAATCCAATGCATCTTTAACTGCAATAAGCCACAACAGTCAACCAAAAAGAGACAAAAAATGTTATACCTGTTGTACCCAGCCATTACTGGTGGAAGTTGCATACAGCAAAACCATCTCCATTTGAAGTAATGTGGGCTTACAAGGAGGACTACTGGAAAAGAACTTAGTTGGCAAAAGTATTGGAAAGAAAACTGGTAAAGCACACTAAAGTCTCCTATTTTACACAGATTCAGGCACAAAGGATGAAAATCAGATGCTACATGAATGGTTTGAGCTGGTCATGGAGAAGAATAAATTAATGCGTTATGAGTCTGAGCTCCTGATTATGTAAGTAAGGACAAGCATTAGTATTAAAGATGGGGAGGGGAGAGGAAAAAAGTGTACTCACAACTCACAATACACCTGAACAACTTGCTGCTTGCTGCAGTTTGATACAGTTGTGGAAAAAAACCCACAGTAGCTACAACCTGTTTGAATACAGATTTGTAGTTGAGGCCTCCTCATCCTTCCCTCTCTCAGTGGTTCAAATATTTCAATCCTGCACGATACTCTGAACCAACGTGGCACAGAGATGCTCTGCCTTCACAGAGTGTGGGTCTGATGAACACTGGGGCACTTTCTGCTGGGAAGAAAAATAGCCTGACAAATTGATCTTGTTTACTGGACATAGGAAAAAAAGATCTAGAAATTCACTTCAGCAATGAAACAAGCAGGTACACCAACACAACAAGCAAATGAGCCCCACCTCAGATGCCACTGTTGTGGTTGATGGAAACAATGTTTGCTTTAGCTCCCTCGCCTCCCTGCAAACATACTGGAGACAGGCAGAGCTCACTCTCGGATATTTTCTCCACTATTTGTGGGCAGTGCAGGAAGGCAATGGGAGCCTCAACAATCCTTACTCACGCCTGGATTTCCTACCTGTGCAGGCTGCTCATTGCCATTTATCATTCCCATATCACCCTGCCCAGCCACGAGCTCCAGCTGCACCCCAGTTTCTCCCCAGCTGTGCTGATGCTGCGGGGGGGGCTGACCCTTTCTTGCCCCCTCTCCTTGTCATCGGGTGTTGGGGTAGCAATACTTTCTTCTCACACTGTCTGGGAGTTAAAAAAGCAACAGTGGACTGCTTGTAGCACTGCAGGACACCCAATGTTGTTGTCTGGAGGTGTTCACGTTAGTTCCTTTGCCTCAGGACCTGTGCAGAGAGCCTGGTGAGGCCCCTCACGTGTGGGAGTGCTCAGCCCTATCCAGAGTTACACTGTGGGTGCCACCAACAAAGCACAGATGGTTCAAAGCCTTAAGCATTGCTGGGTGTGGGGGAGTTTAATGCCATACATAATGTAAAAGGTGGCACTGTATACTGTTCTGGTGCTGCTCCGGAAATGTTGGCACAGGCAAACCTTTTAGCCTTGGCAGCCCATGAGGAGAAAATACTGGAAAAACAGAACACAGACTCTCGTAATTGAAATAATACTAACATATATGTCTTCACTGAAAAAAGCTTCTTCTTTAACATATTTGTTCTGCACCCAGAGCCCAAGAGCTAGAACTGGAGGACCACCAAAGCAGGCTGGAACAAAAGCTGAGAGAGAAAATGGCCATTGATGGTAAGTCAAAGGGGACAGAGTGCTCCAGCCCACAGGGACCAACCGTGCCAACCCTGCCAACCCTCTTTGCTCCAACAAGGACCAGGGTGGCCGAGGCTCCTGTGCTCCCTCTGAGTTCAGCTCAGCCAGCAAAATGTGAGATCTTCTCCTCTGACTCCTAGTGAAGACAGCTGAGCTGCCCTGCCCAGTTCTACATCGAACTGGATCAGAAGCACTGCACGTGTAATTACACTAATTATGCTCTCCAGGCAGCCATGTCCAGCTGATGATGGGCAGCAATGGGAAGAAACTTCTTCAGTCACCTAAACAAAGGAGGTTATCTGCTCTTGTGTAGCATTGCTGGTTACCACAGTGTTTTGGAACTGCTTTGAGGTACTTGGGATTACAGTCTGCCCTTGTCCTTTCATGTGGAATTTGAAAAGGGAGCATGGGGAGGAGGAGTGCAGGGAGAAAAGTGGTTCCATAGCACTGAGTACCCCAAAATATCCTGTTATGTTCTAGGCATATGGATTGCAAGTGACAGCAGTTTTCAGTAAGTTTTCTGAAAAATACTTTCCATTTTCTTACAGGTACTACATTTCATGTTGGGATTTTTACCTTATAAGCTAAATTTAAACTACAGCTTATTTATAACTAGTGCTTTTCCTACCCCTTCCAGTCTAAATTTTGTTAAAAGATCTACTCTAGACATTATGAGCCCTAGTGGTCAATTTCAAATGGCCCAAATCCAGGAGAAAATTTCCTTGAACCCTGACTTGAAAAATACTAACTACTATTGACTTCATTATAGTCATTGACTCTAATGTTACTAACAGTTAAAATGCAGTGATCTGGTTTTTAACCTCTTTTTATGATCTTTTAGACAGCCTTAAAGACGAGATGGATCTGAATGAGGAAGATGAAATTTTTACTGAGATGATGAAAGTGGTTGAAGAAAGAGACAGACTCGTATGTACCTTAGAAGAGCAGAGAGTGAAAGAAAGAGCAGAAGACCAGCGCTTTGAAAGCTTTATCTTATCTACAGGTTATCAGCTGAGCAGGATTTAAACAGCCACATGCAAATAAACATCCTTTCAGCAGTATTCCCTATGACGGAGATGCAGGCTTCTGGAAAATGAAGGAATTCATGTTTAAAATCAGCTTATTTGGGAAACACATAATTTTGTTATCAAAAGCTTTAAAGCCATTCTTTTGCTCATACCAGAGACAGTCATTCCACTGTCAGCTCAGAGGATCACTGGGATACAGATCTGGACTGAATTTGCCTGTCTGATGGGCACCAGGGTCTGTGAAAGGGAAATCAGAGCTCTATTATTCTCTTGGAATTTTATTTTAATGCTCAGCCTAGAGTTTCTGAGGAACATGATGACATCATTTAGTATTCCTGAGACAGCCTTACTTTCCATCTGTTCATCTGAATCTAATCTCTGTGTGGCTTTGTTAATATTCTGGCACAGCCAAGCCATGGTCAACTATAGAAACATCAGAAAACAAGCATCTCATAAAAATAGTGTTAGTCTTTATTTCTGGTGGAGGAAGAGTCATTTGACTAATGACTCCATATAAGCACTTGCTAAAACTACTGTAAATGCAATGTCAGAAATTAATTTTTCAGGTATTTATGAGTTTGATTGCACTGTGTATTTTTGAACAAGAAGTTAAAGCAGTGTAAAATCCCTGCATTTTGCAAAATAGTAAGGGATTATCAAAGGGATGACTGTCCTTTCAGCTGTTACATGCTCGAAGAAGTTTCTGTGTATCAGAGATTAAAGTATTTAAAATATGATAAAAGATAATTTTAAAATAGTAATTCAGACCCAATTGATATTTATAGGGCAGGCTTTACAATGACAGACTTTGCAATTTCTTCAGAACATACATCTCAGGTTGTATTGTTGGGTGTGATGAATGGTATAGCAGTTAAAGACCTCCCCAAGAATAATCCCTTAAAATGACTGGAAAAATGTTGAGTTTTTAATATCAACATTTGATAGAAAATATTGTGGTATATTTAAATTACATTTATCTTGCTGCTTGAGAATATACGCACATTTTTTGCTTAAAGGGGACCATCTTCTATCTTTTTGGTACATGCATTTGTAGATATTGGCAAAACAGTGCAGAAATTCTCCTAACTTAAGTACCTTTTTAAATCAGAGATAATTCTGCAATTTAAGATTGGTAATATTCACAGCTGTATGTGTGATACACTAGATTTTCAAACTGAAAAAAACAAGGGGAAACTGAAAGACTGTTTCTTTCTGAATATCATTTTACCTCGTGCCCTGAGAAGATTTGATGTTCTCATTATTTCATGAATGGTGCTAATTTGCAGCATCTGCCTATGGTACAGACAAAGATAGAAGCATTCCTGTTAGAAAAGCTTTAAACTGAAAAACCTCTTGGTGAGTACTGGGAAAGTAACAGACACACTGGATCCTGTCACAATAATTTATGAATTATCTTCAGGGTTGGTTTTTTTTGCTGTATTGCAAGAAATTTGAAATACCCTTTCTAAAGGTAAAAGCAAGTTTTTGCTATTGGCCACAGATAAATAATATACCTCTCTTGGTACAAGCTTTATACTACTGCTCTGCAATATTTATTCATATTTATTTATTAGACTGTTTAAAGAGGGTAAGAGTGTCTGATTACATTTTACAGTTTGGATGTTGTCTCTGATTTTTATTGATAAATGTGTATTTCTAACAGCTGTGTACAAAAAAAGCTGCCCATTGTAGAGTAGACAGCTTTATAGATTTGGTAATTAATTAGCAATGAAATATGAATTCAGATTTTAAACAATGTTCTCAGTGACCATAACTTGAAGGGATACTCTTAAAGCATTCAGGGCTTTAACATATAATTTGTCTTTCATCATACTGGGAGGATAGGGCAGAATCCTTAAATATGTTCCAAAATAACCACCAGACTTTTTTTTTCCCTGTCATTCATAGGCTAAGCATACCTCATCTTCAGATGACATTTCTACTGAGATGGATTGCAGTGATTGATTTTTTTAAACTACTCTATTACTTAAGACTGACACAAGTAGGAGAGGAAAAGCAGCAATAAATATTTTCTCAGTTGAGATCTGCTGGTATTTCCAGTTTTGTGGAGAAAATTTCTGGGTTTTATCACTGCCTCATATAGTCCTGTCAAAAAAGACAGTCTAGAAAATCTATCATAGTTTTCTGTGAGAGTCATAATGTTTTCAAGGTATTTTTCAAAAGTCTGAAAGCAAAATTCTTAAAGCTTTGCACAGGTGGAGAATTCTGCAGAAACCTCCAGTTATATCAAAGATTGTTTTTTTCACCTCATTTTACAATTTAAAAGTCCATTCACACTTGTGTTGCTGTTGCAAATAGGCCCTGAGATTTGAGTTTACAGCAGATACCTGTTCAGCTATAAAACCAGATTCCAAAGGGTACTTTCCCTTTAGCTCCAAAGCTTTGCATTCCTGGGAGTATCAGAGTCCACAGAAGCTGAGGGCCATCAGAACTTTATGGACCTACAAAATTATCTTTGCTAAAGAAACACTTTTCTGGATGCCCCTTGGTTGTTACACATGCTCCACCCAAAACTGTCTGCTCCTGGGTGGAAAAACCTGTCAGGCTACTGCCCTGCCTGATATTAAGTACCTCATAAGATTAGATCCAAAAATAAACTGTGCAAGTGATTTAGAAAATCATAAACTGCTAAGTCATTTAAAGCAGGTCTTTGTGTATTTTGAGAGTAGAGAAGGGGGTTAAAAAAAAGAGAAGCTGTGTGCACTGTTCACAGGTCAGTTTTATATGGTTGGCTTGTATTAGAAATTAATTTAAACACTGGTTTGGTTATGAGTTTTCTTGCTGCTCAGTCTTTTTCTGTAACTTAGCTCACTAATTTGTATTAGATTTGTTCATTCTTATGTTCATGGCACTGTCATTTTGGGGTATAATGTGATGTGCTGGAATGTACTGAGTGTGTCTAAATGGGATGGTTGTGAGAAATTTTCTATTTGAAAGAATAAAATTCTGTCTCCCTCTTTGAAGTCCCTAAATCATTTTCATAGAATTTCTCTCCCCTGACACCTACAGTGAGATAATGTGTGATGAGGAAAGATGTACAGGTAAGAAATTAAATCATCTTCTTAGCTCATATGCTGTTAAGTAAATCACACCATCTTGCAGTGCAGATTCCTTTTGTAGTTCAGAAATAACAACACTCTGAACTTAGGGGGCATCTTTAACAGAAGAGATTACAAACCCCATGAGACCAACAACCTCCACACATGCTTACCCAGGATTTCACCAGCTGGTTTCCTTAGGCTTGACACTCAAATTATAACAGCTCCTTGAAGACTCGAAGGAAAAGTGTTGATCAAAGAGTGATCAAAATCTTAATTATAAATTAACTGTCAATTTTCAAATACCACTAACTTTACCTCTATCAGGTCACTGTGTTTTGTTGCTTTCTACCAGTGGGAGAGTCTTACAGGGCAAGACAATGTGCTGCCCAGAGGAGAGAAAAGGATAAGCAAGACTGGGGCCAGCATGACTGTCCCCTGCTCCATGACTCTGAACTCATTGATAGGTCTCTCCTCCTCACAGGACAGATGGACAGCTCCTTCTCTACAGAGGCCAAGGTAATTTTTGGCATCTTTGAACTGAGATTTTCTGTTTACTGTCATGTCCTTTCCCTTCCATCTTGTGGAATTTTCTGGCCCAGGAGCAGGGTAAAAATGCCACCACAGGAATTTACTGAAGTTCTTCTAATCATAGTGCATGCACACACCCTCCTTGTCCCCTCTTCAAAATATCACAGGTCTAAAGAAACTCAGTTGGTGCTTAGGGACGTGGTTTAGTGGTGGATTTGGCAGTGTTGGGTTAATGATTGGACTTGATCTTAAAGGTCTTTTTGAACTTAAACAATTCTGTGATTCTATAAAAAGTTTGTGAAAACTACTTTGCAAACCACTGTTTGAATCAAGACCTATCCATTTGCCTCCAAGGTAAAGAGACACCTCACTGACTTTTAGTGTGTTTGACCAAGTTTCTCTGGGCATTGGAAACAAATTTAGAGATCTTGTGCCTTGAATCTTCTGCTTTGTAGCCCAATGCATATCTGATTTCAACTAGGATTTTCACATTAGTTTAGTAGTCTTTTTCCAGAAAGATACACTGTTTTCTTTCTTGCTTGAGCGAGTAACAGGATGTGGCATAGCAGATTGGAGATTGTGTTTATCTTGTAAAACTTTGCTTCTGTTAAGATGCAGAGCTGTCCCTGCTGGGTTTTGCATGGACTGTACACTTTGGCATTGTTTAGCACCATGGGCTTGCTGTGATAGCATGAAAATATCCCTGCAGTTTTCATCACAGCCACATCTCATGAATCTGGATCCTGGCAAAAACTTCATGATGGACAAGGTATCTGCTGGATTTCACCCAAATCTCTTTGCCTGATATTTATGAAAAAATTGTGGTTTCTTCTGTTGCTTCTGATGAACTATGAAGAGAGCTGATGGCCCTGCATTGCCAGTATTCTGCTTGCTGGAATATTCATGTAACACACCTGTACATAACTATAGGCGCAAATGAAGGGTAGAAGTAAAGCCTAGTAAGGAAAAAAAAAATAACAATCACATATTGTGGATTTTTCCTAAAACTATCTCAAGAAGGACAGTTGTAAATGCAAGTAAACCTGGCCCAGCTTCTATAAATAATTGATGTAACAAAGTGTGACCAGAAGTAGTGAATACCAGGATGATGTTCCCCTTTTACCAAAAAGTTTGAAACCCACTTTCTTTCCTTTGTTAAATTATTAATTTCTGTGGCTGTATACAACATGTCATCTTTTGTCTTTCATGTATATTTTTCCTCATCACATCTTAGCCTATCTTTTTTGCTCCTCAAAGTACCATAAAAATTCATTGTACTTTTTAAGAATCTGGTTGGAAATACTCCGTTACTTTTATAAAAGTGTGTTATTTTGTTGTATTATTTAAAGAGAATATTCTTATACCAAAGAAGTTCGAGTGGAAAGCATAGCTGTGTTTTAAATCCAGGCATATGCCCAATCTTAATCTCACTTTGTAAGCTGGAAACAAATTTTTCCTCAAGCATGAGTTATAGGTGATGCTGGCAATGAAAATCTGGAGCCCTTTTATCCCTGTTATGATGCTTTCTACTGTTAAAATGCAGCCACGTTGAGATGGTGTGGAAAGACCTTTGGCCAGCAGGCTCCTTTGCTGTGCTGTTAACCATGACTCAGGGGGGCTGGGCATGCTGAGCCATTCACCACAGAGCTGGCAGGTCAGCACAAGGCTGACTGCAGGTACTCAGGGAAACAAAATGTATAGACTTTGGTCTAGTTCTCCTCTTGCTGAAGTCAGCAAAGGGTGTTCCTGTAGGCAAGCACAGCAGTAGCAGTAAGTTGATAAATCGCTTTTAAAAATCCCACTTCCATTCTTTAAATGACCAAATGGTCAAAAGGCTGGAGCAGAGCTACACCTAGGAGAAAAATGTTAGGGGAACACTCTAAGGCAAGTGAATGATTTATTGCAGAGTCTTAACCAGCCTGGCTGCTCTTTCTCACTAGCCTAGCCTGTGGTTGGGATATTGCATACCTTGCCTCGTCTGTTTTGTTGGGAAGTAAAACGCTGGTCCTGAGCATTCTGAGCCTCATATTAAAAGAAATAAAAACCAGCTGTGCATGGACAGATATGCAGGTGAACAAGAAATATTTGAAGGGTGGTGGGGAGGGAACTTAGCCACCTTTTATTGCCTGGCAAAAGTACATATGTGAGCAGGATACAATTAATTTGATGTAATGTTTGGCTCATCTGTCTGAACAAGACGCTGACAGGGAGTGTGGTGAGAGCTCTCATGGTCTGCTCTGGATTTGTCTCTGCCAGGTGCAGCAGGGCCAGCCTGAACAGCAGCCTGCTGACTGTGTCCTGTGCTGGGATTGTGGAGCATGATCCTGAAAGTGTTCCATTGCCAAATAGAAAGCAGAGCAAACCCCATCCCCATAGCTGCTATAACTTAGACCTTGTGTTTATCTATAAAGCCTTTTGTAATGAATGCAATATTGATTTAAGGCCATATGTTCAGGTATATTTCTAGATAAAAACAAAAAAAAAGGTAGCATATGTAATTCTAAATTTAAGATATAAGGGGAAAAATGTTGTAACTATCCTCAAAGAGAAACATCACAATTGGAAAAACATTGCAATAATGTTATACACCATTAACTGCATATAAATCCTGAAAGAAATCCATTAAAAAACACAAAATCAAAACTGTAAACTTAAAGCCTGGCTGTTGCTTTAGTGTCATTACTTAAAGCACACACTATTCGAGTTTCCAGATATGATAAAGTTCATCTTAAACACATTGTTTCATTTAATTTTTTTCCCCTTGTGATGTGAAACTGCCATAGTTCATGAGGCTATTAAATAAGTAATACTGTATTTATCATTAATTTATGTATACCGAGTGCTGAGAAATAGGAAAGATTCTGGGTCTTTTCAACTATTTTGTGGGGGACTTGGCAAATGCATGTTGAATTCTGACTACACTGTACTTGCACAGCCCAGTACCTGTTGCTCTTTTTGAGGTATCTGGTTTGTTCCTTCTGTATCTACCACAAACACAGGGGTACTTGTGCTTGCCAAAATGCTCTCTCTTCTGCTGTGCCCACAAAATCCTATATGGACATCCATATATAGTACAGTCATTTGGCTCCAAATGGAGATTTAGTTGGGTCACTGCTCTGTTTGCAAATGCCACAGATTTACAGGCATATTTTTAAAAGGGTTTGATGTGTGTATTTCTCCTTTTGAAACTGTCTTTTATTATGTTCTTAAAAATTATTCAAAACTGTTCATCTCCTAATACACACACTGTAGAAGCAGCACTTCTGTAAAAAGAGAATAAGATGTGAAATTCAGGCTTAAATTCGTAGACAAGAAGCCTAAACATACCTGGTGCTATGAGCCAGAGAGCAACCATTAAGGAAAGGATTGTGCTGAGGCTTGGGCTCATTCCTGCCTATAACTGATGGCAGGATGGATGAATAAAGTTTTTCTCCAGGGCACATACTAACTGCATGCAACAAATAGGCCTTGATGTCTACCCCTCATCAGCTAACCAATGTTGCTGGCTTGTAAAAACACAACAATTATTAGCTGATTTAGAAATATCCTCATGGTAATTTCATTTCACTTATTATGCCTAATGGATAGCTAGATATTTGCATGAAGTGTGTGTGGCTTTTTGCCTGAATTGTTAATCAAGTGATTAAGTGGTAAGTGAAAGTAGTGCATCCAGATGACATTAATGCTGTTCCAGTCCTGGATGCCTCCTGAACCAGTCACAGCAAATTATCTGTTTTAAACATACTTCTCCCTTAAGCTGCTCATCTGCAAATCAAAGCAGCATTGGTATAGCCAATCTATCGTGTTAAGTCACCTTTCCTTCCACAGGCTTTTTATATTGGTCTGACTACCACAGTTGTTTTGTTTTGTAGACGTGGATATGACGATGCCCACTGCTTCTCACCACAGGATATAGCTGAAAACTGCAGGCAGAGTAGCTTTGCAAAATGTTATCAAGACTGAAATGTATGTAGTAAGCTTGAACTTTAACTTGCAGCAAACTATTTAGTGACACTTTAATACTTCATGACTTCGTTTTTGTGTCCACATCTGGGGGCTCCAACACAAGAGAGAGGTGAACTTGTTGGAGTGCATCCAGAAGAGGCCACCAAGGTGCTGAGAGGGCTGCAGCCCCTCTCCTATGAAGACAGGCTGAGAAAGTTGGCACTGTTCAGCCCGGAGAATGCTCCAGGGAGACCTAGCAGCCTTCCAGTACCTAAAGGGTGGTAACAAGAAAGCTGGAGAGGGACTTTTTGCAAGGGCAGGTTGTGACAGGACAAGGGCCTTAAGCTGAAGAAGTGTAGGTTTAGATAAGATATTAGGAAGAAATTATTTACTGGGAGGGTCATGAGGCTCCTCAACAAGCTCTCCAGAGAAGCTCTGCACACTCCATCCCTGGAAGTGTTCAAGGCGAGGCTGGATGGGGCTTTGCACAATCAAGTCTAATTGAAGGTGTCCCTGGCCATGGCAGTGTTGGAACTAGGCGATCTTTAAGGTCCCTTCCAACCCGGACCACTATTCTGTTTCTCTATCCGTGCTGAGCACAGGATGTAGAAATACCTGCTGGCAGCAGGGACCTTCCTATCCTTCAGGCCCTTCACCTCGGAACAGCTGTGGATGAGCTGAGCTCTGTGATCCCCGACACTGTGTCCACGTCTACATTCAACTTTCGGCACCCACGGTACCTGGCACCCTCCTGCGTGGTCACCCTCCCTGGGGCATTTACCCACCCATCCCGTTTTTCCTGGCTCCTCTGCAAGGGCGGCGGATGGAGCCCGGGGCGAGGCGCGGCCCCGGGAACGGCCGGGCCCCCCAAAAGGCGCTGTGGGCCCCAGCCGGGAGCGGAGCGCGGCCCTCGCACCGCCCGGGGGCTACCGGGAGCCGTGCGAGGGGAGCGGGCCCTCCCCGGCAGGAGGGCGGGCGGGAGGAGGGAGGGAAGGAGCGGGAGAGCCGGGAGAGCGGAGCAGGAGCTGCCTCAAATGCTTGAAATAATTCCGCTTCCGTTCAGAGCCGGGAACAGCCTCCCACGGCACCGGGGCCTCGGACCCGTCTGCTCCGTCCCCCA
>JACBWW010000041.1:6056028-6149488 GCA_020086605.1 Lanius collurio
CAGGTTTGCATATTTCCTGGGAGTTACCTTATTATGGGGGGGGAGGGAGGGAGGAGACAGGGGGAGAGGAAAAGGCTCTGGGGAGCGGGAGGAAGGGGCTGGCGGGGAAGGACGTGCGGGGTGGGGTGGGCAGGCGAGCGGCGAGGGAGGAGCCGCCCCGGCCCCGCCGCTCCGCGGCACCGGGCGGGGGCCGCGCCGGGGCCGCTCCCGGGCTCTGTGCGGGTTCCGTGTGCGGGGCCGCTCCTGGGTCCCTGTGCGGGGTCCGTGTGCGGGGCCGCTCCCGGGCTCTGTGTGCGGGGCAGCTCCTGGGTCCCTGTGCGGGGCCGCTCCGGGGCTCTGTGTGCGGGTTCCATGTGCGGGGCCGCTCCTGGGTCCCTGTGCGGGGCCGCTCCCGAGCTCTGTGTGCGGGTTCCTTGTGCGGGTTCCGTGTGCGGGGCCGCTCCCGAGCTCTGTGTGCGGGTTCCGTGTGCGGGGCCGCTCCCGAGCTCTGTGTGCGGGTTCCGTGTGCGGGGCCGCTGCCCCGTGTGCGGGCCCGGCCGGGGAATGAGCGCTGCCCGCAGCGGCCCAGGCGAGCCCCGCAGGCCTGGGAGCGCACGGGGATTTTCCCTCCGCAGGATTCACCTCCGCAGTTGCGGTGCGGACGTCCATAAACCCGGTGCTTGAGCTGTCCGTGACTCAAAACGCGTTGTGTTGGTGTGCGGTGCGGTCCGCACAGAGCGCTCTGGGAAAGCTGCGTAATGCACAGGGCTGGTTTAATGCTCAGAGCAGTGATCGTTCCTCAGGAGCTCGAAATGCAGTTTTCCTGGTGCTAAGCAAAAGACTTTTGATTCGCGACAGTGAACCTTTGCAGAACGCCAAACCTGAACAACGTGTTGTCTGGTTCTTTGTCCGTACATGTGAATTAATACCCACCCCCTGCTGAATTTGCCTGTGTGAAATCCCGTGAGACAGTGAATTGGAATTTTTACCCGGCTCACCCATCGTTTTCGCAGCTGAATTTAATTTAAATATGATGCAAATAGAGCCAAAGTAACAGTCACTTCAAAACGGTTTTTCAAGCAGCATTCGTTGCTTGCAAGTGTGAAGAAAGGTGCTGTGCTCAGCAGCCCCTTGCTCCTCATGTGCACATGGGCACTGAAGCCAGGCACGCTGTGTTTCAGAGTAGCACCAGTGCTGTGGACAAGGATGACACAACTTGGGAGAGTACAGCCCCTCATTCTGTAGCTATCACGTCATCTTTCTGTGATGTATGGCCTTGCTTTTCAATTAAATCCGTGTTGCACAATTGTGCTCGCATTGTTTGGCTTTTTCTGGTCATTGCAGATGGACCAGATGTTGATGAAATAGTAAAGAATGACAAACTTTATTAGTTACCAAGTTTTTTTAATTATTCTGTTTGAGTATTTGTGACTATTAGTAACTCTTCCTTGATGAGGCTATTTTGTAGGTATGTTTAGAGATCTTTAAGTGAGCCTATTTGTGGCAGTTTGAGTATGTCCATTATATTGTCGTTATTACTGTTTTTACTATTAAATGCTATTTTCCTTAGTGACAGATGTTTGAACTCACAAATCTCCAGCAAACTGTTAGAGGCAGCAGTTACTTTTATCCACAATCTTGTAATCTTACAGAAAGATGTATTCTGTGAAATCATATTTATCATTACTTTAATATATTACATTTATTAAAATCTGCACCTGCCATTTCATTATCATTGTCTGTCCTTTTTAAATTTTGAAACTGCATTGTCCTTGTCTTTTGTGTTTCCCAATTTTTTAAGGTCCATCTAAAAATAACAATGGTTTAGAGAGTTGGGGGTTTCTTAGTAAGGACTTTGTTATTTACTGATGGACAAAAAAGTATTGTGTTAAATTCACCTTAGTATCCTTTTTACTTGTGTGTTTGTGACATTTCTCTGGTGGAAGCCTATATAGAGGTGAGATTGACAGTATTCTGTCTTATCCTTCTGTTTATTGATTTGTTGGTTTTAGCACATTCAGATGGCTTCAGCCTTACTGTGAAGCCTGTCCTCTTCTTACTTCCTAATGTTTTCCCTACTGAAAATAAGTACAAGTTTGCAAACTATTGACAAGTATTCTTCCTTGCTGGCTGTGGCACACTTAGGTTCTGTCTTAAGTTGTGCTGATTTTTTTTTGTAGGGCTTCAGGTGTTTTTGAAGCCTAGCTAGGAATTTCAGAGGTCACACTGCTTGTTCATCCAGGCTTTGTTCTTTGGGGTTTTTTTCCTGCTTTAACCAAGATATGGCAGGTTTCCTATGGAGATGGGTCTTGGTCATAGGAGGGCATGTGGTTGTTCAACTGTTAACACAAAGGATGCAGTGGAAAACATTTTGTTCAGAGTAAGTCAGGATAAATGAGGGATAACTGAAAATTTCCTTGTCTTTCAGTTGGTGTAAATTCTGCCGCTACACAGAGAACAGAAACTTACTGATTTACTCCAGTGTTTTACTACAAGGCCTAAGAACTGGTGGTTTTAATAATGCAAAAATATTTTATCTCTTGTAGGGACTATGCTGGTTACACTTTAGTGCTGTCCCTGCTATGTGTGCAGTTAACTGTTGTAGGTGATACATGATTACACATCTGTGAGTTTTGTATTTATGGCAGCAACAGGCGTTTTGATCAT
Source organism: Lanius collurio (assembly GCA_020086605.1). Taxonomy (NCBI): domain Eukaryota; kingdom Metazoa; phylum Chordata; class Aves; order Passeriformes; family Laniidae; genus Lanius; species Lanius collurio. The sequence continues at coordinate 6,058,675 of JACBWW010000041.1, forward strand.
TGTCAGAATTACATTTTTATATATTACAACAATAGAGCCATTGCCAAAATGCTCCACCAAATGAAAATCCTTTAGGATCTGAAGTAACAGTATGATGAAGAATAATGCAGATAATTTATTAAGAGAGTAAAGTTTATGTACTTTTAGATGTAGCAAAAATAGTTAATAATACAACATAGAATGGGATTTCAGTATTGACATTAATGTATATAGAAAAATATATAGCAGACCTTAGCTTATGAATTTCAAAATTCTTGGCAATGGTGAGAGGTCCACCAGTGGTAGAGGTGAGGGCAGTCTAGAGAAGTGAAATGAATTCTCTAATATAGCAGCATAAGTTATTGACCAAAACAAAGAGAGTAACCTGAGATACTTGAGCTATCACACATGATGTAAGCAGGGATTATTCATACCAGAAGACATATTATTCATACCAGAAGACATATGTTAATATGGAAAATACATTAAATGTCAGAGAATATTTGATAAAATCTGGAATTTGGAGCTCAGATTTGTTTATGTTGTCATCTGTCATTTAGAGCTTTAGTCTGGTTTTCATTTACAATATCTCATTGCCAGTGGTGTAATTCAAGGATGAGAACATTGTGCTTCAGTCTTCCCTGTGAGAGCAGCTGCAGCTGCATCTTTAGATGGTGTATACGTTCTGTTAAGGTAGCAAAATTACAAATTATTAAGTATGTTTGGAATTAATTAAATCAGCTTTTTAGGCGGTGAGAGAATTGTGAACTAATACTAGAATATTTGATGGCCTGTCTGCAGACTGAACTGTGGTGTGTTAAAGTTATTGTAGATTTTAGTAAGGTTCCATCCCCTTCATTGCTGAAAGGCATTCAAAGACTGGGCCACCCCATATATGCTAGTGAAGGATCCCAGTCCTTATCTCTCAGGAGTTCAGATGTATGATGGAGCTCATTATATTAGCAAAAAACCCCCACAAATTAGAGTTGTTGTAAGCTCCTTGTACTAATCCGTACTGTGTGCTAAACACGTCTTTAAACACATGTAAGAAGAGAAGAGAATGGTCTTTTTTTAAAAAAATTCAGTGTCTGTGGGTTTTGTTATCTAATGAATTTTTCACGGTGGGTTTAGTAAGGTCATGTGTGATTGTCCTCCTTGAATATTCCTGGCCTGGCAATTATAAACACAGAAGATTTGCTCCCCTTAATAGCTTACCTTAGTGGAGAATGTAAAGAATTGCCCCCTGACATGCTAATAAATCCGTGACGTATTTGGGAACAGAGAGTGAAGTTCAGAATTGCTTAAATTGCAGAGGAGCAGATGGGAAACAGACAGCTTGGACTCATGAATTTGGTGGAGAGCAATTGTATGGGCTCAGTCAGTTTCCCAATTGATGTGACATCAATTTCAGTAATTTCACTGCTCTTCTGCCTAGTTTATTTGGGGTTGATGGGCAGGAGAAAGAATGAATTTTCTGCTGTTCTTCACTTAGGATATTTCTTCTTTTTGTTTTATATGTCTTGTTTTGATTTAATTTTGGTATGTGGGGTCACAGTAGGCAGTATTCCCTGAGTGCCTCAGGGAAGAGTATGTTAACAGTGTAAAATACTGTAGATTCTGGTGGTTTTTGATAATAACCTTAACTTTCTTAATCTTTACTTCATGCATTTTATGGGATAATATGAAATTGGAAAAATCTAAGAATACAAAGTAAAAGTAGATGTCAGGTGATGGAAGCTTTTCAGGTGTTTTAAGTAAAATGTTTGTCTTTCTGGAATCCATGAGTAAAATGCTTTGCTGTGTGATTCACTGACAGAAAGATCATGCCTTGGTCTTGCTCTGGGCCTTTTCCTATGAAATAAATCTATTTCTTGGTATACCAGAAGTGTTCTGCTAAAATTTAATTGGCTCATTTTCTTTGGACCCGTTTCTGCAACTTAACTGCACAACTAATGTGCATGACTAGTTTTTGTGTCAGTAGATGTGCTTGTCTGTTTCTTGTGTGAGAGGTTCTAGGCTGGCTGAAACACTGCAGGCTTTTCTTTTCTTCTGCTTTTCCCTGATGCAGTGTTTTAAAGCAGAAGTGGGAAGAACTGCTCTGTGTCCCACCATCGTATTTGCTAATGAGTGATGAATATGAACCACTGGATGCTAATTTCATCCTGGGGTTTAGAGGATGGCATGTGGTGTCTCCTGTGAAAAGGAAGATATGGGAAAGGCTTTATTGTCACCCTTACCAATATTTTTCACATCCTGTCTTTCACTGCAGCTTATCAGTACATCAACCCTCGGCCTTCTAGTGCCATCTGAGTAGCCGAACAGCTGGTTTGGCTGTCTGAGATGAATGTGTTTTACCACCAACCTCACTGCACAGCAGTTGGAATGTGCTTATAATCTTTTCCCTATATTCTGTGCCGCATATTTCTGTGTCCCTGGTGTACTGCCACAGGCACATTATAGACAGCTGCAGAGCTGCTGCTGGACAAAACCTGTTAGCGTCACCACTTGGAGTAATTATTGCCTTGGAGCAAGTTCTGTTAAGTAGATAACATACTTCTGTTCTGTGGAAGGAACGTGGAAAAACAGAAAAATACAGGGGAGGTCCACTTGCTTTGTTTGTTGTCATTTCAGTGCTTCAAGCCTGAGCACATCTGCAGTGGGAGAGGAACTCCTCAGGAGGACAGCGCTGGGGTTTTGTTTGTGTGCTTTGAAGCCGAATTGTCAGGGGATGTCTGGGGAGGCCTGTGCGGTGGCGGTGGAAGGGATTGCTCGGTGGAAAGGAAGATAATTGCCTCTGAAAGCGTAGCTGAACACCCAACTGTTGCTCAGGCTGGGATGGCGATCGCCCTGCAGATGCAGCTCCCGGGCACAAATGCACATGGCAGCTCCGCCCTGCTTGAGGCTGCTCGGCATCTGGCGAGCCGAGCTCTGCCGGGGTGGAGCAGTTTTTACCCCCCTTCTTTTTAATGTCCTCTGGCTCCAGCTGGTTCAGACAAAGGCATGAAAATTTTGTGTGTTTCTGAATCTCAAAAGTAAAAGGTAATCCTAAAATTATTCTAAAAGGTTCGTTGTTTCAACCAGTCCAGTTATGCTTTGGTCCATGTGTTTCATCTACAGCAGGAACGTGTGAGTCCCAGGTGCAGCGTTTTCTTGTTGAGTCTCTCTCCAGAGTTATCATGGTAGAACTGAGTGTATCCATGCCTGCTTTGTGTGGGTGCCTCCTAGCAGGTGCAAAGGGGCTGGATCACGCAGAATATGGAACTGTGCTGACAGTGTTGAGATTAACACAAAGCACAGCACTGCCAACCTCATCTGTGTCAGAGAGGAGGCAAGGTGGTGCTGTCTCACTGGAGGCAGGAGGACCCCTGCATGCACAGAGCCAGGCTGTGCATGATTAATTTCTGAAACTTACTGCTGTGGGATGTTTTGGATGCCAGAAATGTTTTTTAAAGGGAGTGAGGGGTGGAGGCTAAAAGTGGGTCTGGGTGGATCATAAGTGTACAAAATCTCCCGTGTCTCCAGTGGCCCACTTGTGAATCATGTAGGCCTTCACAGACATGTTGTATTCAAAATACTTTTTGTGGCTTCTGTTAGGATTATGAAGCTGTTACAAAGCTTATACAAAATTCTGTTGGTTTGCCCTTCACTGTTCATATTGTAAAGAAGGCATTTCTGCCAGGGACCAGAGCCTTGGGCTTTGATCTCTTATTCTGACCCAAAACAATCATGAATTCTACTGTTTTCTGACTACCTTCATGATGGCAATAGAGTCACTGAACTTCATCTTTGCATTTGACTTGCAAAAGGAGCCTCAATTACGTGGGCAAGTCAGCTGCTGCAGAAGTATGCCTTTTATTTCCTGAGTTTTTCCCATTTAAATAATTCCTTCGTGTTCTGAGCTGAGGTTTCAGCTAAAACTAAACATGCACTGAACAAGTGGTTGAAGAGCCTCCAGTGCTTTCAGATTACAGGATAGGAAAAGAAAAAACCCCAAAAAACTAGCTAGAGACCAGCTCAGACTGATGCACCTTTGTTTCAGTGCTATTTTTTTCTTTACATCTCCAGATTTAAAACATGCATTCCCTTATATCATCCTCATAAAAGCATGTATCCAGTTTGCAGAGTGAGTGTGGATATAACCTAGTAAAGCTGTAGAATAGAGTAAATATGAGGTACTCAACTGAGGATGAAGTTTTCATCCTTAGTGATGTAAGGATGCTGTCAAGAGAATCTGGGGTTTTAGAACTCTGATATTTCCTGTAGCATATGAAGGAATCTGCCCTGAAGGTAAGAGAAGACCTAGGGACCAAGATTCTGGCAGAGAGAACACTTCTCATTGGATTTGATTACTGCTTGTGGGCTCTACATCTTTGAAACCCCTCACCTTAAAAGGCAGCTTCCTGTAAGTACAGGTCTGTGCTTCTGGAAATCTCCCTTGGACAGGATCTCTGGGATGTATCCTAATTTTTCTTTCTTTAATGCCTTTCACAACCATTAAATGATGCCCTCCCTGCAGACCAAATAGTTTAATACTGGGCTTTCTGCCTTTCTCACGGAGATTAGAGACAGTCCAGTTTATTTGTTGTGTCATTGTATCCAATATCAAGTGCTTCCTAATAACTTAATCCAGAGTTCTGCAGTCTTTTTCAGCAAAATGCTGGTGTTGCTGAAGGTGAAACCAGCAGTTGTAGGGACACAGTTCTTTGTGAAATGAAACTTTAAAAAATCAGTGGTTGAGGTGTACCTAAAATTGTGTTGCTTTTCCATCTGCTTCTTCTGTCCTCTTCTTTTTCCTCCCCACACCGGTTCCTATTCCAGTGTAATGTTGTATCCCTAATGATAAGCTATTTTATCAGCTAAACTGCAGCCAACCCAAAAGGAGATGATGCTGAAAGGACAGTTGACACTGAGGTGGTGCAGTCAGTGCTATGCTGGAAGCAGTGTGATGCCATTTTTTGTGAGGGAGGATGAGCTGGAAGGCAGGATGTTTTGCAGGGCTTCACATTTTCACTTGCACCTCTTTCAGATGTGGGGCTGGGGTGGGACTGAAGGTGTAGCTTGCTCTCTGTGTGTTCTGTGTGCCTTCTCCAGCCTGTAGTTCCTCTGCTGCTTTGGAGTGTGTGGCTGTACTTGGAGCACTGAGTAGCAAAGCACTCAGAGTTATACTCTCTGCAGTATCATCATGCATTTTCTGTTTGGTGTGCTGATGCTTACTAATAGATAACATTATTTGGCTTGAATACCCTTGTCCCTGTAGGAATTGGGTGTGTATGTGTGTGTTGAGTGCACCAACGAGTTAATTCACTTTAGTAACCAAACTGAAATACAAACAAAAGATGTCTTGGACCAAAAGCAAAATTAGATCAACAGCCTTTTGTGAATCCTTAGCCTACTCTGCAACTACCCCTTGAAAAGCTGTGCTCAGGCCAGAGAAAGCCAAGGGCCAGAAAAAAAACAGGGATGTGACTGGTCAAGAGTGAGTTGTACTGGCAGAGCAGTATTAGGAAGATTAGCCACCATCTGTTCACCCAAATCCTGCACCTGGCTCTAGGCTGTGCCACTGTTCATCAAGCAGTGATCTTACTCAAAATATTAAAGATTTTCAGGGTTAAATAACAAGGCTCTACAGTCTCCCAAATGTTCTGGTTTCCTTTCAGTTTTGTAGTAGTCCATGTGAAATAATTGCATGTGGTGCTGTGAAATGTTCTTATCATTTATGTGGAATTTAATACAAACTTAGAGAGCACATAGGTCATGACTTAGCAAAACTGCTTTCCTTTTAGTCTTTGCATTTCTCTTCCTGACTTGTGTCAAGCAGCACAAGAGTACCATGGTTGACAGTACATTTTTCTTAGATAATTATTTTCGTGAAAGAAAACACCTGGAGTATCAATTTCTGTGAGTCATTCTTGGTAGTTGTGTTAGTCATGGTTAAGTCTTTCTGGCTTCTCTGATTCCTGCTTAGCACAGAGCTGCTCCTGTTCTTTACCCTTCCAGTGGAGTGGTAGAGCAGTCTGTGGCACTGACCCAGTGATGGGTGATATTAGCCTTTATTCATAGTGAAACCTATGAAATCCCACTTAAGAAAAGGGACTTAAGGAGGAGAGGGAGTGCAACAGTTGTCAGTGAGCACTGTTCCTCTTCAGCAGCTCTGGGCAGAGACTGAAGGGTGTGGTAGAGTGATGTCCCAGACATGAAAATACAATCTCATACTGCAAAAGCTTTGACAGAATAAAAAAAATTCCAAAAGTAGCCCAAACATTATAATTTCCTGAATGTTCCTTTAGCATAAGGTTCATAATTTTTTAATGGAATATGTGTTCACAAGAAGAAAAAGTCTGGCACCACATCTATCTAAATTGCCCTGGGAGATGCCAGCTCTTTTCCACTAGCCATGTTTCTTTGGTCATTTTCATAGGGTGCTTTCCTGTGTTCACTTCTATTAAAAATACATCAAACTCCATGTGACCAGCGATGCTCCCTTTTCAGACAGCATGCACATAATGATTGCTGGGTTCTTTTCTGCTAGGACTTGGTACTCCAGCTTCTCATTTACTGCAGAGGAAAAATGGAGGTTGCTTCTGATGGCCTGGCCATGGGCTTTGTGGATTCTAAGAGGTCCATGTTAATGTGTTAGTGCTGTCCTGCCAGTTGCACCTGCAGTTCTTTAGCCCACAGTTGATTGTTTCCCTGGAATTAGAGTAGGGAAAGGCTGGGTGTTAAGTGATCACAGGGCTGACCATGTTCCTGGCTCAGGGACAGGCAGGTGTCACCCTCAGCAAACAGATGGACAGGGTGCAGGCAGCCTACAGAGCACGTGTGCTGCAGGGCTGAGAGTTAAGGTCAGAATTTCCCAGACAAGAACTCTGAATTGCTGTGCCCTACTTATCCAACTGTGAGCTGGATTAATGAAAGGGAGAGTTTAGACAGAGAAGTACTTTGGGTACATTTACTGGGAGAAGAAATGTTTTCTTTTGTATCTGTACAGGTGGTCCTTTTGAAGGAAGCCAAAATAAGCTTCCTCACCTGGGTAACGGCCTGAATAGGTTGGCAGGGTGTGAATCCATTTTCAGCAAATGTAAGGAAAAGTGTAACAGTTTGCCAGTGCCCAGCCTTTCATTAATTTTTTTCTTAGCAAGTTTTTTCTTTGGCCATTGAGTTAGGCTGAGGCCTAATTTTTTTTTAACCTTAGGCAGTTCTAAAGTAGCAAACTATTAATAGAGAAAGATTGGTTTAGAAGAACACTAATGCACAGGGGATTCTAGAGCAAACGAGGCAATGCTGTCAATGGTTCAGATTGTTCTTAATTACAATAATGGCATTATAGGAGCTGCAGTTGCTGTCGGGCACAAAAGAAGATAATGATAATGTCAGAGTGTCAGAGTGCTCAGAGTAAATGCAGTATAATGTATTGCAGAGCTGAATTCAAAAGATGATATGCCTAACTTGTCGTCAGAGTGCATGAAGAAGAAGAATGGTAAAAGGTCAGAACACTTTTTGTTGTAACTATGTAGTTCAGGGGTTTGGATTTTGTGGTTTGTTTGGGTTTTTTTGTGGCCTATGCTTTCAGGCTTAAGAAGAAATGTCAGGTCTCATGTGTTTAAATGATAAGTATTAATTTTATTAGAAGGTGCGATCACATCTGTCCTACGTGCTTGGAATAAAGAACATCACTCTTGCTTTGAGAAGGAAAGGAAATATCTATTGGCTCAGTACCCTCAACACACTTGATATTGATCCTGTCAGAACGAAAGAACATGAATATGGTAGATTTGGCCCCGAGTCAGAATTTGCCCCAGTAGCCTCTGGAAGTATGTCCAGACCTATTTGATTCATGTGATCCCTATTTTATAATGAGACCAAAAAAAATTCAACTCTGAATTTAGGCATGTTTGAAAGCTGGATTTGAATTTTATGGCTAGAGGCCAAATCTGAACTCTGCAGTATTTTTAAACATTTTTGTGCTGTGCACTCAAATTCATTACTGCAGAGGAAGAGACTTTAGTGTTTCACTGCAAAGTAAAACATGCAGCAGAACAGCTCATGGTCTCGCATTCTTGTCACTGCTTTGTTATAATTCTCAGTCATACATAAGAACACATAATAAACTGGAAAATAGTGGTGGTATTCCTCATTATACCACAAGTGTTCAAAGTGACTTAGTGTCTTGCATAACTCGTAAAACCTTATTGCAGTGGTGCGTTGAATTGGAAAAAAAAATTATCAGCATCCAGTTTATTTGCAGCTTTATTATTTTGTTCATTTGTAACTGACTTGAAATAGTTACCCACAAATAAACCATCTTTAACTGATTTCAAACAGTTATTCCCGAATGAAACCATTTATAGAGAAGCTGAATAACTATTTTTTAGTTGTCTCAAACACAAAACACCAGCATGTAAACACAGCTTTTGCTGAGCAGACCCCGGGTGCAGGTGCTCCGTAGGGCACAAGGTGGCTCCAGCTGACGAGGAAAGCGGGAGCAGCCCAAGTGCCAGCAATGAGTTCCGAGGAATCAGCTGCTGCTGTGTCAGAATGGAGCTCTGCACTCCTCTGTGTGCACGGCTGGTGTTCTCAAAATGGGCTGCATCTTAGTGGCCTTTAGAAGAAAACCGCGGCTAGCCTTAGAGTCAGACTAGTACATTTAGGTTGTGTTTTGGGTGTTGTCTGTCATTTTTGAGGGAGTTACCCCAGTGGATTTTACCCTGCGTAAAAGGTAACAGTTCTTGGTAGAACAGCATTCCCAGGGTAAGCTGTGGAAATAACCAAGTGTTGGTGTGTGCAGTGAGAACACAAATGTAAAGTAAGCAAAGCAGAAGATAGGACAGAGATTGAAAGCTTAATGAGAAAAGGTTTGGGGTTTTTTTGTTTTTTTTTTTTTTTTTTTTTTTTGGAAACAGGTCATTAAAATGAGAGAACAGAATAAGTTGATCAGAAAACCCCATATTATAAACAATCAGAAATAAAGCTTTGTGTCTGTTGTTGGTCTTGTTCCCTGTAAAACAGCATTGTTGATTTCAGAGTCTCTTAGAAGTTTGTTGCTTGTCCATTTCTATTTCCAACATAATATTAGCTGCTAACAGTCTGCTCTTACACAAAGCATCTTCATCTGACTGAAATACTGGAGAATTTTAAGGTGAGATCAGAAGAGGAAAAATGTTTGTTCTCCCTGCACCATCTTCTTGGGCCACCTGAGGCAGAAAAGGTGAATTGATTCACTCATGTGATCTTTTGCAGGCAGAGAAGTGGAAGGGAGCTGTGGTCTCCTCATTTCTGTGTTTAGTCTTGCTCCATTAGGCAGCTTTGTGCCATTCACAGTTTTTGTTAGTTTGTAACTCTCTGATGCATGTCTTGATACAGTTTAGGTTTTTATAAGAAACAACTTTTAATTGTTTGGATTTGTTTGAGTTCGGGGTTTTTTTTTGTTTTTTTTTTTTTTAATTTTGTATATGAACTAGGTAGATGTTTCCTGGGGTTTGAATTTTTAAATGTATTTTATGTACAGTAGCAGCAGGCATTATATTAAATAAATATATGAAGAAATAGCATTTGTTAATGTGATCTTTACCTCTATTCCAGAGAAAGAAAGTTTGGTTAAGAGGTTAAAATGCTTTAACATAATGGTATAACAGTCTTTCTCAAAGTAATGCCAGGTGTAAAAACAAATTTATAAATCTAAATTTGCTGTATTATTTATTTTAAAAGTCTTGAAGTGTATAGTTTTCTTCTCTAACATCTACTGTTAAATATAGTGAAAAAGATTAGGTACTAGACCTACACAGAATTAATGTTAAAACAGCGCAAAGCACCATTTTGACTTAGTAAATTCTTTGTATTTTCATTTTTACAAATGAATTTTATCAAAAGTTAGCTGCGGGCATGATTCTAATTAGCAGCTCCCCATATTAGATCTAATCCCTTTGTTCTTCATTCAGACAGAACACCCATTAGGGTCAAAGAAAGTTTTGACTGAATAAGGAATACAACAACTGGCTGTAGTTTTAGTACATATAGGGCCAGATTGTGGGTCAGGGCCAGCTTAGAGTGTACAGCTCCAGTGATTCCATATCTTGTGCATAATAGGCAGATCCTTCCCACTGTTGTGATGGTACTTTATTAACATGTCAAATACAGAAGAAAAAAACCTGACAGTTTATGGCTGCTCAGAGTCTTGTTAGCACGTCTTGGTGTTTTGTGTTTCTGAACTGAAATTATGCAAATACATCTTCAAAAACATTTCCCTGTTTTCATGAGAGAGTGAAGAAAATAGAAGTAATCAAAAATTGGTATTAAATAGTTCAGCTAATTAATAAATCTGCTGTTGCAGAATAGAAGGTCTGTGGGCTGGAGCTGGCTCTTAACTTAATGTTAACTTACATTTAATTAGCCAGACCAGATGGAAGCTGGCTAAGCTTCGCATGAAGGCTTGTGGGAGAAAGAAATAATCTTCCATTTTGTCAAAGGAACTAATACCACAGATTAAAGGTCAGTGTTCTTTTCAGAATTTAGAGAGTGGATGCACAGTGGCTGATAGCAAGAAACAGCAAGGGCACTAACAAATTAGCTTAACCCCTGGATGACTAGTGTACCAATGCTGCTTCATTTGCTTCCAGGGTTCAAACCATCGGTCTCCAGTTTCACTAATAAATATCTTATCCCAGCGAGATAAGAATGTCTGTAGATTTAACTCTTTTGTCAGGGAAGTAGAGTTGTAAGTCGGCAGTAGATGGGGAGATGAAGTTCTGGGAAATGTTTTCTTCCTCAGCAGAGTAAAACTTCATGCTGTTCAGATGCTAAGCACTTGGGATCAGTCTGACAAACCACTTAATTCCCCGCTTAACAATAAGCATGCAAGGAGGCAAGTCAAGGAGAGAAGTCAAGAAACCATTCATGTGCTGAAAGAGGTGCATACATGATCATGTCAGAGTATGGCAGAGCTTAAGGACTAAATCAGGCACAGTCTCTGTTAAGACTTGGAAATGCAGTGGAAAGAGGGAATGGGTCTGTCAGACTGAACCTTAAGTAAAGCTGCAAGAAATTGCAGATTTTTGAAAGTGAGGAAATGAGAGTGTATTAAAAAAAAACAAAGAACAAAAGGGATTAGGCCTATGCTAGTTGTTTGAACATTTAATCAGCCTTTGGGGATACATCCCAGGGGCTTCAGCAAGGTAGGAAAGAGTTCTTGCTGAGGTGGAGAATAGTAACACACCTACCAAGAAATTAATACAAACTTAGCGTTGCTATGAAACGTCACATAACTGTGCAGAAAATAAAGTACTCTCAGCAGTAATTAATAATTATTACAACTTTGGTCTGCCATCTTTATACATCTTATTTATAGTGGAAATACCTGTTCACAGTCTAGCTTGGGAAAGGAAGCTGGGAAATAAGCACCTGCTGTTTGAGTCAGGTTTATGTCAGTGTTCATGTACAGCAGTAAGGAATTAAATATCTGTTGGACTTTCCCAGCTGGAATACAGGCACCTGTAGAGCTGGTAGGTGTCTTTTGAACACCCAAATACACAGTGGATCTAGGTGCTTAATTCCACAGCCATAGCCACTTAAGTTCCCACAATGTGTGATCCCCTGGTAGTCACAATGTATTTTGAAACACTTTAAACAAGCCTTTCAAAACATCCTGGAGCTTGCTTCTACATTTTGTAAACTTTTTTTTGCCACTAGACCTCTTGTTTAGTTTGTTGCATGTGAACTTTCCCCTAGTGGCCACTGCCCATTTGGTGGTTGTATCACTTCAGTGAAATCATTGGGATGAGATTGGGTCAGTTCTTAAAAAGAGTGGAGTATTTTGCAGATCTCAGTTAATAAACTGTGCTTGCTGACAGTACCCAGAGAGAGAGCTAAGGACCTGAATGAACATGAAAACTATGGAACTGTGCAAGTTATTTATGATTGCCTTGTGTAGATGGAGGTTTGATATGCTGAGGTGAGAAAATCTGTCTCGCTGTTTACTGTAGCTTTTTTAGAGTGTGGATAAACACAAGATTCCAGCACCACACTCTGCAAGGTGCACAGATTAAAAAAATTAATTTTAACGTGGAAAGCTCTTCTACCATGTCAGCTGAACTGGAGATTTGGAATTCCACTGAGTACTTTGAAAGCTGTATGCACATGTATTTATGTTGATGCTTTCATCTCTTTTCTCATTTTTAGATAATTGCATCCTGGGGATGGAAGAAGAATTATTTTACTAGTCACTGTTTGCTAGACCACATTTATGTACAGTTACCAACTGGTGGTGATTGAGATACCACAGTTATTTTCCATTCTGAGTTACTGACATATTTCAGATACCACTTGGGGACAAAATATTTGAAGGGAATGGTAAATTTTAAAACCATTGTAGCTATAAATGACAGAATTAGCGTTTACTTATCAAGTAGCTCATTTCAGCTGCTATAAAACCAGAGAAGTGTAGGAGTAGGTAGGGCACTTTTGGGGGAGGTGTAGGTATGAATTTTTTTTTTTTTTTGCTTTCCTTGTCAGGTAAAACTTAACTGTGCACATCTAGACTCAGTTCATGTTCTCTGAGAAATGCCCATATAGTACAGCCCAGTAGGATTTGTCCCAACAATGTTGTAAGGTAACCATGATAGTGGCCCCAGCCAAACCCTCTGTAGTTATTCCTATTGGAGCCCTCAGAGTGAGACCAGGCTGGAATTACCCTCACCAGCTTCACCTGGCCCTCCACCTTCAGGTATAGCAGGTCAGCTCCTGGAGGGATTTTAAGCCCAGCCAGAAGGTTCAGTGAGGAGAAGAAGCAGAGAAAGGTTTGTGTCTGCTCTCTGTCTTGTTGCTTGGATTTCCTGGACTAACTTGGCTGCTGATCACTGGATGGATTTTGCTGCTGCCATCATCTTGACTCTGCTTGCCTGGGTCTGGAGCATCAAGGACTGCAAGGTACTGAAAGATAAACTGTGCTAAATTGGAATTGGGAAAGGAGAAGCTGAAAGGCTAAAATACTAAGACAGCAAGGAATAGATGAAAAGGACTGTGCTGCACTGGATTAGGAACCAATTGTATTATCTGAAAAGTGTGTGTGGAGCTCTTGGACAAAGTAGAGACCTGTCAAGTAGTGTGTAATCTTGTGCACAGCAATTGTAAAATGTCTATGTTCTGTATTATGGGTAAGTTAGCAAATGTATCAGTACTGTATTAAGTAAGTGGGCTATATAGGTTGTGCATAAGTATGTAAAAGTAGTATAATGTGCAAATATAAGATAAGCAAGCATAATACACAAAAGAGGTGATAAGTAGCTATTATTGTACAAATTAGAAGATGTGAGAGTTGCTGCATGATGCCCAAAGAGGTGATGGGTATTTTAAACCATAAGAAGCTTCTGTGTAATCACATTGATTCGTTGAACAGAAGTGCTGAGTTCCCACACAAGTACATTTGGAGAGAACCTTTCTGAGCAAAGTCATTCAGGTACCTTTGGTTAGTGTGTCAGACATCTTCAGGTGGTGATCACACTCAGTTTTGTAAGGGCATGAGTACAAATTCTACTTTGATTAAACTCAAAACACGCTGTTGAAATCAGAAGAGTTTGGGAGCTGCCTTTTTCAGGGAAGTACTGTGCAGTATGAAACTTGCCAAAAACTAATGGATTGTTTGCAGGAAATTGGAAGTTAAAGTGCATGAGTCAGTCTGCTTCAAGGCTGAACAGTTTCCACTAAACTTAAATAATGAATGCCAAAACCTAGAGACAGTACAAGCAGCTGCAGCAGTTTTTTTCAGTTGTTTCATCCAGGCACTGTAAGGCATTTTGTGTTTAGCAAAGTCCTCCTTGTCTTTTAGTTCATCAGGCTTTAGAAGTGTTACATACATTGTTGTTACTGACATGGAAACCTTTGCACAAGGAGCAGCAACCCAAGAGTTTTAATTGTTGCTTCAAAGCAGTTACTACAGAGTATGGACTAGAATGTGCAGCTTCAGGGATTTCATCTGCAGCAACGACCTGCTTATGTAATGATAGCTGCCAGAAAAGGAGAGGATCATTTTTTTCCTCAGAAGTGATACATGGTAGCTTCACGCTTCTCAAAATACTCAGGCTGTTTACTTCCTGGTGTGTACAAGAACTTCAATATACTTAATGAAATATATCAAACACTAGATAAAAGACAGAATCATTCTCAATAATTTTGATTTGTGACAGATCTTATGCCCAGAGCATATTTGTGCAATAGACTACTTTTTACCAGGATACTACAGGAATTTAACTCTTTGTAGGGGTGCAAGAAAGGAACAAGGTGTTTGTGTGTATGCATGTGGCTTAGATTTCTTTAATTGGAATTAGTTTTTGATGTTTGTGCATGTAGAGAGTAGTTGAGGATATGCATGGCTGAGTCAATTCTTTGTCCTGTTCTGTGTTCCTGTTCTCCAGTTCTCTCAATAGCTGAACCTTCTGAGCATTTCTGAGTTGGAGAATCACTGAGTGCACCAGAGATTTGGAACTTTGGGTCTCATCCATGTGAGAGATGCTCCAGGTCACTAAGCACCTTTGTGCCCCTTCCCTGGACTCTCTGCAGTAACTCCATGTGTCTCCTGCACTGGAGAGCCCAGAACTGGGCCCAGCTCTCTGGGTGTGGAAGTGCAGGAGCAGAACTCTCCCCTGTGTCATAGTTTTCCACCATGCACAGCATCCATGCAGCTCTTCAGCTGTGGTGTGGACAAGAGTATGGATGTTTGGTTTTAGGAAAGTTTGAGTGTTTTGCTATATGAAATTCATATGAAGTTGGCCAAATGCTTCTTAATGAGATTTAGTCTGAGTAAGCCTAACATTATTTAGAAAAAGCAATTAACCACTTTTCCAAATAGATAATAGTCCTGAATCAGGAGGAAAAATAATTTGGGTTTGTTTGGGTTTTTTTTATCACTTTTCAATTAGTTGGAAGCATGACTGAAGTTTTCAAAGGCAACTGTAGACTTTCCTTGTGCTAAGTCAAGATAGCATTCTATTACCAAGCCTAGAAAGATGCCCACCTAGAGGTGCCTCATAAATAATGGCTACAGACTTAACTGTGTTAATTTGCATGCATGTCATTCCTTTTACCCCTCAGTTTTAATCTGAAGCTCTTTCCTGGCATAGTTTACTAAAAGGCCATGGGAATACTTGCACAAGAGATGACAATCATGTGGGAGTGAGAAGGATCAACAAGTTTGGGAACAAGATGCAATCACCCCTTTCAAAAGTAGTGGCCATGGCACAAGTTCCTGTGTTAGCTTGGAATATTTAATTATTGTGTGCCTCAGTTTCCAGATGTGTGAAGTGGAGCAGTGATGGGGATTAAATTTGGAAGAACCTTTGAGCTTTCTCGATGAAAAATGTTAAGGGTTATTAACTGTGAATGTGGTGAAAGGCTTAGCAGACAGGTGTGGCTTAAAGAAATGGTTTGAAATCCAGTAATTTAGTTCTAGGTTTAATTGAAAGTTGTAATCCCAGCAATTGGTGCCAGTGTCTTCTAGGATTTAAATCCAACCCACTGGAGCGTGTAATTTAAAGCTTTGCAGAACAGTATTAGTGCTTATATGTTTATCACTCAGCACGTGTTAGCATTATTCCTGTGGAATGCTCTTAATTAAAATCCAGGAGCTGCTTACAGTGCATTTGATGCTTGCTATCGTGAGCACTCAGTCGAGTTAGCAGCAAAATAAATTTAAAGCAATGATTTTTCTCAGAGCTACAGTATAATTGGCAGACGCTTTTGTAACTGCTCTTGTCATTAACGTACGGGAGGTTTCAGCAGCAGATTGCTTGTTGATCAAATGACTTCTGTTTTCATTTTTCAGGTCCTAATATTAGTTTAAGTAGGAGGAAGGGGACTTTCAGTTGGTACAGCAGCAAACGGGATGCTTTTGCAGCAAAATAGCCATTAGGGCACTCCTAGTTTACACATTGTACTCTAACATCTCATACTTCAAAGCTAGATTTGTTTTGGAAGAGTTACACCCAGAAAATCTCTTGATAAATGGATGAAATCTGTTGCTCTGTTTTTGAAGTGGAGGAACACACCAACAGTGTTTTGTAACAAAGTATTGCTTCTTTCTGAAATTTTGCATTGTTTTTTGGGGCCTGGTGCTCGGTTGATAGGGTTAATTGTTTCAGTGTGAGCAGCCAGAGTTTTAAACATGAATTCTAACTTTTTGACCCCATTAATCATAAAACTGCCTGACCTATCTTGCTTACTATAACATTGCTTTTTTTTTTTTCAATTGATGAGTCATGAGCATATATTAAAAACTATTTCTTTAAAATAATTTTTAAAAAGTCCTTCTTGCATCTTAAAATGATTTTGTAAGCTAAGAATTCAGCATATGTATGTCAGTTCATATTGCAGTGCGCTTATGATATAATACCCTCAATGAAAATTAGATCTAAATTGGAGTAGACTTTGAAAAAGGGTTGTGGGCACATGTTTTTGGGAGTGGCTGGAAGAACTTACTGCAGGGGAAGGTTCAGCCCTGTGTGTGCTCTACCTAGAAACCAGATAGGGTGATGTTTCTAGTTAAAGCAAGATGCAGAATTTCAAGCAAGGAACCGCTGAATATGAGAATTAATTTTTGTGTTTACACAAAAAGGAAAAAATCCAACTATGCTCTAATTCATTTTCTTTGCTTTCCTTTCCAAAAATATTTTTAGAAATTAAATAAAAAGCATTGAAGTATTTCAACAACCAGTTGGTTGTGGGTTTTTTGGTTTTATTTTGGATGTTTTTATTGTTTTGTTTTGTTTTCTTTTTTATAATGCCATTAAAACTTCTTTGGAGGATAACAACCCTCTTGAGGACCAAAACCCTGTCCTGTTACAGGCAATGCTAATGGGGCTTTTTAACCCACTCTGTGCACAGAAATCACAGAACTGAGAGATCACGGAGCTGAGCGAAAACTGAACAAAGTCCCGTGACAAAATCCAATTCTTTCTGTTGCTCAGTTGAAAAACAAGTGTGTTTTGAAGTCTGTAGCCTGTTAGAAGAGTAAGAATATTTAACTGCTGTATGTCTGTGGAGCTATTCTGCTGTAAGCCATGAGCTTGCTGCAGTTCTGTGTTGCAGAGCACCTTGCAGAGCTGAGGTGAATCCTGGCACTGCTCCCCTGGGCTGCGATTCCCCTGGCAATGGGGGGGTGGGGAAACTGAGGCACAGACCCTTGGTCTGGCTTCTGGAGCACAGTGCTTCCTTTGCTCTTTGGACTTTTGGGACCACTGTTTTCTCCCTGCTGGCTTGCCCTCTTCCAGGTTATTTTATTCCTATGCTGCTTGAACATTTTTCTCCCAGAGACCAGCCACTTGTTAATTTATCTACAGATAAGAAATTGTGTGTATAATTAGCAAAAGCCTTCTTTGGTTGCATTCACCCTTATCCCTCCCCGCTATTTTCCTCTAATTCCTAGTGACCCTTCTTTGACTTTTATTACCTTTTAAGAAGTGGTAGAATCAGGCCATTAAGTTGAAGTGAATTATGAAATACTTAACCCTCTTGTCTCCCCTCTGAAACACCAACCCCACACAGACCAGTTATGCAGGGAGGGCTTTTTTTTTGTAGAAAAATTTGACGTCTGAGTGTTTGTCTGTAGCCTGGATTGCAACATGCATGAGATACAGAAAGGATAAAACCAGAAACTGAATCTTCTCCCTGTCTGAATCCCTCATGTGTCCAGAACCTCTACTTCTACCATTTTAAAAATGAATTTTGGAAAAAAAAAATACACTGTGGGGTTCCGCACTTTATTCAAGGAGTTAAAAGTCTGGAGCTGTGCTTGATGAGCCAGATGGTCTTCAACAGTAACATTGTTCATATTGTTTAGATTATCCTGTTGCAAGTACAGTGCCTCGTTTACCTTTTATGGAAGAAAGTGTGGAAAATTGACCACAGATGTAAGTAACCAAGAATGATGGCTGAGGCAATTCTTACCAGGCCTCCCTCTCTAACACGCCTGATCCTGCAGATAAAAATAAATAGAGAAATGTGAGGCAGCATGAGAAATATCTAGTGTTACCTATTTAAGTGTTTAATTTGAGCTCTGCGAGCTACTAAAATCTTTATTTTCTCAGACTGAGATTTCTTCATATTAATCTGGTTTCAGTCTTTCAGTGTAGGGCAGCCTGAATGTAGATTTTTATCCAGGTACTAAATAGCACATCATTATATATTTTTTTTCCATCCTGGTTGAAAAAAAGGGTGTGGGAAGAAGCCAACTACGCTGACCTCAAACACAGTTTATGGTCCAAAAGTCTTCATGAGAAGATTGGTACCCATTTTGTGCTGTAATGAGAGAGCACAAACTCCCCATTAATATTGATTTGATTGGTATCAGAAGCAAAGGCTGCACCAAATTAATTAGAGGTAACTCATTGTTACTCCTGATAATGGGCTGTTGAATTAGTGAAGCATCTTACAAGTCACTTTCAGATTGAAATAAACTTTTTTAGACAGGTATCTCTTTTGTGTCGTATCTGGAATTGGAGGGCTCAACAGAACAAAGGGAAAATGCTACAAATGAAAGCAATAAAGCCCTGTTTTATAAAGTCCTTTTGTCTCCTATCACTTTTCTTTCTCTCCCTCATTTCCTTCCTCTTATTAGGAGCTGCTGTCAAAGTGCATTTACTTATGGCAAGTGGTTTCCTTCGGAGCCCCTAAGCTGATAGTGCCGCATTTGCATGCAGGTGCTGCTGTGGTGGGGCACGGCTCTGGCCTTCCCCCTGCCCTGCTGTAATTATAAACCAACAGGTTTGCCGTGCCAGGGGCCGGGCACTGACACCCTCCTGTCTGTTCTTCAGCACGGCTTGGCTGCCTGGTGCGCTTTCACAAGGTGGTGGATTCCTTTGACTATTAAAGGCAACATCTTCCCTTTCTTGCACTAAGCTTTGATTGATCCAGGAAATAGTTTCTTTCGCCTAAGCAGTGCTTTTAAACTTGGTTCTGCCTACACGGGTTTCTAGAAGTGTAGACTGTCAGATTCTCTTCCTAATATTGTTTAAAGACTTTTCAGAAATTGACAGGAAGAAATGTTTTACCAAGAACAGAGAAGGCTGGAGATTATTGTGAGAAATACTCAATCTAGGATGTCATGTAAAATCAGCAGTTAACACTGGAAAACAGATTTCTAAGGCAAAGTTCAAACAGTCAGTCTAAGGTGCCACTAAGTGGGACAAGAGAGAGTCGATAATAATTTTCATATTTTTAATACCTGCATTCAAAATAGGATAAATTAGATTGGCAGCACGGGTACTGTTTTTCATCATTTACCTATCCACGGGATCTGGAAAACAAGATCACTTGGACACAACAGCTGAGGCTCCACGCCTGCAGCTGTAGGGTGGGGAAGGGGAAAGCCGTTGGGAGGAAGTGGCAGGAGCAGCCCCAGAGTGGGAGATTGGAATGCTGATAACAAACACGGGCTTGGAAGGGGAGATGAACAAGATGAGAGTAGCGTTACCGAGGAGGAGGTGACCAGCTTTAATCAGGAAAGTGGGTGAGAGGAGAGGGACGTGGGGGATTGCTGCTGAAGTGCTCTGAGCCTGTGCCTGGGAGCCAGCAGCCCTTGAGCACTAATCCTGTTCTGTTCTGAGGCTGCATGCAAATTCTCTCTTTTTTTTTTTTTTCTTCTTTATGTCTGTTTTCATATTCATGAAATAGTGATAATGGCCCTTGTCTGCATCAAAGTGGTATCAGGAGGCTTAAAGTGCCATTGTAGTTCTGAAACAGCAGAGATGTGTTGACCTTCCTTTGTGCCCACAGTTGATAAATGCTTACCTCAGTGACAAATTAAGGGTTTGCTTTCTTCTTCCTGAGCAACCACAGCTATGAAAAGGGTTTGGACACCATCCTGTACTACAGCAGACTTGTTAGCTTAATTGCAATCGGGCTGCACAAGTAACAAAGGGCAGGATTCGCCTGACATGCCCTGTAGTACTAATGAAAATGGAAACGTTTGAAGAAAAACAGAAGCTTTCAGGTCCTGGGTTAGGATTAACTCGCTCACTGATGTAACATTTTGCAGCCGACTTCTAAAACTGATCCAGATCTGTCAGGTCAGGTTTTGTGCTTGAGCTGATCATTCAGCAGGGAAACTTCACCTGTGTTTTAACTCATTCAGACTAGAAATTATTTGAAAGATCAACTGAAGTCTGAATGTTACAGAAAATTGTTTTAAAGCAAGACTTCCCAGGGATGAGCACGGATTTCCATCTAAATAAAGCTGGCCAAACATGATTCACAAGACCCCAGAGATTTTCCATTAGATAAAGCAGAATTATTGATTTCTTTTAATACTCTAGAGAAATAAGATGTAAAAGTTTTCATTGCCTGGGCAGGGCCAGTCCAAGAGAGCAAACAGGATAAACACCAGTGCCACACAAGCTCCCCAGACTGATGAGCGGGACACTTTGCTTTTGCTGTCATAAAATATCCTACAGAGGCAGGTGCTGAAGACACAGAGACCCAAAGAATTTATCTGTGAAGAAAGATTTTTACACCTTTATTCAATGAAGGCACTCTGTTAAATTTTGCAGGAATGAGGAATGCTTAATCAGTGGCAGCTCACCAGTGCAGCAATTCAGAGCTGGTCCCTACATGGTAAAGTCAACATAGATGTGGCCAGAGCTGCACTGTGGTTCTTATGGGCCTGGATCACAAGGAAAGCTAATTATCCCTTTCAAGGCAGTGGGATGTTCCTCTGTAACCTTGCAAGTGTTGTGGTCAAGGCCAAACAGACCACAGAAAACACAGGTTTGTGGATCCAAAAGCCCTGCTAATAATGCTCTAGAGAAACTGAAAAGTCATCTCTTTTGCTAGTTCTCGTCAAAGCTTGAAGATAATTTGTTGCTCTTATATAAAAGTAAGTCTCGAAGAGTGAAGCTGTGCTGCAGAGGGACTGTGAATACAGAGAGTGGTTTCTCAGCAGGACACAAGCCCAAAGATCCAAAAAGCATCACTTGATTTGTAGAACAGACTAAAGCCTTCTTAGGAAAACCCCATGCAAATATTACATTTTTAAGTGGTATACACTACTATTCCTTTTTCTAACAGATATGCTGGGAATTTCCTTCTTAAAAAACAATGCCTGTCTTGGTAGAAGCTGGTTTCCATGACTAAAACTATGATGAGAGCATCAGCCTAGAGTGGTTCCAGGAATAACCTACACATTCAGCTCTCCTCTGCCAAGAACCCAGAGACTGGTTGTTCAGATGAATGGTTTTGGTTAATGTGCACCACAAAGCAGGAAAATAAGATGCCTATATATTTTAGTTCATAGATAATTATCAAGAAATTGTGTATAAAGAAAATAATGTATGGTTGGGGAGCAGAAATATAAGCCTTGAGCTTCCTATCCTGAAAATATAAATCACTGCAAGTTTTAAAGCACTTGCATGACTCATATGCAGAGGTCATAGACCAAATTTGCTGATGGAGGCAGGATGAAACAAATTCGGCTGCATTTTTATGATATTTTTCCTGCTGCTCTTAGCTTTTTATTTACCCAAAGTAATATAATTTTCCAGAGAAGTGTAACAGATCCAACATATGGAACTGCTATCCAGTTCAGTGCTTAGGTGCAGAACTGAATGGGAACAGTGGTGTGTCAATAAATAGCTTACTGCATGTCAGGGAAAGTAGTCTCTCAGGAACCATACTGCCAGCTTGGCAGGATTCTGGAAACGGAATCTCAAGTGGAATTGGGGTAGTAATGCAGTCACTGAATAGGGCCCAGGCCTAGAGGAAATCCAACTCCAGTAACATGAACTCTAAATGGAAGGCAGAGAGAGGGTAACAAGAAAGAGGCACTTGTTAATGTGCAGGTCTATAAATCAAGGGGTTTTTCCTCTTGCTCTAGCACAAACTTTGAGCTGGTTTAGTGCATCCCTGAAAGTCAACACGCTGTAGTTTTTCCACTTGAGAAATAATGACATAACACTGGGTAAACACTGGTAATCAATTGTGTTGCCTTTTGCTGAGTAATATTTTTGTGCCATGAGAGAGATCTGCAGGAGTTATGATCTAGGTCTGATCTGCATACTGGTTTTATGCTGCTGAGGTTCTGTTGACTTTGAGGTTGTTTCTGTATTTTCAGTTGCATTGCTGATGTTTAGATTTTGATCCAGCATAGCTTGGAAAATGAAAGTTATTCCTGCATTCAGTTTAAAATGTTAGCACATAGCAAGTCAAGAAGTCTTGTTCCAGGTGAAGGTTTTAGACCTGAATGTGTCCTGATTTAATGGCAGGGAATGAGATTGGCTTGTTAAGAGAGAGAGGCTGTATTATTGAGTGTTCCAAATGATCTGATTTTGTGTGCATGTATGGTTGTAGTAAAGATTTTGTTTATGATATGAGGCATTTAAAAAGTGTGTATATTTATAGGTATAACAGCGTTCTGTTTCTCCTGTGTGTTTAGGAAGAGAGGCAATGGGCCTGCCTGTGTTTAGGAACACTTGGACTTTGCAAGGTGCATTGCAAATAATAGTACCATTCTGGGAGAGCTGGAATTCCTCAGGTTCTTGTCAAAATGTTTTTAGCCATTTTTCAGTTATAGGTGAACTGGGTCATGCCAGTGGTATTTTATTTTTTTACTAGTCTAATTTTCTTGTATTTTCTACCTAGATCTAGTTGGAATTCCCTTTTAAATTACTTCCATCAACATTCATCTGTGTTATTTGGGAAGGACACCATTTGATAATTTGCATATCTAAAAACATAATTCTGGTATCTACCTTTTCCGTTTGCATCACAGAGCCTGCGTTGTACTTCTTCACTTTTGTATTGCAGCCCTAGTGAGTGGGGAGGGGAGGTTGTGTCACCCATATCCTCAGTGCCATCCCTGAAGTCCCATGTGCCAGGCTCATGTCATCCTCTGGAGGGCAGGGGAGTTGTGAGGGCAGTTTGGAGACACCTCTTTCCTCACTGCAGTTATGCACCAGTAGATGTTGGCACTGCCAGTGATCTAACCTGTAATTTCTTGGTAAATGAGCACTTTTATGTGACTCCCAGTTTATGTGGCTCTTGTTTCTGCTTATGTATAACATGCAAGGTCTGTCATCTCTTCTTCCATTTACATGATTCCTGGCATTTTAAATTCAGGTAGATTAGATTTAGACTTTTTGTAATGAATCTGCATCATTTTGTGTTCTGCTTGCTCCTGAAATAGCCTGGGGGAACCTCATAGACACAATTTATGTATGTCATTTAGAGGCATAAGAAAGCATCTGATTGATTTAGTCTTTCTTTTGTTAGCTCTTTCCTATAATTCTAATCACCATTTTGCTGTAGCATTACACCATTGAGGAAAGTATGGGTTTTCAAAGGCAGGATGCTTCCATATTTGAAAGTGGTGATACTTAAAGAAAAATTACTTTGAGGTCTTTACAGCAGATTTTCTGCTAATTCTAGTGTAGCTCAGATCATAGTTTGCAAGGTAGAAGTAAGTCTGGCATTTATTTTATCAACACTAAGTAATTAATTATTATTAAGTAATTAATTCATTTTTGGTGTTATTTCCTGACTTCAGCAGAGTATGCTATGGGTAGGATGCTTTTGTGCAGCACTGAGCTCTACTGCTGCAAAGCTGTTTGTGTGAAAGCAGAGCTGGGTGCTGATGCTGCAGTGCATTTCACATGGCAAAGGGGAAAAGGGCTGATGAGATTTGGCAGTGTTTGTTACTGTGCTGGTGAGATGCTTGGAGTCTTCCACATGGCTTTTAGTCTCTGCCACTTTTACACAGAGCAGAGTGAAGGAGACAGAAACATTAAGGACCTGACCCTGTAATTTTCCAATGGGAATCAATCAGTATAAACAATAAGCCAAATTCTCTTCTGATATCAGTCAATGCTCTTCTGTTGGCTTTAGAAAGGCTGTGTCCATTTGCAGTAGCTGAGAATTAAGCTGTTGCTCTCCTCCCAGCCTTTCTGATGACTTAACATAATTTTTTATACATGGAAGTCTTGTTTCAGGTCCAGGTTGTTGGCTTATATGTTTAAATTGAAGTCTTCTCAGTCCTCATGTGACCAGCACTTTGAAGAAGATCCATGAGTGAGGTTAGGTAAAACTGGGGTTTTTTTCCCTACTACTGTCTGGATTTTCTCAGAACCTAGATAATTTTATCCCATTTGCATCAAACATGCAGGTAACTTTAGAATCCTGCATCTGTATTGTTTCTAGAGAAGCAAAATAAAATTACAAATGACAGTAATTGACATTACATGGTTTAATTTAATTTCCTTCTCTGTGAACCAAAACCTTTTAACCAAGTATTGCAGTGCTATTTCTGTATTTATTTGTTACATGGGTTAATGTGCTATGTGGCAGATCCAGTATTTATCCATTTTCACAAATTAAGCTATCAGTGTCATGTTGCCTTTGAATTGTTTCCTGTATTGATGGCCAAAATGGCTTGAATTAGACTTTAGTCCTCCCTGGCTATACTTCTGTTTTTACAAAGCTGAAAATTGCAGGGGTGAAAATGAGCCCTTAGGAACAGTTTGGGAAACTCTAGGCCCAAAACATCTTACCAGTGTGCTGGGATTTTTCCCTGCAGTGATCTGTGCTAAGGGAAGGGGGAAGTGCACAGGCTTTTTGAAAGATTATGTTGTTGTTGTTACATTACAGGAATTAGAAATCAAGCCCAGCTTGAGTTTATGTTAGTGGCAAGTGAAAATGGATTACAGAGAGAATGAGTAGAAATTCCTCTGCTGGGTCCCCAAGCTGTGCACTTCAGACCTGCTGTTGTCAACTTCTTGCCATTTTATACCCTCTGAGAAAAGAGCTCTGCTTTAGCTAATTTGCAGCTTTCTTTCTCTGCTGTAACCTCACCTATTACCTGGGCATGATCTTTTGTCTACTTCTGTCAGTACAAAAACTCAGCGTAAAAGAAACAAATTTCATTTACTGTTTTTGTCAAATAACTACTTTTGTGCATGGAGAAAAATATCACTTTATAAACAGATATAAATAATCATTTATAAAATAGGTTGATGATGCAGGTAGCTGTGGCTTCAGACTTGGTGGATTTTCTTAATATATAATAATTTTCAGCCTCTGTCTTGATACTTCAAGTGAAGCATTGTTTTCCTTTAGCTGTATTTGTGTCTCAAACAGGATTGCAATAATAAAGTATCTGGGACACTTATGATTCTATTCAGAAATTTAAGAAAAGGAAAGCTTGGTAAAGAGCTGCCAGCTCAGTATTGTCCTGTAATTGAATGCTGTTATTCAGCAGTCCAGCAATGCAGGTTTTCAGTGCCAGAAGGCAAAGGAACTCCAGGAGTCAGAATGGGGAGCCCCATTACCACTTGTGAGTGCAGCATGAAGTAGAAATGTTGGCTGGGAAAGCTGCTTTTAGGAATGACCCAAAAGCTGCTGACCAGTGTGTATCAGAGACTCCTTAGAACTGGCAAAGACTGTGGTGTGAGAGCTCTGAGTCCTCTTCTGCAAGGAATCTCATCTGATATGAAACCTGGGGGAGGAATATTGGGTAGCACAGCTGAATAACCCTAAACAATAAATACCACTCCATTCTCCATACTTGTCTTTTGGCACTGATATTTTAAATGAAGTTCCATTGGAAATTTGAAAGGTAACTACTTTCCATGACTTAGAAATGAGCCAGGGATGTGTCACTTCCCTCCTCCTGCTCCAAGTCGAAACAAACACTTAGACATTTTACAGCTTCTGAACAGTTTTAGTCTGTAGAAAACTTTATAGGAATTTGATTTTTAGCCCAAGTAGGTAATTGCTTTACATTATATTTTCATTAGTGTCCCCTTTTGGAAGGACCCATAGACCATAAAACTAGTTTATTTCTTACCAGTAGTTTATTATTCTTTTGATGGCTCATACCTCTCCTCTCCTCTGCTTTTTGGCTTTTTATATGCTTTTGCCTGTTTCAGGGCTTAGTCCTTGTTGAATGTGAGTGTTGCTAATTATTTCGGTAGGGAAGTATTTGTAGAGAAAAGAATACTGTGATCAGGATCTGAATTTGGTAATATTTGATAATATCACACATGCATCTCAATTCCAGGATTCAAGTGACTCCTGTTGATCAGACTTTGTTTCACAACAACTAAAAAATAAAAATTAAAAAAAAAAAAAAGGAAAGAGAAAAAGATATTTCCCTTCCAATGTTGCAGTCTCTATGCACAGACTTTGCCTATGCTTTGAGGGGAATTGTGACTTTATTCAGTTACAAGGGGAAAAGGTACAAGTTACCTAGAACAAAACCAGACTGGGATCATTAAAAACATGTGTTTTATTTTGCCCTTTGAGCACTTTGTTTAGTTGTACAACTGATAACAAAAGCACACAATCAAAACTGCATCCCAGCCTTCAGAAGGCAACTCACCAAGCTGCAAAAAGCAGATTTAGTTTCTTTTGCAGATGGTCTATGAGTCTCATGTGGCATCATATTAAATTATATAGGCAGTCAGTCGCTTGTTCTGAAGCGATGCTCTGAGCTGAGAGTTGTGATGTGCTTGGACCATTCTGTTGGAAAACAGGCTCTAAAGCTAAAACAGCTCCTCTGAAGAGCAGCAGCAGAGGGGCCTGCCAGGAGCTTCCAACACCTCAAGGACTGCAGTTCCCCCTGGGATGCACTATGAGGGTGGCCCAGCGACCCTATGATGGGCTGTGGAGCATTTTGCCCTAAAGGTAGGAGACTAGACCGACTCATCTGGTTGTTTTTCTGTTCTGGTTATTGCTTTCTGATCCTGTATTGTTATAATGATAGTTATTTTTGGTTTGTAATATTTTGAAGATAAGAATGGGAGTTTATTTTCTTGTTTCTCCTGTCAGACTTTGTTTATCCTGGGTAAAAGATGAAGAAAATACAGTAGTTTTTAAATATTTAATGTTATTCCATGAAAGTATTTCTGCAATATGAAATAGAATTAGCTGTTTCATCTTAGTGATGTTTTGTAAGATCATGTGTTTCTATTAGCTTCAGTTTGGTACAAATTCAGTCTTTGTGTACCACTGGCTCCAGTGTGAAAATAATTATTTTTATCAGCTGAATTTCCACTCAGTGTAAGTTGTCATTTGTAGTCACAAGCATGCTTGGGATAGCAATTCTCAAATGGACTATGTGTTATGCAGTAGATAAGTTTTAATATTCATGCTTATTGAAATGAAACCTTCGTGGTACTATGCACTTTCTAAGAGAAACAGTAACACAAACTCATTTATGACATCAAAGCTGAAGGCTGCAGACTATTTATGGGAAATTCCAGATGTGTTAGTGCCACGAAGTAAAACCCATTTGAGGTTATTTACTTAGATGATTGAGTTGTAGGTTGTGGCTGTATTTCCTACCTGCAAAGTAGGAAATACAGCCACAGGTACGGCTGGGGTGATTGTTCCTCCTGAGGAAATTGGTGTATTGGCAGTGACAGCAACCCAGGAAATGCATGTAACAGGCAGGAGTTCACACGGGGGTGTTTCACTTGTCTGACAGCTCTTGACAGGTGTAGCAAGTGCTGCTCTGAAATTCCAGCTTGTTTGAGCTCTCTTGGAAGGGACAGAGGCAGTGCATGTGCACAGAGCTGGGGCTTTACCCTTACAGTGCTGGTCCTCACAGAAACACCACAATCAGATGAACAGTTCAGTGAGGTGGTTTGTTTTAGGGCATTTGGAAGTTGGAGCAGCTGTTTGAGTTTTATAAGGAAATAGGCAAAATTAGGAAGGCATGGAGGGTACCAGGCAGTCTGGCAGGGCCTGGGAAGGGCAAGGCACAGGGCTGGATGAAAATCATTGCTGCTGGTTTATAGAAAGAAGGGTGTTTTCTTTGCCAGTACATGGGTTTGGGAAGCAAGAGGTACAGGTATTCCTGTCCACTGTGTCAGGCTAAGTGTAACATTAGAGACAGGCTTTTAAGGCTATATTTGAGGTGCCAGGCTCCCATTTTACAAGTGCAATTTGTCTCCAGAAAGGAAACACGTAGATGTATTCCTTAAACTAGAACTGTGTCTTTTTCCATGCTGCAGAGTGAGGATAGTGCTGTTTTCTTCTGTTAAATGAATTAATTCTGATTGAGGGATTTGAGCACCTAGGCTGGAGAGTGTTGATTTATTTCCTGTGCAAATTGAGAACAAATTTTGCTTTCCTAAGCCAAACACAGTTTATAGGTTGTGCTACCAAAGTCCTGTGTTGCATCACCATCTTACACTTTTGTGTAAATGTGTTTTAGGAGGCTAGCACAGCCAAATATTGATCACACCATGCTGTGATTTATGCCAGCTGACCAAAGTCCTTCCTCTAGCCAGGGATTTCTACAGACAGCCCTGATATATTCCTTTTCATCCCTGAACTGGCCCTTAATATTGTATGGCTGAGAAGCAGAGGGGCTTCCACACATCAGGTGTGCATCTTGGTAGTGCACACTCATAGGAGGTAGGAATGGGGGAAGGAAGTTTGCTTTTTCTCTGGTTCTTGCTGTAGCAGGCAAAGCCTGAAGCTTGTCTGCTGTCAAATGCATGTTAACCTCCAAGTTGGCCAAGAGAACCCTGAAGGGCAGTTTAGTTTTGGGGATGCTGGAAGATATATTTCTTCCATTTTCAGGTTTCATTTTGCTGCCTTTTACCAAATCCACCCCTTTCCTTTCAGAATGTAGCTGGGTTTCTGTTGATCCAGCCAAAGCCACAGCCTATTTTTGCCATTTTGAAGGCCTGTCTTTAGATCCCAATTCCCAAATTAAATCCTGATTCTGTCCTTGAATCCAAACTTCAATTCCCTAGGACATATTGCAGAGACTTTAGGAAACCATCTGTGTGTTAGGCACAAATATTAAACATTGCAGGAAATTGAAAATCTTTAAAATTGAGGAAAAAACCAGAATGAGATGGTGCAAGTTAATTCTGCTCCTGAATCTGAGAACCATGGTGAGATGCTCAGGATTGACACCGAAGGTAGCAAAGAATGGACTGCAAACTACCAGTTATTCAAATAAGTAATTTATCTACATATTTCTATTCATTATTATTTTAATTTCTTTGGGTGACTCTTACCCCATCTTTCTTGTGTTTGCTACTTGTCCAGCCTTGGTGTCAACCCCAAACTTCATCCTGGTCAACTTTGATACTAAAGAAAAATCTTGAAGCATGAGAAGCTTTTTTGGTTTTTTTTTTTTTTTTACTTCTGGCATGCAGAAATGCTTGGCCACTTACTACAAATCTTTTGATCCTCTGTCACAGAGTCTTCTCTTGAAGATTATGAAATGCTTATCTCAAAACACAGGTAGTTCTAGGAACTGGAGTTTGAAAATGGTGGCCACGTGTAAGACATAAACCAGTTTGCAGTCTCTGTGAAGGAGCTTTAACTTTCCAGTAAAAGTAGGCATTTTTCCATTTCTTTCAAGTAAAAGGGGCCATCTAGATTACTGAGATGCAGTGAGTCTCTATTAACTTTTTCTCCTTTGAAAACAAGACTTGTATACACAAGAAGAAAAGAACAAGAAATTCAGGAAATCCTCAGCTTGCCACTAGTGTGCCCTCACATTCCTAAGAACTATTTTTGGGTTTTCTCTTAGGAATAGCTAGAACTTGTTGAGCTGGGAAAGACTTCTTGGAACAGATCCTTGGTTTTGTCTTCTCTGCATGAGCGCCTCTTGTTGATGTTGGAATAGCTGCTCTTAGTTGGTTTGTGATTCACAAAATGAGGCAAATCAGCCCTATAAAATCTGCTTCTCCACTCCACAGTGTTTGGAAAAATTTAATGTAGCAAACTGGTGAGCATGCAAGAGGAACAATTGCCTCCACTTGCACCAAAAGGTCTGTCTGCCTCTCTTCTGGGTAGTGCTACCTGCAGATTTGTTATAACTTGAGAAATATCAGAGTGTCATTGAGGAGGATCCAAGTGCTCTCCCTTCTGTCTCTGTATGGCCTCACGTTCTCTGTGTAATTCTGAGATGCCTCAAGAAATCAGCTCAGAGATCTCTCAGTACATACCTCAGTAAGTTCAAAATCCTAACTGTGCCAGGGTTTGGTTCCATAAAGTGTTTTGCAAGCAGGGCTACCACGTGCAGACCAGCTAACAACCTGTATGTGTCTGTTGCACAAAGACCCTTCCAGAGTCTCTCAGGGTCTTTGGAGTTTGTTTTTGGGATCAGATTCCACACAGCACATTTTGATTAGAACTTGGAATAGTCATAGCATTTCTCATGTGCATGGTTTGTTCTTCGGTGTGAATAAGAATCAGCATCAATTGAACTCTTGTCTGTATTTGTTCCCCAAACTGCCATTTGGGATTTTTCAGTAGGGTTTTAAACACTCCTGTGGGGTGACAGGCTTTTCAAAACATCTGCAGATACTGGTTATGTATTTTAAAAGATGTGTTGAGAGAATGTGTAGAAGGAATGAATGGAATGACTGGTATCTGTGTTAGCTTGACACTTCACTGCTTATTACCTCTTAGAAACTACAGGGAAATTCTGAGAAAGAACCTTCATCCCAAATGAAATGTGAAAGCATGGAAGGCTTAATGAAGCTACTTGTGACATGGCAAAAGAGAATCACATGTACTCTTTTAAAAAGTTTGCTTCCTGATTTGTTGTTTTTTACCTACTCAGGCTAGACATTTGTCTGTCTGTGGAGGGTTTTTTTCCCTGCTAATTGCAAGAAAGAAAGTAACAGCAAACTAGTCACTGAGGTACTTCAGAGTGACTTTGGACTTTCTTTAAAGTTCAAGGCAAAAGGCATTTAATTTGTGCTGCATACAAAAAATCAAATCATAGCATTTCTCCCATCTTTTTTTGTGAACAGCATTACTCTGTTCCTTTTGTGTGCATGCCATGTTTGGTTTAATGGAGAAATGAGAAAAGAAAATATATTCTTTTTTGGAGACTGAGTACTAATGCAGAAACATTAAAGGCAGGCACATTGTTGTCAGCCAGTTTGCATATTTATTTACTTTTACAAATGGTTGGCTCGGAGTCAGCAGTTAATGGAATGAGAATGATGTTCCTGTACAGATCATTTCCTGAGAAACATTTTCAATTACAAACATATCTCTGCTTTTCTTCCCTCATTTGTTATGTCTTGGAGAATAAATGGGGAGTAGCATTTACAACTTAAGGTTTATGTTCTGAAGACAATTTTAACAATGATCCCCACATAAAAAGGCCCTTTTGTAGTTGCAGACATATGTTTATGATGTTTTGTGCTGTGAATATCAAATTTCTGGTGGACGCTGTGTCACACTCTGCAAACTTGTAAACATCTATAAATCCATTGGATCATTTTAGTACCATGTGTAATGCAGATTTATTGCCTTTTGTGTGGATTTCTTTTGTTTCAGTTAAAGTTGAGCTGCCAGAATACATGCTTAATGAATTATGTATTCCAGAAAATTAGGCAGTACAATTTTAGATTAGTATTTTCTTTTCCCTTTGTAGATTTATAAAATACACATGCACAGGTATTAGAAATTAACATTTTTGATAGGTTGCCCAGAAAGCAATTAGATGAGTTTGCTTGACTAAATAATATCATTCTATAAAAGCCTTAACTATGACTTTTTGAAAATGTTTTTGCTATTTTTTTTCTCATTCTCTAGCCATCTTAAGTAATTTTGGTCAGTTTTCACATTTACTGGTACAAATCCAGAATTAACCCACTGGAATTATATTAGTTTATAGAACTGGAGTATGTGAGAGGGAACAGGAATCAAGCTGAGCCAGTGAGCTGGTATAAATCAGCATAAATCCACTGAGATCTGTGTGGATACAGTCATACACTCAAGTCTGCATAACAGGCTATCAAGTCAGTAGAAGAACTAAAGCTGCTGTTGTGCATGAGTGGTTACAAAAGGAAACCATCAAGGTCATGGGCATTTACCAGAAATTTGCACCCAATAGAGGGAATATGAAACCAAAACCCAATTCATCTAAATTTGGCTCAACTCTAATTGAGTGTATGTCTTATACAAGAGCAGTAAAGGCATTTCTTGCTGAAAATCTGCGTTCTTCTAAACTGGCTGTAATTTCTGACTGCATATCTAAATGTATGTAGCACAGGCATGCGTGTTTGAATGTGGGCATACATACAAATGTCTGCTGTTATTCTGGCAATGTGATGTCTGCAGCCAGCCTTCCAAATGGTGCTTCTTCCAGGAAAAAATAGCTTAAGATAGAGACATGACATGTAGGCTACTACCTCCCATAGCAGTTTAAAATATCAGGTAGATTTTGACTTTCTTATAGAAAGATTAAACTCTTGCAGTCATGTGAATGTCAGCAAATCTCAGCTCCACAAAAAAATCCTAAACAAAACATAAAATACCCCAACCTCAATGTATGTGAAACCTTAAAAATGGTGAAGACCTTGACTGCAAAACCCACATGCTAGAGAAAGAAAGGCAGTTAAAGACCTGCATTAATGTTATATATGTATATATGTCTGTAGGTGTATATGCATCTGTTTAAATCTCCTGGGTTTAAAAGATCAGGATTAGAGGCAGTATGCCATTGTGCTCCTCCAGCTTTATAGTTTGGTTCTAGTTAATCACACATTTTCACAATTCATCCATTCCTGTTGTAGCACTTGAGTAATTTTAATTTTGTAAGTACTGAACCGGTTACATGGGGAGGACGTGGCTGTAGCCCTCAGAGGAGAGGCTGTTTTACTCTGCATCTTGCTGTGTTTGTTTCATGATTCTTCAGATGGATATGCTAAAATACATCTCAACCACAGAGAGTGCACTGGGTGATGTGGCATTGCTGAGCTCAGTTAAATAATGAGATGTGTTTCATTCAAATCAGAATAACTCTAAGCCCTGAATACTAAATAGGGCAGCAAAAAGCCTTAAGCACACAAAATAAACAAGTAAAAAACCCAAATGAAACTGTCTAATAAATACAATGTGGAGCAACAGGCTGCATGTACTGGAGGAATTAAGGCAATTTAAACCGTATGGGCAGCGCTCCACTCTCAGATGTGCAGCTCCAATGGCAGTTGGATGCACACATCACAGGGCAGGGGCTGGCTTGGAGCACACGCCTGGATTTGATAGCATAGGTTTATGACCTTGTAATCCTAGAGCATCTAAAACAGTAAGAATTCCATCCAGCTTAAAATAGCTGCTGTAGTTGCTGTTGATACAGGCTCGCGGGCTCCCTGGCTCTGGGGCCAAATTTGGTGCTGGCATGATGGGAGGAAGTCTGTTGACAGCTGATAGCAGTGGAGTTGCACTTAATTACATCATAAGAAATTTGGCACGTGGAGCTGAATCAGAAGTCTGAGCAGAAATGTCCATTCCTCATCCAGAGTTAAAACTGGGACTTTCACTTTGCCAATCCACAGAGATTTGTCTGGCCCATATGTAGCTGTTGCTTTCAAGGATCTTGCTTTAAAAGTGCATTTCTGCAGTTCCACTCAGCGTGGTGACTGAAAGAAAGCCCTGAAGGACTGGATTTTGCTCTCATGTCCAAAGGGATGAAGTCCCTAATCTTCCCAGTATAAGCACAATGACCATTAGCCCCATGGTAGCTGATGAACTGCAGTCTATCTGGGTCACAGCAGAGGGTGAGAACACAAAGGGGCCTTAGCTCTAATTGCTGGGCTTGTCCAATGGCCAGGCATGCCCTGTGTCCAGCACAAAACCCTGGATGCTGTCCTTCACAGGAGCTTCCAGTGTACTGGTCTGGCTCCTGGCAGCTGGTGTGGTAGAGATGAGCTGCTGTAGGTACATCCCATCTCCCTCTCCCTTCCTGGACTTTACACTATAAGGCTCGGAGTGCAGGTCTTACTGATGCTCCAAAGCTATTCCTCAAAGTATTTAAAGAAATTAGATTATTTTATGTTAATTTCAGCTGCTGCAAAAATTGCCCCAGTACTGTGTTCTTTCTTTTTATTAAAATACTAAGTTGCTGAAGTGATTTCCATGAAAATGAATTAAAACAAATTAATGAAAAGCAGCTGAAAAATGGACTTCTCTACTGAAACTGTGGTATGCAAACTCTTAACCTCAATCACATATTTGTGGTTGCTCTATAAACACCTAAGTGTATAGCAGTGATTTGTCATGGTATTTCTTTTGATGGAAATTCTTAGAAAGTGAGGCTATACTACATAATACATTTTCTCTCAGTTTACATACAGCTTGATATAATGCATGTGCTTACCTGCTCCATTTAGTAGCATTTCTAATCTGTAGTTAAATCTTTGCTCTTCAGTATTGGGAAAGAAATGAAAAAGATACTGTGAGGTTCTGGGTTTCTCCATAATGTTTTCTGCTTGTGGGGACACAGGAGGGCAGGAGGAACCTTTATTATGGGACTAATACCAACCTGGGGCAGAGATTGTGCCCTGCAGAATGCAGAGGCTGAAGAGGAGCTGTCCCCTCTAAAAACAGAATCCATCTGGGATCTTTGGATCATCTAGAGGTGTGTTGGGTAGGTTCTGCAAATGCCATCTCTGGCAGATGTGCAAAATGTCTGTGCTTACAGCAGTGTACAGAAAGCAGAGCTTAGCTCCTGCTGTGCAGTAAATATAACACTTGCATTTGAGAACACGTCAGTGTTTTAGTTCCCTGGGTATATTTATTATTGTTTTATTTGTATTTTATGTTCCCTTTTCATGCAAAGATGTGGCAGGGTTCTGTTTGCTTTCTCTTATTTTCTCTGAGAATGTGATGGAGGTCATGTTATTAAAGGGTAGAATGTTGTGCACATTAGAGGACAGATATGGGGAGGTTCAGTGGGCCTTGTAAAGAACTCCTTATATGAACTTCAACCTTGAAAGGTGCACTCAGTCTCCTTGGAGAACTTTCAGCAAGCTCTGCCAGCGGGTTGCTCCCTGGAGGGAGGAGCCAAAAGCTTTCATTACTGTCCTTCACTCAGAAAATGAGCTGACTGCTTTCTCCAATGTCTCACCCAAGCAGAGCATCCAGCCCTTTGGGACAGGAGAGCTCAGTGAAGGCAGTTGGTTTGAATAGATTTTATTTACTATGCTATCCCTTGGGGCTGATGTGAAAAAACCCAATGTTTTCTGCCTAGGAGGCTTTGTGTGGAAGCCCTCCATGAGCTACACATTTTGGAACAGAAAGACCTCCACACAGAAGTTTTCTACCCACTGACATTTTTTATGCCCATAACCATTTTGAACCAAAATAAAAATAAAAAAACTGGAAAAAAAAATCAAAGAGGCTAATAAAACCAACAGTGATTTTCTCTAAGGAGTGCTAGCAGTTCCAACAATTGCCATTAAGTGCAAGCAGTTCCTGAGATTGTACATGCTAGACCAACTTCATCCTTGCTATAACTCCTCAGAACTCAATGGAGTTACATGAGGGATTAATTTGGTCCATTGCTTTCAGCCATCAGTTTTAGAGAATATACAACAATCGAGGGAACTATTATTGTCAGCATTGTTTTATGACTCTTTAGAGCTGCTCAGTATTTGTATTTTACAGATACATAAGCAGGGTGAGTATGGAGTGAAGTTATGGGTTCAGTGTTGAAGGTAGTGGATTTTTCAGAGTTATTTTTGTACAGTTAAAAGTAATAAACATTCTAGCAGCCATTATTGCTGTGAGTCTTACATAGATGCTTGAATACAGCAACACAGATTCTTGAAGCATGCACAGACATTTCATCTGGCAGAGCAAATATTTCATGAAGCATAGAAAACACCTGGAAGTTTCTAAGTCCTGTTATCACACCAACTGACTGATTATCGCAGTGTTCATGTGAATTTAGCTGTACTTACTGCACCAAGGAAGTTAAGGCACAGAGGTAAAACTTCCAAAAGCTAACTTACAAGGCAGCCATGAGGGCAGAGACAAAACAGATATTTACAGTACTTCTCTGTTTTCTTAGAAACCAAATTGTCTCTGTAATTTTCAGAATAAACTGAGGACAGCATCAGCTGGTAAATCTGAACAGTTGGATGGTGAATCTGCACGTATTTCAGTTCGTGTCAGAAGGTGTGGACAACTGCCTGAATCTTTAGGCCATATGTAGGATTGTTGGATTAAGTTATTTAAGTTTAAATTCTGACTGGTACAGATGAGCTAATAACCAGTTCTGTTAAAGGTTTGTGCACTGGAAATTGAGTAGTCAAAGCAACATTGATAAGACAGCGAGCCCCTTTCCTGGTTCGGTAAATCAGATTATTTCCCCATTCCTATGTCCAAGTTCCTTCTCAGCCTATGTCTGGACTCCACACTAAGGCAATATTTCTGAGGATTCATCATCCTCCACTGTGTCCTGCTACTGTGATTTCTGCTAAGGAAAGACCAAGAACAGAAGCCAGAAGCATCCTAGAGCCTGCTCCAGGTAGACAGTGTAGACACATCAGCATCCTGGACAGCAGAATGTGCTGTGTGCTGCAGCTGCACCTTCAGTCCTGAATAGTTCCTCAGTCTGGTAACTCCTGTGTGGGTACACAGCCAGACCAGCTCTTCTCTGGCAGGTAAACTTGAAGCATCTCCAGAGCCATGGTGACATACTGAGAGCAATAACCATTTCCCTCAGCTAAAATGATTCATTAGTGTTAAAATGTCAGGGCCATTAAAATGCAAGTGAGCCCTTCAAAAATTTGAGGACAATGGGCTGTATCCTGGAAAATATTTGAGGTAATTGCTATGGTTCCAGCACCATTATCCATGAAAAATGTACTCATACAAGTAAAGGTTCGTTGGCTGCGCCTCCCATTTTTGTTAGCTTTCCTTTATTGCTGTAATTACAACCAGTGGCTTATCTAATAGAGTCGTGTTCTTATAAAGAAATTAAGACAATTAATGCTACTCTTAGTGAGAGTGAAATTTTAAGTAAAATTAAATTGAAATTTGACCAAGTTTCTCTTTTTTATTTCCTAGTGTCTGAATTACAGGAAGAAGGAATAAATGCCATTAACTTACCTCTCAGTCCCATTCCATTTGAACTAGACCCTGAGGACACTATGCTAGGTAATTCACAACAACTTTACACCTCAACATGAAAGCTGGATGTAAAATAAGATGTTGTGCCTGGGATAGTTTCTAATGTTTTTCTTTTAAACCTTCCAGAGGAAAATGAAGTCCGAACAATGGTTGATCCAAATTCAAGAAATGATCCAAAATTACAGGAACTAATGAAGGTAATGAAAGCATGTAAACCCTCTCAGGAAAGTGGAACTATTTTTTAATGCCATCCCTGCCTCTTTCACTTGAACACTTCAAAGCATGAGTTAAATATTAATTAGTTGGAACCATGTGGTGCATACATCCCAGTGAAATGGGGAGGTCATGCAGTATCTTTCTCTAGACATGGCACAGGGAGACTTAAGAATTTTGATTAAAGTCCTGAGTCTGGAGTCTCCATCCTACCCCCAGTCTAAGATCACACTGACTTTCCCTTGTCTTTGTGATTCTTGGGATTAGAACTTCAGCAGGATGCTTCATTAAAATCAACTTCAGCACCTTTTGCTTCACAATAAGATGTTAAAATGCTACTGAAAGCAAGGGAAAGTTTTCACTCTAGAAGGCACTGCATCAATTAGTGTTTGTCTGGACCCCGTAGAGCATTGGCACAGCCCCCTTAGAAGAGTCCTTCCTGTTTGCTCCTCAAAGTATGTCAGACTGTCTTTTGAGCCACTGCAGCTTTGGTATTCTTTCTGCTAAGAAAAATGACATGTGTTTTAAATTGCAAATGAATAGTGTATAATACTGCCAAATTTGTGTTTCCTGTATAGGTATTAATTGACTGGATTAATGATGTGTTGGTAGGAGAGAGGATTATTGTTAAAGACTTGGCTGAAGACCTGTATGATGGACAAGTATTGCAGAAATTATTTGGTAAGAAAAAATACACGTGCACGCTGTTGAGGCACTTTGTCAATAAGTGGATCTCCTGTTCCTGCTCAGGAGCCTTGGTATCATCTTACATTTATGCCACTAAGTGATATAAAAATAGCAGTGTGTTATGAGACCCCTGAGCAATGGGCTGTGTGCACAGTCCTCATAGCTGCAGTGCAATGTGTGGTGCTCTGCAGTTGATGAGAACAGCACAAAGCCTACCTGGGCTGCTGGAGAGAGGGGACTCTCATCTTGGCAACACTGTTCACTCCAATTAAATTTATTACCTGCATGTGGGCTGCACAAACTTCACCATGTTACAAGTAGAAAGTCAGTTTGAAGGCAAGGGCACTTTCAGTACCACGGTGGATGTTTTTAATCTCTTCTCATTCTCATACTCTGGTTTATTCACATTGCAAGGTTGCTCTGGAAAGCTGGAATTTCTTTCTGGTTTAATGTCTGGCTTTTAACATGACTGAGGTCATGGTGCCCAGTGGACTGGAAACTGAGCTTCAGCTGAGAAACAGATAGAGAAAAGAAACTGCTAATGCAGAGTTGGCGTGTGCTTTTTACACTGTTGGCTTGAAAGTCATTTTCTTAGTTATTACAGCTCATAAAGTCTCCAGTAAATTTCTTTCCAGTATCCTAAATGAATCTTGAAACATCATGTGAGCACTTCTAATAAAGACTTCACAGACTATTCCCTTCCATGAATGGTTAAGCTATTGAATGTATTATGATGGACTGGATATGCCCAGACTGAGCAATTTGATTGTTATGGGCAGGCCTCCAGTGACTTTACCCAACATTCCAAAAATGTGTGTCAGATGCAGCCTGACTCTAAATATGCATATACTGATCCAGCATTTATTGATTTCAGGGGAATCTTTTCCATTACCCCTAATTCCTTGTGGATCAGGTCTCTGCTTACTGAATCTTTGGTCTTGTGGTGAGACTATGCACAAACTGATTTCTGAGGAAGCCTAAGAAACTGATGGAGATAGCAGCCTGTTAGGCAGGATTAGGGTATAACGGGATTAGGAGATAGCAGTCTCTTAGGCAGGATTAGGGTATAACAGGATTAGAAGATAGCAGTCTCTTAGGCTGGTATTTTAGGCTCCCTCCCTTAGGGAAGATACTCAGTTGGCTTTGATGAGAACAAGAGCAGCCCTTACCAAATAAGATATCTCTTACCAAGATACTCTTTTGTAGAAGTAAATTGGTAACTGAAAAAGCATTTTGTTTCTGATGTCCCTGGGAGCTGCTATATTTTCTGTGCTTACTCTTTAAGGGTAAACACTGAGCCATGCATGTATATACACAGCAATTTGTACTAATTACTAACAAACCAATTCGTAAAGCATTTTAAAATCTACTGCAAATTTTGAGTGCAGGAAAGGACTGTGCTTTCATAGCAAGAAATTACCTGAGGTTTTACTTGTTTTCATGAAAACTTGTTTGCCTTTCTTTGATGCATCCTCTGCCTCTATAAATATGGAATCACTTCAGTTTTATCACTAATAGGCCAAGTAAAATTCTTATCTCCTGCATCTGAGGTGGAGGCTGGTGGAATAAATCATAAAGATGGTGTCTGTTTCCTAGGTTTGATGGTCTGCTGTACAAGCCACTTGCGTGCAGAATAACCTTTATCCAGTAGCAATAGAAGTAATGGGCCTTACCTCCAAGTCTGGTGCTCCTTAAAGGGAATTGCAGCAAATATTTGTTAGCCAGTGGTGTGGCATAGAGCAATACTTGGCCTTTCCCTTGTCCATGTGTAACTAAACATAAAATGTGAACTTATCTTTAGGAGCTCAGAAGTGTGGAGGGAAAGTGGTTCTGGAAAAAAACTGATATAAAATCAGGAAGTCTGGTGTCTCCTGAATGTGCCTCTGGGTGTATGGAATGTCTTTGTGTTCTTCATGGAGCTCACAATTGTTTTTCCTCCATTTTTTCTTCTCTTCAGAGAAGCTTGAAAGTGAGAAGCTGAATGTTGCAGAAGTTACTCAGTCTGAAATTGCTCAGAAACAGAAGCTACAGACAGTGCTTGAAAAGATCAATGAAACCCTTAAACTCCCTCCAAGAAGCATTAAGTGGAATGTTGACTGTAAGCCTTGTGTTTGCTATACTGTTCTCATTTGTTGACAGCTGGGAGTTCATAGGTGCCATCTGGAATTCTGAAATGTTCCATGATAAGGGAGGGCTGAAACCTGGGATTTATGGTGGGAACTGCTCTGAAGGGCACTTCCAGGTGTGCCACTCTGCCCTCTTTACTGGCTCAGCCTTCAGTTCAGTTAGGTGGCTTTTCAGAGCCCGTCCAAGTGTGGTGGTTTTGGTCTGAAGTCTGTGTGCATCCCAGCTTAAGTTTTGTGTTGCTGAATTGGTTTGTTGAAACAGGCAAGTACCTGCAGAAATGCAGTGGATAGGCAGAAGG
This sequence comes from Lanius collurio, assembly GCA_020086605.1. NCBI lineage: Eukaryota > Metazoa > Chordata > Aves > Passeriformes > Laniidae > Lanius > Lanius collurio. The sequence continues at coordinate 6,098,852 of JACBWW010000041.1, forward strand.
AAAGTCAGGTCCTAGAATTCTGAAATTTGCAACATAGAAATGAATAATGGTTTTGATCATTTAAGGCTAATTCTCTACCACCAGTTTTGTTTACAAAACTTCCTCAAGACTAGTTTTATTGTATAAAGAATGAACATAGCAGTATCTAATAGAAATGCCTTCAGTGGCCCAACATGAGACACTTCAGTGGATGTGTATTGCAGAAAGCAGGTTATCAGTTTTAGAAAATAAGACCTCTTAATCTGTTTTAAGTTTGGTTTTCAGAATCATTTCATGCTGTTGAATACCTTGACCGGTACATCACATTTTCCCTTTCTCCTGTACCTTTCTTGTGCTGAGCAGTTTTGTATCCTGTTCCATTCACAACAAATTAGTGAGAAGGAGAGAAATAATCTCGAGAGAGGAAGAGTGAACATTAGGCATTTTGACTTTCCCCTTTCTCTGGTCCTGCTGAATTTTTTGTCCCCTTCTCTTTTTAACCTCCCCCAAGTTTTCTTTCCATTCTCTGTTATGCAGCTGGAGGCAGAGTGTTTGGAGTTGCCTGACAATTTAACTTCTAGTTTTAATTTAATGTTTTACATGTGTTTTAGAGCTGGAGTAGAGATAGAGAGCAGCAGCTGGGCCCAGCTGTAGCACACACCAGACAGGCCCTTTTGTAGTGTTCTGCTGAAGCACCTCCTGCCTGACCACTGGCACTGCAGCACTATTTGCCAGCAGTGCCACATTTTATATGAATGTGTATCTCTGTGGCATAGCTGAGACTTGCACTGGAAGGTAATGAAGAAGGATATTTTAGTGAATCTGGTTGTGTTTCAGCAGTGAAGTAAGGTAGTACTTAATAATTACTTCAAGTACTAAAAACATAAGTGCGCTGCAGTGTAGCTATCTCAGATCTTTTAGGAATACCCCTCTGGGGAATGCAAAAACAAAACAGAGGAAGAAGAAAGGCAATAATAAGGATTGGAAATTATCCACTTTCATGCCAATGGTTTGATCCTTGAGCAAAGATTTCCTACAGTTTGCCTTTTGGTATCTTGTAAATTGTGTTAGTGTTAACTACCAGTATATGAAACCTGCTGCAAAAAAGCTTCAATAACAGAACTAGGACAACTTAATGAGGAATGTTTGAGTCATTGAGTTTAGTTAGTTATTGCATAAGGCTTGTGCCAAAACAGGCTCGTTTATCATCCTGCAGACATTGTGACACTTAAGGATGAGTAAGTGCATGCTATGAGTACAAAAATACCTTTCTGATAGTCCATAAATCCTTATTGAAATAAAGAGAATAAAAGAGAGGCAAGGAGGATGCAGAGACAGCACTTAAACTGTCGTACATAAAATCTGGCTTTTGGATTAGCTTTAGATTTCCATCTCCACAAGCCTGTGGCATCCAGACATGTTGCAAAGAGTAGCCCGTTGGTGCTGACGCATCTGGCAGGACACCACTAAAGATAAGGTGCCTTAAAGGTACCCCCTGACTCCAGGTGGCAAGAGGAAAAGAATCCCATAATCCCTACATCCTAAGGAGAAGTAAAAGTGTGTGCCCTAGTTACTTTTGTAGTTGGTAACTTGTGCTTTTGATATCCATTTCAGCTGTTCATGCTAAAAGTCTCGTAGCGATACTTCATCTTCTGGTTGCATTATCTCAGTATTTTCGAGCGCCAATCCGACTCCCTGATCACGTGTCCATTCAGGTGGTTGTTGTGCAGGTAAGAGGGGCTTTACACAGCTCATGGTAGTGTTGTGAAGTTCATTGTGGGGTTCCTTGAAAAATGTTTCTGCCTGGGCGGGCATGTGTGTGTCTCTGGCTGACAAGAAACACACGGGCATCTTCCCTGCTTACACTGCTTCAACCAGAAAAAGGCACAAGTGCTTTCCCAGATTGAGCTGTGAAGTGGCCAGACTGTGACATTAAAACTGTATGAAACATTATTATTGTTGGAATGTGTTTATCACCCAGTATGATCTCTAGAATTATTATTTTCCCAATTTTTTGATGCTTTTCTCACTCGTGTAGAGATTCAAATCGTTCTTGGCACTGAATGACGGATTGTCACTGTTTATTAAATTCAGATTCATGTTAGGTGACTAACTATCCTTTTTCAGCCCTGTGCATGCTAATTTAGTCTGATTACAGTATTGGTTTTCTCAAAAGCATGCAAAAAAAACCCCCATCAACTAAATCTTTTGTCAGTCTCCTTATTAGAGCCTCATCCATTCACTCTTCATGTTTTTGTGTTCATCATTTTTCTTTCAGCTGAACTTGTGCTTGCTCTATCTTATTTGGCCTCTTCCCATTTAATCTGCTTTTCTTTCTCTTCAATTAACTTTGCCTTTATTTTTCACACTGCAACTGTCTTTATTTATGTCTTTTAACTGATGTTACCCTGAAGTAATGGGTTGAAAGAGCTATTGCTCAAATTTTGTGTGGCTGAAAATCTGCAAGAGGGATATGAGAAAGTAAACATTCTCTCTTCTAGAATTCAAATAGGACAAGTTTTGTAACTCAGGAAGAAATCTGAAGGAGAGTCTCTGGTAAATGTATCTCTGATGTCTGGTAGTGACTCATTGACTCAGATTCTGCTTCCTGGGTTTCTCTACAGATCATGAAGGAGAATCCCTGAAAATCTGCACTCATGTGTCTAAGCTTCAAAGAAACATAGTTCCATTGGCTATTATAAATGTATTATTTACACTGGTTTATCTCTAAGTTCCACCAAAATCAGCTTAAGAAATCTGAAGTACAGTGAGCAGGGCATCTTTATGATGAGAAACTAAATGGGGAAAATAACACAGTCTTAGAATGAAGAATCAGAACCTCTGCTGTCATTCCATACCTCCAGACAAATTTCCAGTTGAACTCAGTGGGCGTAATTGTCCTCTTATTAAGCAGGCTAATGTAGCTCAACAGCAAATCCACTGAAGTCAGTACAGATAAACTAATTTAAAACAATAAGTAGTGGGAGAATCTGGCTCACTCTTAGTTAGACAGCTGTGGCTCAGGCGCCAGTGGTTTGCACCAGAATAAAATCCAAGTAATATGGAAGAAGATTTTGTCCTGCAGACCCTGAACTCAGTGAAAGCCAGTCAGGGAAACTCCAGAGCTCTGGTGGTTCCTATTAACAGAGGCTGGGGGCCAGTATATTTACTGAAATTATTTGAGACATTTCTCATTTTCATTTTATGGTGGCTGGGTGTTTTATTCTTATGTTTTTAATCTCTTTCATGTCCCATGGAACTGGCTCTTCATCATGCATCATGTACCATTTGAACTCATGAGGGTTTTAATCAACAATCAGCAGATCCTAAAGCCTAATTTAGTGGTCAGACTTGCATACCTCATGTTCTAAACATTCATGCATTCTGTAAAGGAAGATCAAGCCTAGGGAAGCTTAACAGACTGTGCAGTAGCTGTTTTTAAATTCTGCTGTGTATGGTTCAATAAAGGGACCAGGAGAGAGAGAAATAAAAGAACAAGGTACTTTTATGAAGTCTTTTAAGAAAGAGTCCCTTAATTCATTTAATGATTTTGGTAGGCATAGAAACACATGAAATGTGAGGGTTGCTGTGCTGGCTGGATGTAGTTTATTGAAATAGAAAAAAAGATATTTGTGAAACAAAAAATGTGCTCATGTCCAACAGGTAATCAGCCTAGTTCTTATGAAAGCTTGTTTCCTTTGGCTGTTTGGTACAAAAGCTGTTAGCAATGAGAGTAATATGAAATCTGGGTTTAAGCTGATTTAGGAAAAAATGTGATAGTTGGACCTTTTGTAGCTACTCTGTTATGTTATTTTCTTTTTGTGCCATACCAGTAGAATAAATAACTTTGAAGAAAGCCCAGGCTTTGTTTGATTGTATCTACTGAAATGACTGAGGGCTTTTTTGGAGAGCTAGGTCTTGTCATCAATTTGTCTTTTTTTTAAAAATTATGTATTTTTACCATCCACGAATGGTTAGATGACAGATTGTTTGTGTCCAAGAGATGGAAGTTGGAGAGTGTAAGAATGCATTGGCAGAGCAGCCAGAATGGCTTCAGCATGTTCTGGACAGCAGTTCTTGAGTGCATGAACTACTCTTCAGCAAAGATAGGAAATGACTGAGATTAAATGTGTGTAAATCACAACCTTAATCAGAGATCATTGGTCCCACTACCTGGGAAGGTCTGAAATGTGTTGGAGCAGCACTGCCTCCAGGTTCCCAAGAAGTCTTCTCTGAACCTGTGACAAATGTATTTGTTCTTTCAAGCTCCAGAATAATTCTGCAGTTCACTTTGGTGGGTTAATTATAAAACATGATCCTTCAGGTGCAATGGATTCTAACAAGGCATAGGCAAAAAGCCATCCAAATAATGGCAAGATTTTCAGACTGCGACTTTGTGGTGGAAATTAAGCAGTTAGCCCTCAGCTACACAAAAATGCTGACATAAAAGGAGATAAGAAGAGATCTTTTCTATTTCCAGATGTACTACCCAAGATTCAGATTTTCTTTTTTTTTTTTTTTTTTGTTGTAAGGGTAGTTGCCAATTTTAAATAGTAAGTTATTAGGAATCTCTTCAGGGCCTTCTATGAAGTCTTTCAGCTGTGAGGGAAGAAAATGCCAAGCCTGTTCACTAAGGTCTTCTGTTGTCACTGGAATACATATCCAGCTTTTCTTTTTAATGGGGAACCTTAATTCATGCCTCTTTTACAGTGACTTTTAAATAGTTGATGTTGATTTTTATAGTTTGTTGTTTCAATTTTAGCCACTGTTGCCTGTAGGGAACATGCTGGACAGTCTTTCAGTCCTCAGTAGCACCTCTCAGTATTTTCAGGAATATTGTGTCATTCTGTGTCTAATATAAAACAAACCTCACAACGGGTGACGTCAGTGTTAGGGTCAATTTTGAGGTGAAGAATTTTTAAAGTGCAAGAGATGTATGAGAGCAGCCTTTAGAGAAGGTGCTTAGACCAGTGTTTTAAGGTCCATTCTGTTGGAAATTCACCCATCCTTTTACAAATCAAAAGGATAGGACGGTCTGTCTTGACATGTGCAGGTCAAATAAGTGTCCAGGGGATGCATGTTGTGTTTGGGCAGTGTGGAAATCCCATCAGTGTTCATGGTCAGGTGCCAGACACAAAACTAGGGCTTGGCATCATTTTGGTTTGGGTTTTTTGTTTGTTATTGTTGTTGTTGTCAACAACAAGATTAAGGTGCAGATTTTTTTAGTTTAATATATTTGCTGCAGTTTATCAAAAAGGGAAATATTTTTTTATATCAGTACTGGAGTATGTTTCAGGCAGTTTTTGTGTGCTTGCAGAGAGAAGGTGTAGAGCATTAGAAACCTTTTCCTGCTCCCATATCCCCAGACTGGTCACTGGAAACTACAGATGGCATTGCTATGATGCTCAGCCCCTCTAGGAGATCAGAGCAGCAGGGCTCTTGCTGCAGAAGGCATCATTGGCATGTCAGAGTCATCATGAGGAGGAAATAAAAGTTTCCTTTCACCCTGCAGCAAAGGGAAAAATAAACAAAAATTCCCAACAGAAAGGAATTCCAAGTTGAGCTAGCATGAACTAGATTGTGACTTGAAGTGACTTCAGTTAGTACTGAAGACAGCACTTACTGCTGTCTACACAAGCTGGAAGTGAAGATAGCTCTAAATTATGTCATTTTTCTTCAGTCTTTAACGGTGTGTGACAGGAAATGCCTCTGCAGCTGTTCTGTGCCCCCTCTCTCAGTGTATGACACCCTGGACTCCTCTCTGTCTTTTAAACACTCAAAGGTCCTCCCTGAATGCATTTTTTACTGTGTGCAAGATATTTAGAAACCGTACTTCAAAATATATCATGGAGACCCCCTGAAAGTGTCATCTTCCTGAAAGGATGGTTCAGATTACTCCAAGTGCCAGTCTGGAGTGACCCAGAGGGCCATGTTCAGCTTTTCTTGCAGATATAAATACTTTTTTTGATATCTTTTAGTAATGCGGTGTAGAAGGAATAGACTCAAGCCTGGCTGGCTCCTCAGCACATCATATACCAAGGACTGCCTCAGGCAGGGATGTGCTGTCTTCTCCAAGGCAGGAAAAAGCAGCAGCCCCAATTCACATGCCATGGAGGACTTTTCTAATAGGTTATTTTCCTTTTCTCTTTTCCATGTAGAAGACAAGTCTAGGACCAGCATAAATCTATTTTTCTCATTTCTTTGTATGACAGGGAGTGAAGAATCATGAATAATTGCCTAATGTCTAGACTTTAAATGGAGTTGTCAGCATTTGCCTGACTTTTCTTTCTGTACTGCAAAATTTTGGTAATACCAGCGAACAGAATTGGCAGCGAGAACACAAAGAGAGGCAAAACATATGTGTGGTATTTACAGGGGCCCCAGATGACTGTGATCAGCAAACTGGAAACAATGTCAAACTCCTCAAGTGCTTCATTTTGCAGCTGACTCAAACAGCAGTGATTGGAGTTGGCTTTTGCTGTGTTGGGCACAGCCCCTGGACAAAGGCTGCTCAGCACTGAGGACGAAGGGCTTCTCCCCTCTGAAAAGTGTCAGAGGCAGTGCTCAAGCAGGATGGGAATGTGAATGGAAGGTCCATTTTGGTTTCTGTCAGAAGCCAGCTCTTTGTCTGCAGAGAAAGGAAATACTGGGACAAAAAAAAAAAAAAGAAAGGGTATGAACAGGGCAGAAAGAACAAACAGCCTGGGAGCAAGATTTTTGCAAAAGAGAAGCATGGGCAGCATCTGCCAAGCTGTTCATTGAAATACAGGGCTTAATTCAGCTCACCTAGACATACCTCTACTAAAATACTTACATATGTGTTTGGGTGTTTCGAATGTCTTGCTGAATTGGGGCCTTTAAAAGAAAAGTGAATTAAGAACAATGGAGAAAGGAAAAGAAATACTTCCTTCTACAGGTGGAGTTTCAGGTTTCTTGTTAATGTACAAAAGAATTCTCTGAAGTACTTGTGAGATAAAATAATATGTTACTGAAAATTTGTTTAAGGAAAGTTCTTGCTCTGCAGGTTTCTTATCCAATTGTGTTTGTAGATCACAAATTTTTACTGTACCCTAAGCATTAAGCTTTGCTGAGAAAAATGTCACTTTCTTTACTTTTTCCAGAAACGAGAAGGAATCCTCCAGTCTCGACAAATCCAAGAGGAAATAACTGGTAACACTGAGTATGTCAACACCACTTTTGCCAGCACTTCAGTAATTGAACACAGATGTGTCTCAGAAATTCAAACATTTGCTGATATTTAAATTTCAGTATTGGGGTTCCAGGGAAGGTGATGCATCAGCCAGTGACTGTATTTTAGCCTTTTCAAGAGCTGCAAACAAGCTTCTAAAAATACAAAAAGGGGAGGAAATAGAGAGGTGGGGAAATAAAAGCAGGACTTTAGGGGTGTAAAATGGTGGTGGTAAGCCTTGTATGTGCCATCTCACTGAACATTTTATAACAGAAAAGTTATTCCAAACCAAAAGAGAACACTAGTAGAATATTCTGGTTTCTAATTAAATGGAGAGAAGCTGCACTATTGACTTACTATTAATCTATATGGATTTATGTGTGGTAGTTATATGAAGGATCAACTGGACCAAAATGCTGCAGTCCTTAAGAACCCAGCCCAAGTCTTGTTTTGGCTGGATTTGTATTGTAGTTGGTGTGGTAGATGCATCTTCAAAGCAGAGGGAAAAGTTTTCACAAAATCCACGTGGAAAAGCCTTTACTCAGGCAAGGTGTGTTGATTTGGTTCGAAGTGGGGAGTGTGAGATCTGGCCTCCTGTGAGACTTTAGTGAGGCCAAGAGGTATTATACTGTTGGACTCCAGACTGACCCAGATTCTCAGCTGGAGTAACTTGGTGAAGGTTTTCCTAATTCCATGAATCTATTCCAGTATTCACCAAGCTGAAAATCTTACCATGTATGCTGTTTTCTTTTGCAGCACAGTATCTGAAAGTGAATTATATGTAACTGTGTTGTTCTTTTCCTTTTTTTTTTTTTCCATAGGGCATTATCAGGAAGGCATGGTAAGTTCATTTGATTACTCTCTCTTTTCTTGAGGCAGCCAAAGTGTACATGAGTTCTGCAGTGGGTGGCCACTTTGATCAAATTGCAAGAAAGTAGAGGATTTCAAGTTGCCCTGGCAAATATGCACCACAGGCTGTTGTGGCAGTTAACAAAAGGGGAAAAAAAACACTATAATCACTCCAACCATCTTTAAAACACATTTCATTGCTTTTCAGCACATGTTAATTTGCAGGAGCTTTGTGGTTTAACCTCCAGAACATAACATTATGGTATTAATGGTATGAATTCCCAGCATCATGTGGAGTGATGTCTTATCATGAACCAGCTGGTGAATGTGTTGATATTCCTACATCCATTACCTACTTTATTCTTTAAAGATGTGGAGTTATTGTTCAGCAGGCCTGCACACCATGCAAGGACCTGTGCCTTGTGTGTCTCACTGCCAGGATTGGCAATGGCCAAGTGCCTGGCCAACAGAAAACACTCACCTGAGTCTTGCTTTGTAGGAAGTCTGGCTTCACAAATGCCTTTGGATCTACTCTAGCTTTTGGGGCTTTTTTTTTAAATTGATGAATATGAATATTTGTTGAGTCATTTGCTGTCATTCAGGTGATTGTCAGAACAGGAATGGCTCAGAAAAGGCTCTGATGCCTTTTTATATATTTTTCTGTTTTCTTCAGAAGGTGACTACAGTGGCACTCTAGTCATGCTACCTTAGGTTGCCTGTCCTGCTGATAGTTCCCTAAATTGCCTATGAGAATGGCCCAAAACATCTATACAAAGGCTTGTACTGCACATGTGTTACCACAAACCTGCTTGAGATGCTTAATAATGCAGCCAGTGGCCCATGGGGAAAATCTTCCTCTGTAGATGTAGTGACTAATGTAAACTCATGTTCTAGTGCAGAAAATGATTTGGTTACTTAGCTGTCTGTATCTGTCTAAGATTTTATACATAAAGACACTATTCTTTGCTAATTTTTTGAGAAGGAGAGTCTTTAGGTAATCCAAATCCTGCCTGAAAATGATGCTTTTTTGTGAATAATAGAGAATAAGTTACTAGCAGCTTGCAGCAAGAGAGAAGCAGGCAAGCTCCTTGGTACTTGGAATACAGAGAGTATATTGAAACATTTTGCTGACTGTGTTGTCTCAAATGAATGTGTGTCTCAGTAAGTGTTTATTCTGCCCTGGAACAACTGCTGCTCAGTATATTAATGGCACTGAATGTTTTTCAGAGAGAGATGCATTTGACACTTTATTTGACCATGCTCCAGACAAGCTCAATGTAGTGAAAAAGGTTGGAAGGTTTTTATTTTTAAAATACATAATTTGTGCATGTGCATGCTTGTGTGTATCAGATTGTGTGTATGTGGTGAGTGTGTGTGGATATAATGTATAACTGGCATGCTTTGCATACATTAAATACAATAAGCTTTTTGCTTAAATACACAAAGTCACGATTGTAATGCTACTTTTTATTTAATGTTTAGCAGCATGAACTTAACTTTGGAACACGAAACAACGTATAGTTATCAAAGTTTTCATCAGTAAACTTCTCACAAAATGTATGTTGAGTAGAACCCAGCTGGTATATTGACTGTATTGATGCCAAGGAGATATCCAGTTTACAGCTGCCAGAGGTCTGACCCTGGAGTGTTTTGGCTGTTGTCAGATTTGAGTGGAGTCCAATTACCTACTTTCCTGTAGTCTGCTATAAGTTTGGGGGTTTTCTGTGTTTTAACAGTGTATTTATATATATATATATATATCAATCACATTAATTTTATTTCTGTTCTTCATTCTTGTAAAAAATAATTTAAAAACAATTTTTAATGTCACAATTGAGTTTTAAAACTTGGAGGTTGTGTTGCAATCTCTTCACTCATGCAGATTCTCTTGAGTGGAGTTCATACTGCTGGTGTTGAACTGCTGCCCTGCTGAATAGGCCTTCATTGCACTGTTTTCATATTTCAGACTCTCATCACCTTTGTGAACAAGCATCTGAATAAGCTGAATTTGGAGGTGACTGAACTGGACACGCAGGTAGAATTTTATAGCCTTTCTTAGAGGGGAGAGGTAGTTGCACTATGTTATGTCCTGTGTCCCCAGCTTTATCCAGAAATTTCATTGAATCATTACTGAATGAGCTCCAAGATGTTATTTCAGCAGGAAACCCTTCATTTCTAAATACGTTTTTATGAAGAAGTCCCTACCATTTAAGCATCTATAACAGTTTTGTACTTTAATTAGCCTAAAATTAACAAATGCTACCTTCTGGGTGCTGCCAAGTGCTGTAAGGAGGACCTGCTTGTTTTGGTCAGGAAGGAATTCTGTCCGCTTGGTTGGCTCCAACGTCAGGCTGAGCAGTTGCTTCCTGCCTACCTTTCCACAGCCACGCAGCCACATGGGATTACAATGGCTCTATTCATGGAGAACTCAGGGATTCTCGAGAGTAAAGCTTCTCAAGTGTATAGGCAGCTGTACAGCTGGGCTGCAGGCTTGATTGCACCACAGAAATAATGTGCTACATGCTCTTCTTTCTTGCTCTTGGCTGCTAAATTGGCTGAAAAGAAGCTAAAAGAAAAGCTTAATCCTGCTGTATTAATACCTCCCCATGTGAACAATTGCAGCAGTTATCATAAGAAAATTACAGGATCAGGCAGGAAGGGATGGGATCTGCACTATCAAACCCCAGGTGTCTTCAAGTCAGGCTTTATTTTATGTCTTGATTCATGTTATTAAGAATCTCTGCTATATTTAAACACCTACCAATCTGATGGAGGTTTTTCAAAGGTAAAATTAAGATTTGTATGGAAATCATGTGTAAAAGCTTTCAAAAGGGCATTCCCTATTTCTGTTTATTGTGTTGTTTACTTTGGGGGAAAACATACTATTCAAATGTACCTGGAAACTCCTTAAGCATTTAATTGAAACAGTATTCCCTAAGATGAGAGGTTGTATTTCCATCAATTAAAAGAAAATTGCCTGCCTCAGCAAGGTGATGGATTGCTGATAGACCTCATGCTGCTGGGGTAGGAGTGAGAGGCCTGTGACAAAACCACAGAAACATAGAATGGGATGGGTTGGAATGGACTTCAGAGATCATCCAGGTCCACCCCTCCTGCAGGGACACCTTCCACAAGACCAGGTTGCTCAGAGCCTCATCCAGCCTCAGTAAATTCCAGGGATGGGGCATCCATAAGCCATTCCATTGTGCCCTGCTCTCACAATGATGAATTTCTTCCTAATATCCAATCTAAACCTGCCCTCCTTCAGTTTAAGGCCATTCCCCCTTATCCTGTCACTCTGTGCCCTTGTAAAAAGTCCTTCTCCAGCTCCCTTGTAGCCCTTTAGGTCCTGCAAGGTGCTACAAGGTCTCCCTGGAATCTTCTCTTCTCCAGGCTGACCAACCCCAGGTCTCTCAGCCTGTCTCTGCAGCAGAGGTGCTCCAGCCCTCTGAGCATCATCATCACCTTCCTCTGGACTTGCTCCAACACATCCATGCCATGCTTATGGATGTTGCTATTTTTTTTCAGATAAAAACATATATTATATATAATATATATTGCTATATATATGTATAAGATATTATATTGCTATATATTATAGCAATTTGATATCTTCCACTGTAATACAGACACTTAAAATTAGACATAGCATTTAACTAAATAAAGTGGGATGGCATCTTTTAGTTGCAATTTAAATTATTTTTTGAGTAGTTTGTTGACTGTTCTGCATTAGACAATACATATCTTGTTCAATAAGAAAAGCAATGAGATATTTCTCAGAAAATGTACTGAGGAAACTTTTTTTTTCACAGTTTGCAGATGGAGTGTACTTAGTCCTGCTTATGGGTCTCCTGGAAGGCTATTTTGTTCCCCTGCACAGCTTTTTCTTGACTCCTGATAGTTTTGAACAAAAGGTAACTAGATTTCATTTTTCTGTTAAAAACAAACATAAATATGTCTAATTGTACAAGGATAACACCACCTATTTCTAGTTGTACAAGGATAACACCACCTTTTCCGCATAAGTTTGATGCTAATAGCTGAAATCAAGAAAGGACTGGACTGGTAACCATCTCCAAGTATTTAAAAAAATTAGTATTAATACTTACCTGGAATAAAACATAAAAATTGTATTAATGATGGGGTGGTTAGCAAGTGTTAACAGCTTTTGGCAGCCATTGTGGGGTGCTGTCATTGAATGAGACCTACTGTTCATTAATGTATATAGGATTACACATAAGCATTGATGACAGAACTGGGTTTTTTGTGTGTCCAAAATCCAAGAATTTAACTTTGGAAAGGTTTAATGGGTTTTGGAAACTTAAAGATATATATGTACAATGTGTCAATTTAAGACCAACATTACATCAGTGTTTGTAGCTATCCAGGCAATTTATCTGTCTGTTCAAGACAAGAGCACTTCAGAGGGCATCATGTTCCAATTTTTGAGCTTGCAGGAGGTGGAGTATTCTTACCCGTAAGTAATTTTATTATGGGTTATGTTAGTTCATGTTAACTTTCAGTTACCTTTGTGTTTCTAAAACCTCCATCACTCAGAAACAGCAAAACAGTGGATTGTCTGGAGTCCATGGAGCAGATATGCAGAGCCCTGACTATTTTTCCCTTCTAAATGTCTGGGTCTGCAGCTTTAAATATGTCTTGTCTTGACTATTTACAGAGTTCTCTGTAGTGACTGCCTTCATTGTGTTGCTAGGTCGTCAATGTATCCTTTGCATTTGAGCTCATGCAGGATGGTGGATTGGAAAAACCAAAGCCAAGACCAGAAGGTACCTATTCTACCTTTTTTGTCTCTCCTTAAAAACTTGTGTTGAGTCCAGATCTTACAAGATTATGGTATGGCTAAATGAAGATTATAAATTAATCCAGCAGCAAAAGGCAAGGTACATTTTGTAGTGCCCAAGGAACTCTGTATTTTAAATGCACTTTTTCAAATGTTGCAATGCTTCCTTTCTTCATTGACCAAACATATGCAGTAATGTTCCAACATTCCCTGAAAGAAAGAGAACACCATTGTGATTGGTGTCACTGGCAGATGTGAACTGCTCCAATTGCTTCATTTTCCTCCATCTCACGTTTTCACACTAAACCTCAAGTGTTCCAGTGTAATTTGCAAGATTTTCACAAAAGAGGGAGATGTTGTGGAAGAATTTCAAATGTTCACGACTGCCTTTGAGTGCAGGACCTAATCATATATACTTAAATTAGATATAGAGAGCTGGGGACTGAAAGTAGAATGTGCTTCAGGGAGGATAGAGGTTTTGCTGGTGACTTTAGCAGTATCAGGAGTCCACTCCCCTTTGTTCATATACATACAGTGTTTAAGTCCAGCTTTTTGAGCTGGAGACAGAGCCCTTGATTCACCAGGTTAATGGGTACTTCTTGTAGCTCCTCCTATGAGAAGTTACCACTTCTTACCATGCAGGAGCTCGATGTTCAGCTCCACTCTTCCTACCAAGAATGATATCTGGTCTCCTGCTGGTTACCTACTGTAATAATCAACCTGGCTGTGTCTTTCAAGGCCAGTTTCAGACTCACTTTATATGGTGCTCAGTCTCTTCCTCCCACAATATTGGATTGTCATTCCCTGAGGAGCTGACATAAGCTAATGTCAGAGTGTTGCTTCTAGCAGTTAAGAACTCCCTAGAGATTCAGGCACTCATCACTGAATCAGGTTCTGCTCCCTTCAGGATTTTTTCCGTCCCTCCCAACTTCCAAAGCCACAGACACACACACACACACACACACAAAATAGTGCATCTCAGGATCAAGCCTGTGCATTAAACCTGGACCTGCCCAGCCTATTTTTTTCCACTTCTTTTGATTGCTTGAACTCTTATCCACAGTCATGCTTAACTAAACTGCTGGTGAGTGTATCACAAACCTTTATGTTTGAAATAGTCAAAGTGAGAAGGAGGAAACAGTGAATTCGAGGGATCCAAGTAAAACACAGAGTATCTGTGATCCCTTACTCCCCATGGAGGTTTAAAATTCTTATGGCATTTAATTTTTCAGGTATTTATTGCTCTAGGGGACAGCTAATTTTTCCAGTATAAATCAAGCCATAAGGATATTTCAGCATATATAAGACATTTCTTGTGCAATTATTGAAATGCTTAATATGAAACTTCCTGCCCAATGTGAATGGAAAAACACATCTGTTTTATGTGTTGTTACATTGGGCACAATGCCCGTACTTAAAATTTCCAGTGAGCAAAAGAGTATTGAAAAGGATCTTACCCTAAATGTGTACACTAAATACTCTTTAAATTCCTACACTGTTTCTTTGAGGTTCTTGAGGAAGAAATATGCTGAAAAGTGCTTTAGACTATGAAAAACATATTTAGTGGAAAAAAAAGAATGCAGTTAAATAAATGAGTATGAAAACCGATGATTTTTATGGGGTCAACAGTTTATTTGGGTTATTTGCAATATAATTGAAAAGGTCTTAAAAAGCTTTCCGTGACCTTTTACTTTAAAAACGGCTGGAGCATTAATCTGCTGAGTCTATAATGAATTCATTTGCAGTTTGAGCTTTTTCAGATTATTCCTTGGAATGTGTACATCAAAGCCAAACTCAAGCTTCTCTTTTAGAAACTTGCAACCAGTAAAATGTTACATGTGTTGGTCAAACCTGTGAAGCAATGGAAACAATCCATCTTTCTTGGGGAGAATGCTTCTTTAGCTTTGAGCCCTTCTATGGAATTCTGTTGTGGTGGTGGAGTCTCTCTGCATCTTTGCAAAGACCAAACAAAATTACCTCTTTGTTAATAAAAGTTCTGTATTTGGAGAAAAAGTTGTTCTGCACCTTGCTGCTGGCCTGGAGGAGGAAACTTCTGATGTTGCATGCAAACAGTAATGCAGATTGCAACGAGAAGTTGTGGAGGCAATGGACCTTTCCTGCAGCTTTTGGCATTTCCTCTTCATTTTATACCAAGCATTTTTCATCTGATTTATAAAGAGCCACAAACCCATGCTGGCTGTGGTTTCATTTGACTGTCCATAGGCTCAGCATAAAATCTAGGCTTGAGTTTCCACCCTTTGATGTAAATTTGCCATGTAGCCAATATCTTTAGTTTGCATACTTTAGGACACCATGCATAGGTTTGATTGGATTAATTATTCAAAGTATGACCCCTTCACAAGCTATGAGAAACATCAGTGTAGATAAATATAATGGCTAATGATGTTTGCATCCACCATTTATGGGACTTACTTGGAGGTTTTGGCCAATTCCAGGAACCAAAGTTAGGAATTTGAGTTCCAATGCATTCAGCAGAAAGAGAGAGAGCCAGAGTGGAATTAGAATTGTCCTTTCTGAGGGCAATTCTGAGTCCCTATTTGAGACTGGCTCTTCCTTGAAGCACTAGTGTAGAGTGCTGCAGTAGTACTTGTCAGTTTGTTTTATAGTTTTCTTGTGAAATAATATTGACTTTCTCAAGAACTGCTCTTTGAAACAGAAGGTATTCATTAGCTTTTTGTTTCATATAAATCTTTTCCTTTAGATGTTGAATTTCTGAGGACTGATTTCAGCCATGAATGTCAGCTAACTCCAAGGATTTTCAGATGTTTGTTCAAGGAGCACTTGTATACCTAGCTTCTTTAGGTCCTCTGGAAAATTTAAAATTGCCTCTAGCTATATTGCTAAAATTAGGCCTAGTAAAGGATGTTGCAGCTCAGAATGTGCCAGGTCCTACAATTCTTATGTAAGAGGAAGGTTCCATTGATTCCTGCTGGATGATTTTTTTTTCAAAATCATTACATTTTAGACACAACTGACAAGTCATATAAGTATATGTAATCCTGGGCACTCTTTGACTTAGCAGCATCTGAGCTTGGTTTGCATTTCAACATCAGCAGCAGTAGCTATTTGTATCCCTAACTAGAAGTGGTTAAAACACCAAGTTTTGAGTTGCCAGTTGAAAATTGTATTTTATTGATATTTCTACTGTTTTTTGCTTTCCTTGTGATCTCATATTCGTGGGCATTAATGGGAGCAAGGGAAGGGAGTAGAGAATAGGCACTATTTCTGGAAAATATTTGGAGCTACTGAAGTTACTAATTTGTTTTCCCTTGTCTTTTTTCTAGATATTGTAAATTGTGACTTGAAGTCTACACTGAGAGTACTGTACAATTTGTTTTCCAAATACAGGAATGTGGAGTGAAGAATTGATTTGGGTCACAAAGGAGTGTTAACAAAGAAAGCATCATAACTAGCATATCTTTCCTCGGTATTCTTCTGCACCTCTATCCTAAAAGGAGCAAAACCATTTACCTGAAGAATTTTTAAATGATTATTCTGGCACTACTGTTTTCATAGTAGATTCAAAACTATACAACTTATAAAGAAGAAAAGGTTTGGAGGAAGGTATTTGGGTATATTCTGGGAGAATTCATGTCTCAGTTGTCTTCACACTGTTTTTAATAGGAGAAGCGACAATAAAAAAATCTTTAGTAAGTTTAATTCAAATCAGCCTTTGGAGCCAATCATAGGAATATTCTGTAGTGAGTACTTCAATGTTTTTAAATATATCTTTTTTTAATTTGGGAAGAGGAAGAATTTTTTCTATCCCTGATAAGACAGTTCCATTCTAATTGTGAGGAATGTGCATAGGGAGAAGCAGTTAAATACACTTGTTCACATGACAGCTAAAAAGAAGAAATTTAGCCTGATGAATATATAGTTCCAGTGCTATTATTAGGCTTTCATTTTCTGGGTACAAGCTGAAGTGGCTACTCATTCCTTCAGACTTATTATAATGTGATACTTTGCTTTCAATAGATGCCATTGAGCATTCCACAGAAGCACACTTTACAGCTTGTCACTTGTTTCTGTTCAAGGCAGAGATCTTTTTTGCAAAGAATGCTTTTCAGAAGAGACACCTGTATAATACAGTTTTTCGATAATATTTGTATTATTACATAATATTAGAAAGTAGAAGAATGGCTTGTTTTTATTTTGGCAGCTTAATCACAGGATTATCAGATAGCAAGTTTAGATTGGTTGCTAAACAGAACTTAGAACTGTCCCTTTGGTTGATTTTATGATTAATGTATTTTGCTGCATGATCTTAGAGACAAAAAAATTAGATTCATTTTCTAGAAATGGTCAAAACTACTCCCATCTGCAAAGATTCCATTACAGTGTAAAGTTCTTTGTGATTTAACATGGCTACAAAGATGTTTTTTTATTTGATTACCACCAATTATAAGCTGTTACCTGTTTGGTTTTAGCTTTAACAAAGACTCTAAAGGGAAATGGGAGTTAATTCTTCCCTTAGAGTGGTACCAAGCACCAGTTATGCTTCCAGAGGAAGTTGGTAGAGACTGCCTGGATCACTTCCGAAACAAAGCATTCCATTGCAACCACAAATTCTTGGGATCCTGGGCTACACAGTCAGGAAAAAAGTCCTCAGACAGAAATTCCTAGATAACTCTTCAGAAATCTTTGGACTGCTTAATGCAGGAGGGAGAGTTGTTAACAGCCATCCAATTATGGCAGAGCTGGCTTAGGTAAAAGGAAAAGCGATCTGTCAGTTCTTCAGTCTTTCATCAGGAGAAAGGCAGTGCTGGCAGGAACAGTCAGTAACAGCTGGATGTCACTTATGATGTAAAGCATTACTTATTTTTCATTTTTCCAGGGCTTGTTTTTTTTTCTGTTTTATGTAGGGTTTTCCAGTACAACATTAACACAGAGGAAACTCCAGGAATTACTTTGTCTTTGGTAAACACCAACTGATGTTTGGTAGTAAGGTGATACTGACTTCTGCTGGGGGGCTACAAAATTATTTTTCTGAGAAATAATATGAACTTTTTCAAGGGAAAGTCAGTACTCAATTCAAAGGACAGTACCTGAATGTTCTCTGAACTCAGAAATTATCTGATTGTTATAAGCACTCCAAATATCTTTATTAAAATATTTTCTTACCTCTGTATTTTTAAGTGAGTTTCTGAAATTAGAGGTATAGAAAACAACACTTATTTGCCTTTTACAGGGAGAAATAACTGGGCATTTTGACCTCAGTGAGAATCAACAGTTTTATTATATCTGTAATATCTTTGAAGCTAAACAATAGGAATTAACCAAATATTTTTGAGCAAACTGGGACAGAACTTCTCATGTATATACCAGCAGCAATTTCAGCTTATTTTAATGTTTAACATGCAACTTGTTCATTTGCACACCTAATAGTAATTGTCATAGCTAATTTAAAAATGTATGATGTTGTTTCTGCAGACCATGCTCAGCTGGAGCACTTTTGCATTTCAACAGTGCCGATTGATTGTCTTTGTTTTCAGGAGTGCATTTTCTTTAAAGAGGAGATTTATATGTATAAAGTGAACAGTGAAACTGTTTTCTTTGCCTAGACTTCAAAATAAGTATTTCTTGTGCGATTTTGGTATTACATTATTGGAGATTTATCTGTCAGATTCCATTTCCACCCTTAAAAAACACAAACTGAGACAGAATGATTAAATCCTCATGCTGAAATGCAATTATGCAGAACCACAGAAACATTTAAACGATATCCAACAACATTTAAACAATATCCAGCCATTACACAATTACCTATCCTATGGTAAGAATATATGTGAATTAAAATCTGCTATGTAAACAACGGTGTCCTATGTGAATACAGATCCATGTGACAGTTTTAACACTTAGACACAAATACTACATGCTGCCATGTAGGAGTGGGTCACTGCTTATATTTTTGACAGTGTAGATTTAAATAGCTATCAGATAAATATGAAATCTAATATAGAGATTATATCTAATATTTATTGCTTTGATTCAGAATATTATAGAAATATACAATACTAATGTAGACAGTTTGCTTTTCAGCAGTTGGTGTAGGCCAGCCCGTCAGGGAAGGGAAAAGTTATCTGGGCCAAATTCTGCCACCTACATTGCTTTTATTCTTGATACACAGCAGTGCACCCTGGTGTACTGCTGAAAGCAGAATTTTCCTCACTCTTTATATCAAGATAGAAGTTGTTTAAAATTCTGTCTATCCCAGGTTTATTTAGAATTACTTTAGATGAGTAAATGTATCCGATTTGGCTCATGTAAGGCACGAGCAGCCACCTGCAGAGGCCAATTCCTCCAGCAGTCTCAAGGCTGCTATCTCAGCACTCTGGCTGGATCCTAAAGCCAGGTAGGGTAAATCCAAGCCACTGCCTGAAGATCCTGTGGTGGTATTTGGATCCCCTCCACCAGAGCAGTGTGCCTGTCCATTGTGCTGTGTCACACGAAGGCCCACAGGTAGCTGAGCCTACCAAAACCTGGCCAATTCTTGGCCTGCCTTGAGTAGCAAACGAGCAGTAAACATTTCTGCTGCTGGGGCATTATGAAACCACCAAAAGAACCATTTTCTGTGACTTGTAATTCATCCATTGCATCCAGCAATATGATATGTAGGTTTCTTTTGTGGCTGGAGATGGGCATCCTTTCCCTGTTCATGGGTCCTGATGTGCTCTTTCAACCACACAAAACATTGTTTGAGTTTGTTGTTTTGTTTTTTTTTTTTTAAAGATTAGCTACAGATTTTTTGTAGTGTGTCAATAGAGTGTTGTCAAAATAATTACCTAAAATCCGAATGTCTTGGGGTCAGCTCCTTTCAGATTTCTTTCTCAGCTGACTGGCTGTTATTTTCCATTAAGAACAGGCCCTATTAGAAGGAATCTTTGCATAATTTTACCCAAGACACACTCATAAAGCCCAGAATTGGATTGCTCTGTATTTCTGATGGAGTACAGACAAACCAAATTTCCTATTAAATGAGCTGACTGTAGAATATCCAGTTCTTTACATTTCCTAGTCAGTAATTTCTCCATCTTACAGAGGGTAGCAACCCTTGCAGCAGCACAGCTCAGGAATTCAAGGGGACCAGCAGGAGCTGGATAAGGTCCTAATCCACCTCAATGAACTGGGGACCAAGTTGCCCACTGGCACATCTCCATATGAACCAGTGGCAGGAAATCAGCAGAGCCTCTGTTTTCCAGAGGGTTGCAGTGCTTGGGAATGGTTGCATTCAAGCAGACCATGATGACTGAGGTAAATGCTACTTGGTTGACTTTTGTTCCTACTTTTTTTTTCTGGCTTTAAATTCATGTTTCAGATTAATTCAGCAGACACCTTACTGCAAGCCACAATAAGTGTTGTAAAGCAGAATGGCTTCTAGAAGTTTATTTCATTTGAGAAAGATATATGTATGATATTTAATATACTAGATAGCAGCCTTAGGTCTAGTTTTGTTATTCATCTCTTCCTCCCAAAGCAACTGTCATCAATGGCCAAGCATCCAAAGAGAAAACAGTGCCTTGAAGACCTCTTGCAAGATTTTTACACTATTACCTAGTAGTCTTCTGTCATTTTACTGTAAGAATTTGTGTGGGCTTTCTCTTTACAGTTAAAGTACAATTACAGACTGAAGGAATCCTCTGTAAAAAGTTACAATTAGTTTGCATTAAGATATTTTATTTTGATTTGTCACATGAAAATTTGAAATAGCATCACCAAAATTTTAAAATTAGGCATACCTCAGCATCTATAGATTTTCCAAAGAGGTTTTGAGTCATTCTGAATTTACAAGGGCTAATTTTATGTATTTTGAAAATATTTTGTGTGACTATTTCTTTCTGCAATAATGAGATTTTCTTTTCTGCCTAACAGTTTAATACCATGCTGCAACAATGCTAGAGTCCTTGAAACATTTGGTCCTCAATTTCAATATCACACTGAGAAAAAAAGAATATTTTCAAAATTTGCTGAACATGCATCCGAAAATAATTATTAGTTTAAATTAAGCTGCCTTGCCTTCAACTGCAGAGTTATTAGCTTTCACAGAATGTATGTACTCTGTAGGTAAAAGACACACTCTTGCTGATTTTTTTCCTGTGCTTTTTCTGAAACCTTTTGTTATGATCCACAATAAAATTTGCACCTGAAAATCAACAGTGCATGTTGTTGTTGGGTCAAAGGATGAGTTGTCTTACAAAAAGTTAGGGAGGCTATGTGTTTTGTGTTCTTGAAACTTCCAGACCTCTCCATGCATCCAGCCCTTTTCCAGTAACCCCTTTGTGGGTGTGCAAGGTGTTTATTATTATGTTCTGTGGGGGCTGGTGACAGCTGAAAGTGGGTTGGCAATCATGTAAACATATGTTTGAAATCATTAACAGCAGCAGGTCAGGAAAATGCTGTCGTTGACTCAAAGTAGCAAAGTCTACCTTTACTTTTAACATTGCTGTGATGAGCACTTCAGTGGTGATATCGCAGCTGGATAGAATGCAATTCTCTGCAGAGCAATTTAGTTAATTTCAAATCTAACAAAATGTTAGTGAAACATTAAAATGATTGAAATTGTATTGTCCATTTCAGAAAATAATGGCATTGTGGAAGATTTTGAGATCTATTTTTTTAATAAACTTACTTTTTTTGTGACCCTTTAATGCAGGAGCTTCAATGCAGAACTTGGAACCAGTCCAAAATATAGACATGTAAAGTGCTCCAGATCGACATTTATAGCTCTGAATTACTGGACTGAATCCAGAAGCAGGTGTTTGATCTTTAGGTCTGCTTGTAAAGCTGAAACCACCAAGCAGAGCTGCCTAATCAACAGGGAACACTAAAGACAGGGTGAGTTTTAAGGCCAGTCTTCAATCCCAGTCTGTTCCTCAGGGCTGAATAGAAGTAATTCTGCCTGCTTAGGATTCACATTCTTAACCCCCACCATATGCACTTGGATCATTTGTCCTGAATTTTGTGGATTTTGTCCTAAAGAGTGAGTAGACTTGCTGCTCTTCAAACACTGCAGTACAACACAAAGGTCGCGGCCTGCCTACCTCAATTTTTTCATCACTTTCACACAGAAAGTAAAAGATTGGGGTTTAATACCCTTCTGCAGCCATTGGAGTTATTCCTCCTCCTTTTTAGAAGCCTGCAGTATGGAATGAAGGTGACACAGTGTTTTTAGTGTTGGATGGGCACTGTTGACACCTAAGCTGCAACTCAGTGTGTAGGGTAACTCTGCACTGAGACAGAAGGGGAGTGAGAGAGCTTAGCTGGTGATGAAGCTGTTAAAAGGTGGAAGAGGATTTGGGGGAAGAATGTGTCTTCTGGGCCTCCTGTAAGGCCTGCTTCTATATTTCAGTCAATCAAAAGGTGTTAAAGGTCCCAAACACATTCTGAAGAGAAAACAGACTAACAATACTTACTTCTGTTTCAGTGCAAAGTTCCTGCTGAGCTTTTGCTTTCACTCCTCTCTGCCAGGACTGCTGTCAAAGCAGCTCCAAGAGAAGGTATTCCTACCCCACACAGCCTGTGGCCTGAGTTAGGTTTGTATTTCCTCAGGCACAACAAATAATAGTTTCCTCCCCTGCTTCCTGCCTGTCCTCTGGCCATTAGGTGAGCTCTGGTGGGAAGGTGAGCACCCCATCATCTCCAAGCTGTGTTTTAGGAAAATGGCAAACACCACTGCACTTTGTAAAGCCAGTTGAGGTTTCTTGGGAACCTCTCTGAGCACAAGTACTGCACTGAGGGCTATGTCTCATTTTTGGATCCCAGCCAGATTAAAACCAGAACTACTCAGTCCCATTGAGACTGGTCAGCTTTGACCATGTGCAGGCAGGCCATGCCAGGGACTTTACAACTGAAAATCAAGGATGAATTTAGTGGCTTCAGGGGAGGCTGGTGCAACTGTGGTGCCTGCACTCTGGGCAAAGAGCAGAAAATCTGCTTGGGGCTGTATTCCTCACACAGGCTGAGGAGGGAAAACAGGAAGAGCATCTTCTTCTAACATTGCCATAGTGTGGCAGACTGCACAGGCTGTTTCCTTCCTGTATAGAAAATATTTTATATATGATAGACTGGATACATGAATGATGATAGGATGACACAGCCCTTGTCTTGAAAGGCTCACAGTCCTGCAGGAATACAGGGGCAGAAAAGCTGTGACCTTCTCTAGCTCATTATAGGAACAATAGGTGTGGATTAGGAACGGAGTTCCCCTTTCTGTACCTTTCTGCCTTTAATTTGTGTGTAAAAACAGGGAGCTAAAAGGTGACCAAGTGAGGCTGATGTGGGTACCAGTCTCCACGGGCAAAGGAACCAGAGGAGGTAAGAGGGTTGTTAGCTTAAAAGATTGCTGTGGTAAAGATGTAGGTGCTCAGCACTGGGCCACTGAGGTAAGTGTGTGGTTTTTCTAGGTGGCTGGGGGAGGAATTCTTCCCCTTGAAGTGCTGCAGGGCCATCAGCTTGGGAGAATATTGCCAGCATTACAAGCTGCTTGCATGTGACTTAGACTTTCCTCTGTGTGACAGTAGCTGAAACACTTCCATGTGCATATGGGTACAATAATAGAGTTTTGAAGGCGTCAGTCCTGGATTTCTGAGCCTTCTGTACCTCCAGATCTTTCCGAACTATTTGTTACAGCACTTGAATAGACAGAAAGGACATCATTAGAGCAGGTCTGTATTCTCAATTGCATAGAAACCTTGTACATCTACTGTCTGAAACCAGCACTCACTCCAAACAGCCATAACCTCCAGCTTCAGTTTTTTCTGTTATCAGGACAAATTAACCCATTAGCTGCACAGACTCTATTGTGAGTCAGAGGTATATGACTCATGTGAATAGAACACATTTCTATTCTGGTTTTAATTAACTTGGCCTCCACCCAAATCCTCCTTAGAAATGAAAGATACTAGATTAGCTGAAGTGTACAGCACATTTTTATGGTTTGTGCTAAACTTACATGTGTATTTTTATGAGATAATGCTACAAAAAACAGATTCCCATGAATGCACTAGCCTAAAAAGTAAATGACAGAACTGCTTTATTTGACAGACTGTTAAAGGATTGTAATTAATCTGGTTGGTTTGTTTGCCTTGCAAACTGGAAGAACGAAAGAAAAGGAATTCACAATTCTAATACATTGGGAAAATATTCCCGGTCTTGATTCAGATAAATGGAAAACAAGTTTGTGGTGGCTAGAATTTCAGTAGTATAGTCTTAAGGTGGCGTTTCCCATTGTGATTTTCATAATTTTACTGCCTGAGAACTTTTAATTTCCTTTTTTTTTTTTTTTTAAGATAACATGTAAAGAATGATTTGATCAGTATCCATATCAGTATTTCTAATTGGGTCATTGTGCCTTCTCTTTATAAAGCAATACTAAAATCAAATAAACTCCTCAAATATAAATTGCAGGGAGGGTAATCTGAGCTGCTGAGTTGAGAGTACTGTCAAAACAGAAGCAATAGTAATTATATTTATGCCATTTTAAAAGAACCAAAAGAAAAACCAGAAAACAAACCCACCCTTCTCTAATCCTGACAGAAATCAAAGCATGAACCTTACTTATCACTAACCTTTCTTCATGACACTTTAGAGATTCTTAAGGCAAATGAGAAGCAGGCATTCAGATATTGGTGGAGCCATCCCACCCCACCACAATCTCTGAAGAAACAAGGACAGAATAAAAGCAGAGAGGCTGTGAGGGGAAGAGAGAGAAAGGTGTCTTTCTGTGATCACTTTATAGTTTACAGCATGCTCATATAACACAAGAAGGGTGGGCCAGCTGGACATAAACTAACCCAGACTGATAAATTAATCAGGAGTATGCTCTGTGTGCCACCATCTGTCTGATGGCTAATAAGTGAGGTTTCTACTTTGGCAGGTTCCAGGTTACCTGTAGCATGGAGGGGGGAGCTGGAGGGAAAAGGTCAGGTTTTAAGAGTAGCCTAGTTTGAGTGGCTCTGAAATGAAAACTTGCATGTGGACCACTACTTCCCAGACTCTGCAGTCCCACTGTTTAATTCCAGTGGCTTAGAGCACTTAATGGAGATCTGCCTTCAGCTCTGCCTGCTGCCAGTTAGTCCTGATAAAGCCCTAACTCACCTTCTCGTTGCCTAAGTGGTGACATCAACGCTTCATCAAAGCAAGGAAATTAAAGGCACGTAGCAGACTCGGCTTCATTTAGCAAGAGCTCCATGTCCAGACCCTGAGATTTTTGTGGCTTGGAGGATGCTGTTCTCCCATGCAAGAAAGGGTAGTGTGGCAGTGAATTGTTACAGTCTGCACTTCCCAATCACTGTAGAAAGTTACCCAGGTGGTAGGAGGCAGATTTAGGGCACAGATTTATCTACTGATACTGTGAACAGTTATGCTGCTTTTCTGGGACATGTGTATTCCTCAGTTGGAACTTTTGAGCATTAACTTTTGAAATTCCATTGCTGATAGCTAGACCTTGCTTTTAATTTTTCCTTTGCTACAGTGGATTTTTTATGCCAACATTGATTGAGGTTGGATTACCAAACTGTCTAGATTCCTTTTTTATGCTTAAAATAATGTCCCTTTATTGGACAGAGCTCCTTTGTATAATCTAGAAAGCCTTGTAGATCTGCACCAGGGTGCAGAGGATGATGTGGTGATTTGACACTAATGGGCAAGTTACTCTGAGTCAGCTCTCCCTCCTTTGGGGATATTTGTACAAGGAAATCTGCATCAAACCTCAGGATGTTCCTGTCACCATGCATGCTCAGTAATGGAAAAGGTCCAGGGCTCTCCTTTGCTTTCAACTTAAGGAAATTATGTGTGGTTGTGATACTAGAAGGGGGCAGAAGTATTTGTACCCTGATGTGAGAAAGAGGATGGATCTTGCTGGGCACAGCAGTCCCAGTGCCTTTATTAAAATATTTCCTAGCAGGCCTGTAATTTTCCTTCTGAGGACTTCCAGGAATTTAGGCTAAACTATCTTGTGCTGCTGGGTCCTCAGCATTTAACCCCAGGAGACTTGTGATCATCTGTTCTCTCCTCTAGTGTGACACAACCTCACCCAGTAATTTTGGTGTCAAGACCGTTAACTTCTGCTGCTTCTAAGCCTTCTTTCCCAATGGCTGTTACCCAGGCAGATCTCTGGGATGGGAAATGAAACCACAGGAACATCAACAGAAAACTGCTGTCTTAAGTCAGACAAAATTTTCCACTAGGTGAATTCCCCCAATTAAAAATCAGAAGAGTTGTTCCAAGGAATCAAGACACGCCTGTTATTTAAACACAATTTCTCTTTTATTACTGGCTTATTAAAACTTACCATTCTCTATTAATCAGCATTTCTTAATTAACATAAAATTCCCAAGGCCTGGTACAATTCCACCACCCACGATCCAGTTCTGTGCTGTTCATTTCTATTTAGACTACATTTTGCTAGAGTGTGTAGGATTATATTGCATGCTGCAATTATTTTCAGGGAGGACTGTGACACTTGGCCTTGATCTTGGCTTTCTGTAATACTGAGCACTGTAAGTATTCTATATTTATTTATAACTTGTTGAGGGGGACAACAGAGGCTGCCTGACACTGTGCACTCTCTTCTTCTTTAGACTGTAATTCTCAGATCTCTCAGGAATTAACAGGGAGGAGAGCTTTGCCATTTGGAGAAAAGGTCTTACAATTTAATCAGAACACAATTTTAGCCAACCAGCTAGTTCAATCAGCCAGCCCAATTATGGTGTGGGTTGAGCAAGACTCTCTGCTCAGGATTCCCTGGAGTTGTTTATAGTTATGAAATAAAAATAAGAAATTATGTCAGTTATGCTCTATTGACTCCTGGTCCTACAGCTTTCAGGAGTGTACAGCAGCAGAGCTTTGCCTAAATTTGTTTTTGGCATCTCACTGCTCTGACTGGGCTTTGCCACCAGTTGAAAGGTGAACTGGGAATGCTCATTCCAAGTGGTAAGTGATGTATGTGCCTGTCCCTGGCCTTGTGCATATGGACAGAGGTCTTGTGGACTTGTCCCTGCTTTTAACCCTCGCAGTGCTGCAGGTGAGTGCTCTTGGTGCAGGGCTAAAAGAGCTGAGGCAGCTCTCCCATCACCATCTACGAGCAACAGGTACTTTCCTCGGTGCCACTGTATCTCCTGCTTGACTGACCCTCCTGAGATCTTGTTTGAGCCTTTGCACCAAATTTTTCCTGACTACTGTAACCCTTCAAAAATTCCCAGCTCCCCAAGCCCCCTTCCTCTGTTGGTACCTTACCACCAACCTCATTTTCTGTCTGTCCCTTCTAACTGGTTAAGGCAGCTGTTTAACCCAGCATCCAAACCACCAAAATCATGCAGCTGAGCATGCCATTGTTTCACCAGACCCCCATTCTTTCAAAACTCTTCTTAAACACGATGTCATTCCTTTTTCTTTTTTCCAGGCCACGTTAAGGGCTTTGAATGGTTTCTTTATCTGGCTGCATGTTAAAACTGCTAGAGCTTCTTATTTGTGTCATCAGCCTCTCATGTTCTATGGACACACTCAAGACAATCTCTCACTCATCCTCCTGCTATAATTTTAAAAGGCAAGATTGAAAAGACTGTATCAATCCCTTCTTGCCACAACCCAGCACATCCTGCACCATAATTTGCAATACCTTCTTCCTTTCTCCTAAGGATTTTTTAAAGAAAAAAGATCCAGATTCTGACCCAGCAAACAGGCTGTGGCCATTGCTTCATTTTGGGCTGGTCAAGTACGTGTCTGCTCACACAGAGTGAAGTTTAGTGCCTGTACACCATGAAGAGTGTGGCTCCATGTCTCTGCCCATTACATTACAGAACAGTATTAAATCAGAAATATGCTGGGAAAACCTCAAAAGAGCCTGTGTTTGGATACCTTCCAAATGTTTTGGTTTCTTGTGTGCACTTACAGAAGTCAGAAGAGAAACAAAAAGGCCTATAAAAGTGCTATTGTTCTTCCCCATCCCTTTATTTCTCTGGTCCTGTCCATTTAAATGGGTGTAGTCTCAATTCACCCTTTACTCTTCACCCCTCCTCTGCTGATGGATATTTCTGTGCGTTCAGTGCCATGGATGCATATTGTTTAAAACAGTCCCATTGTTACAAAGTGAACATGGGATTTGAGGCATTAACTGAATTTCTTATAGGTTAGTTAAGAAAAAAAAACAACAAAAACCAAACCTCATGGAGTTTACACATGTGAAGGTTATGGGAGTTAGGAAATGAAGATGTTACACTTCTCACCAGAAGCTGAGTTGCAGTTCTGTCTGAGATACTGTTGGGTTTTAAGCCCAGGTGAAATTCAGTGATAAAACCTGCTTCTTTACTAACAGTGTCATATGCTCCTGAGGACAACTTTAATCACTGATCTCACTCTGGAGCTCCCCATTTTATGGAATAAAAGTTGTATATTTGTATGTCTAGAATTATTTCCCCTGCTCTGCAGAAGATGAAGCTCCTTTAAATGGCTTTCCTTCTCTTTAGCAAGTCATGTGTGCTTTGAAAGCTTTGCAGGCTTTCCAAGACTCTTCCTCCTTACTGCAAAGCCAGCAATTGTCTTTTCTCAACACCACTGGGCATGGGTCAGGCGAGAATTACTGAAAACAGAAAAAATATTTTCTGTTATGTTATCCTCTGAAGTAAGTAGATTATATGGTATGGTCTGAATTATTCCAAAAAGTCAGAGATATTTGTGTAATGCAATGAAATAAAACTGTATCTAAATATGTGCTTTGCTAAGTTTCAGTTAGATCTTAACATTTGAGAGTGATTTGGCATCTAGGATATCATGAGAATTAATTCCAGAAACAAGATATAATCAGTTTACCTTTCTTGGCACTGTATCTTGCTAAATGTAAAAAAACTCTTTTCATTTACTCTATAATTATCCTTGTGTATTCTTCAATGAAAGCATAGCAAGGATCACATTTCTGGCACATTTGGGAGCAAAACAGTTAAATTGCTAACAAATAATGTTTTGTAGTTTGTATGAGAGCCAAGAAGATTAATGAAATGTTCATGAGAGAGTCTGGCAAGTGGCCACATTCCTATGGGAACATTGCTGTAGTGAGGTTTAACGGAGCATGAGGGACATTAAGAAACAAATGTGTGGGAGTTTTAGGGTGAACTGTAAATGATAAGAATCTAGTAAAACTAGATAGTGTGTATTTTGCCTTTGAGGCTTTCCAGCGGGTCTCTGTAACATTTCTCATCCTTATCTAAAGGCTGTGAGGAAGATGAGCAAAGTGCACCCTCCTTGGGTTTTTTAAGAGCAGCTGTCAAACATTTGAGCTCTGCTGACTTCTTTGAATGTTACAGCAGATGTAAACTCATTAAACAAATGGCTACAAGAAATGAGTCTTCTAGCCTGACTAGAGTTTTTGTATAGAAGCTCCTCAATTTACTGCTTAATCTGCCAGCCTTCCCAAAACTTCCGTATGCTTTTAACGGCAAAAAGTGGCATTAATTTAATTCTTTTAGACAAGCCAAGGAGAAACTGTGTTACTGCAGTGTTATTTCTATTTCTGCTGTTCTACCACCTCCCCTTTCACAGCAGTTGTCTCTGAAATACATCCTCGTTGACCCTGGGTATCCACTAACATGCTGTATTTCTGCTAAGTTATTTAATGTTACTTTTAATCAAAGATAAGAAAACAAGCTAAGTTTCCTTTGTTTCAGAAAAAAACCCTCTCTTTTCAGTAGATGGCTAACAGCAATCAAACATTTCTCTTCATCACAACAAAAGATAAGAAAAATGGGAAGGTATCAATTTCCCTGGGAGCTGGGCAGGCATTGAGAGATGTGTGGACTCCAGCAATACACTTTCTAGAGGTTTTCCAAATTAGCTAAGCTAATCCTCAGTGATCATCGTGGATAGCTATGAAGTCAAGAAAACCTGTGTCCTTACTTACCTTTCCACTAGATGGCAATGGTACATGGTAGTTACGTGTACTTTGGGAGAGGAAACCTTTAAAAACGAAGATTTTCTCAGAGGTCTGAGTATCTCTTTAAATGAGGACGGTTGGACTATTAACATATGCTGGAACTCAGCTGTCTCAGCACTCCCTGTCTCGAGCAGTAAAACTAATTCTCTTTTTTGAGTAACAAATGCAATATCCAGATTTAGAAGTAACGGATATGGATAATAAACCTATTCAAGAGCAAATGCAGAGCTGTGGTGACGAGGCTGCCTAACACACCGAAGTTTGTGTTAAGTTGCTGCTTTCTTGCCAGATGAGGCACTTTTCTAGTATTAAAATCAACAGACAAACCAGTTCTTGAGGTCATTTCATTAACTTCAGAAGAGTTACATTAGAAATGTAGGTGGATCAGGGATTTTGTATTGCAAAATTAAGAATGCACAGTACTGTGTGAGGAGGAGAAAAGACTGGGTTTTTTCTGTGGTGAGTTAGAACAGCGTCCAAAATGGGACTCCTTTGCAAAAGCTGCCCCCAAAGCCATTTGGAGGCTTAACATCCTAAAGGAGGTGATGTTGGAGAAGGAGGGTGAGAGGGAGAGAGGCAACCAAAAAATACTTTTTTTAATGTACCCGAATTTCTGAAGAAATGCAGTAGACATTCGGACAGATGGGATATCTGGACGGGTGAGTTGGCATCTGGAGACCATTTGAGGCCTGCCTGTAATTTAGAACACACCATGGCAGAACTGCTTTTCCCTAAAGCATGACTGTTTGTTGTGATGCACATTAACCATTTTCCTGTGAGATAGCCCAGAGTGCTCTACCTGACCACAGGACCTGCTTCCCAACGGGTGGATAGAGAACTTGTGCTTGTTAAAGTGCTCTGATTGAAGGAAAATCTTTCCTGCCTATCAATGTAGAACATTTGTCCTATGCTAATCATGTGTTTCAGACTGGAAGGTTTTTAATAGTTACCACCTACAGAATTTTCAAATTCATTTCATGACAAGACAAGATCAAATTCAAAATACAGAAGTTTAACTGCCTCCTAGCCAGAATGTTATCCCAGCAAGATTAATAACCAAATGTACATTGCTGTACAGAGATTTGGTTTTAATTACTGTTTTAACTTCACTCTGTATTAACAATTTATCGTACTACTATTCTTATTTACATCTGTTTCTGGTTGTAGCAAGGAACCAGAAAGTGACATTATTATTAGTGAAACATTTTGAAAAGGTTTTGATTGGTTTTGTTCTTCTGTTACAACTGCATATGACTTCTGAAATGAAGTACATACTGAAGTTTAGGCATTGAACCATGTCCTAGCAATAAAGTGATTTCCTTTCATTACTCTGCCACTCTGTTTCCATCAAGACCATGGCTGATTTTCTTGGACTTTTCAGATATGCCCACTTCACTGCCAATGTCAGGCATCCCTTAATGTCTGACTTCAAGTCAGAATCAAGCAAGAGCTTGAAGCAATAGGACTGTGGTGGTCACTGGTCTAATTAAATCTGAACTGCTGTCCTACATCCTTCAAGTGCCTGCCAATACTGATAGGAATTAGATGCCCAAATATCCTTGAAGAGCTAGGCTTTTGTTTGTTCATAGCCCTTTAGATTGTTACTTCAGCATCTTTGGAGGCCAAGCCCTATGAACATCCACATCTTCTAACATTTAACTCCTCGGGAATTTCACAGGATGTTCAGCAAAAGCCTTGCCCTTGCCTCCTCCTCCCAGATCCACTCCTGTTAGCCTGGTTCATGCACACACAGAGACCCAGGTGTTGCCAGCAGCCTCATGACAACGAGGTGCTTCTCAGGAAAAGGGGCTGCCCTCTTCCTTTGTCCAGAGTTGAGCAGAAACTTCAGAGATGCCAACTGTGCTTCCAGAGCAGCAAACTCAGAGCCACTCAAGTGATCCATGGTGAGTGTACAACCAAACAGAGCCAAACGTGCCGCATTCCCCCTGGTGCTGGCTCTTGGAGGGACATCACATGCCCTGGCCTGGGGTGTTCCCCAAATCGGCCCTGGTGGCTGTTCTTTAGCGTTGTGCAGGTGTGTTAGTGAAGGGTTTACACAGCAGTCTCTTCAGATTAGCTCTGATATTTCGGGGGAAGGTAAAATGCTACTTTGCAATCTTTCAGACTTGGAAGCTCTTCACAGATTCCTTTCTGCCTGATGGTGGTGGTTTTAGTCCTAAGAGAGAAATCTGGATGTAGAACCCCACTCTGAAAGTGTCAGGGAGGCTTGCAGAGTCCCAGAGGTCCCATTGTGCTTTCCAGAAGCTTCATGGTTACAGCTGGATTACATCAATCGCTGTAGCTGTTGAAAAATCATGTCTGCAGTTGGTGGACATGGCAACGCATCACATTCTGCTACATTCAGGGAAAAATAGGATTTTTTTACAGCTCAGCTCTGTTGAGGGGTCTTTGCGAAAGTCCCAAAATACTGTCAAGCAGAATTAATATTCCTAGTGTTGTCAAGATCAGAAACCATTTTTTAGGACAGAACTTCTTCAAGAAAGAGAAACAAGAAGTTAAATCCTATGATCAGGTCCCATTTTGTCAAGTGAAGAGAAATGGATTTCATCACCTGGTGCAATAGACCCAACTGCTCTTGTCTAAGTGGAAGCTCTGGCAGTGCATTAAGAATTCTGTTCCTGGATTCTTTTGGGTCTTCTTTTTTTTTTTTTTTTTTTCTTTTTCAGCAAGTGAACGATGCTGTTTGGGCATGAAGAAGTGACAATTCCCAACAGGTTACCCTAAAGTTACCTAGATTGGTGCATGTGGTTCTACACAAAAAGACCAAAACAACCACTTGTCAGTGTGTTTCTAATGACCAGACACTCAGGCAAAGGAAGAAATCCTTCTTTCTTCAGAAACTCAGAGTGGGATGTGCCACAAAGCATGGGAGTTTTGTTCTAGAATACTTCTCTCTCTCAGAAAAAAGAAGATTAATACCGCCTGCAGGATCTGTGTTGTCTTCTTAATTCTGAGCATCTGACATTCATAGTTTGCTTAGAAAGCCAGAGAACAAATTTTAGATCTACAGCCTTCTAAGGAACTCAGGAGACCTTCTGCAGCCCCATGGCTCAACCAAATATCTGAGGTGGCTGTTTGTAGTGTGGCTGTGCCAGCTCAGCTGGTGGGCAGTGGTGCTGAGGAACAGCAAAAACCCCTTTCTCCTCATGCTGGGAAATTCATCTGAGCTTTGTCTCATGCTTTTATCCTAAAGCCTCTTTTTCTGCCTCACACCCTGACAGTTTTATCTACTGAATTATAAAAACACTCCAGCGAATCAGCTGTGGAAATTCAGTGGTTGAGTTTTATTCTTGGGCCCATGCATAGAGCTTTAAATACAGTCGGGTATATTAAAAAAAAAAAATCACAAGTGTAAGTCAACATGGATTTTTAAGGTCTGAGTCATTATTAGCATAAATGTCAACAACAGTCCTGCTTTTGATTTAATGAGAACTGTAGACTCAGATCCCTGGGTCTGATTTTGTCTTGTCTCAGGCTTATTGGAAATTATTTCAAGTGTCAATACCTTAATGTATTGATGGTGTAAAACACAGTGAAAACAAAGCACCACACAAAGTGAGAGTCCTTGTTTTCTTCTTAGATTTCCCAGCTGAACAAACTCAGGCACATTCCTTTTATTTACTGTGTGTGTCTGTATGAATTCATTGAGTTTAAGGAGTGAAACTCAGTTAAGAAAAGAAACTTGGAGGAATAGGATTGATTCTCACAAGTGAGGTATGTCTGGCCACAACCCTGAGAAGAAAGAAAAAACTAATTCAGTCACTGTGTCTGCTCTTTCCAGCTCACCTTCCTGTCACTTTACTTCCAGAACTGTGGTGACAGGTATATTCCCTAGCCTCAACACAGGATGAAATTCACTCCATTCTCCCTGAAGACTGGAGGCACGGCTCCAGAAGTGGTGATGCTTGGTTAGCCCCCCTCTGTAGAAAGCCTTAGGTACTGTACTGGTAGGTCAGCAGGAGTGTGCCTGTGAGAGGGAATAACATCCATGCTGCCAGGGATGAACCCAGAGTTGCTACAGGAAGACTGCAGCCACAGCACTGACTCCACGAGGCTCTGGTGTCACAGAAATGCCTGTCACTGCTCTTGGGCAAGAGCCCACTGCTTGTTAATACCCACTGTGAAAAAGAGGTGAGTGATACATCTACAGCTAAGGTTTCCCAAAGTAATCTTTACTAATTAGTCAAGAAAATGAATAAGAAATATGTTCTTTCCCTCGGAAGGCTCTAATCCCACTTGACTGAGCAGTATTAAGCAATCCTATCAAAGAGAATGTATTTTTGAAGCAGTCCTTGGGGCAAAATTAGACCTTCAAGAATAAGAAATAATGAGAGTTGTAAGGGGGAGAGGTTTTTTATTTTTAGAACCAATATTAAAGAAGAACCTTTGCTTCTGAGTCAAGTTCCCATGCTTTTTCATTATGTTCTTTGGCTGAAGTGGTCTTTAGATAACAAATGTGTCAAGCTGTTCTGTCTCACTAAGTTAGAATTAGGTTATGTCTGTGCAGAAGAAAGTTTTGGAATAGCTGCAAAAACAATTACAATGCTGCTTGATTCACTGATGATGTTAATTGTAAATCCATATTAATCTAGGGCTGGGCAGGAGTTGCCAGAAGGATTCATTTTCCACGTAGCATGACAGATGCTTGTCTCCCTTTCCTTTTTTCTGGCGTCTTAGACCTTGGATATCTCCTGTATTTTCTGAAAGCATAAACAGTAGCCTTAAGCAAAGTTGCAGTTGATAGGAAGGTTGCAATAGCCTGTATAAATCTCCTTACATGACTTCAGCTCTCATAAAAGCAGCTCATAATATTTTAATCATAATCTGGAAGTACTTGAATACTAACACATAGGAAGTACTGTACCAACAGTTTCTTGGTTGGCTAGTTTCTTACTTAGGAAACTTTATGATGAATATTTCTTTTTTTTTATATGATTCTTAATAAGGAACAGATAAAAATGGAAGATAATTTTTTTTTACTCCATTTTAAAATAAGATAAAAAGTTGTTCTTTCCAGTCAGATGCCATGTCTCTCTCTGTTTGCAGTTTTCCAACTCTGTGTGTGCTGCTGAGCTATGACAGGCAATTTGTTTGGGAATTATTTCTGTTGGGAGCCGTGCATTTGCAAAAGCTTGTCAATGCTTGTGTTGTACTGTGCAACTGTTAAAAGCTGCTTGGATTTTTACAAGCTATTCTGGGGATAAGCAGAGCATGAAAAAATACAGCACACTGGTTGGTTTTGCCTCTTGTACATAGGTGGCCTGGCAGGTTGTCACATGGTGATAACCATTTATAAGCAATTTTGAGGATCCCAAGGCATGGTGTGGGTGCCAGGAGCTGTAACTTTGGTGTGGGTTCCTGGTGTCACCTCAGTGTGGCCACACCACCAGGGGCTGAGCCAGAGGTGAGTTCTGCAGCTGCCTGACTGACTGCAGAGAGTGGGAGTGATGGACCACAATCCCACAGATCCCTGCTTCTAGGAAAACCACTGCAATGGGAACTGCTGCTGGGAGATTGCAGCAGAGTATAGAAACAAAGAGTAAAGTCCTGTGTCCCTGGCAAACCCACATGAAAAATTCAGTTAATTTTGGTACATTGCTGAAAAATTAGCAGTTCTGTGGTTGTGAGACCAATGAAGGTACTGATCAATATGAACAGGGCAGTTTATATTCACAAGCAACTTATTAGGCTCTCTGCAGACTCAGGGAGATCTTGCTGTTTCAAAATATGTTTGAATCACATTTTCTCCCCAGGCAGAAGAGCTGAAAAGTTGGGGGAGGGGAGGGCAGTGGTTAATGAATAGCAAAGATGGGTGCAAATTCATGTCACAGAAGTTGAATAGAGATCACAGATCTTCCAGGCCCTTCTGTGGCTGGCACAAACAAAGGAACCACTAAATTGTTCCTGTGACAGAGACTGCACAGCCCGTGAAAGGGTCCTATTAAGTGTGCTTTTACCCAGAACATTTAGGACTGTAATTGCTGATGCAAGCTACTTGGCACAGCAACTGACAGTTCATTCATAACTTGGTGGTTTCTCCGTTAATAACTTATCCCCTAATTAGTTCCTGTGAAGGTACTTATGAAATCATAAAGTCATATTCTTGTGACTTCTGCAGTATCACATCTGCCCCACGCTAGCCACAAAGGACTGGAATTCACCAGTCTGCTGAGATGCAGTTGGAAGCTGTCTGGGGATGGGAGAAGATGTCAGCTGCTCTGTGTTCTTCTCAGTCCTAAAATTAAGGATTGAGCCAGGAACAGCATCAACCAGGGCACTTAGCCCCCTCCAGCACCCAGCTGGTTGCTGGGGAAGTGGATTGCATCCCTGCAATGAAACACACTGTAAGGACCATTTATTGTGGTGACACTGTGTCCTCTGTGGTTCCCCACACTCAGGTATGATCCACGTCTCTAGGTCTGAGGATCTGATCACGATTTCTTTTGGTGTCTTACAATTCCCACTAGTTCTTATTAAGGAAGTCAAATATATTTTCTGCAGCTGATCTAAGGATAAACTGGCTTTCATTTTCTCCTGTGCTTCCTCAACCCTCTTTTTAATATTAAAAAAATAATAATGGACTGTTGCTACCATTCCCTTGCTTTTGTTTTGGGTTGTTCAAATGAATTTCCAAGTCTCTGACCTTCTGCATCAGCAGCACCATCTGCTTGAGAGTGACATTTTCTTCATCTTGGCAACCAAAGACTTGGAGTTACAGCTCTTTACACTTCTTTTTACCATGCAGCAAAAAGAGTCTTTTGAAGCAGAAAAAAACCCAAACCACTTTTTTAGTTTATTGTTTCATGCTTACCTGTGCAAGGTTATCCAGTGCAACCATCCAGTGCTAAGTCCCCTTTCAGAACAAGTTCAGAGCTGACTGCTGTCTGCACTGTGACCTCTTCAGCAGGATATTGTCCTACGGGGACTGTACGATTTGAAATTAATTTAATGGTGATCTTAACTCATGTATTTTGCAAGGGCTTTTTTTCTCTAGAGTTAGGGGTCTGAACTCCAAATCCAACTGGGTCTGAAGTTCTCTAAAGGGTCATCTCTGTGCCATCAAGTCTGTAGGAGAAATTGATGAAGCTTAGGTAGGTAAATGGTTAGTAAAGATCTCTCATCTCTCTAAAATGTATCCAAGTGTCAACATAAAGCTGGAAATCTTTTTGCTAGGTCTTTTTTTCTCAGTCTCAGTCACAAACTCCAGGAAATGCAGTTTTTTAGTGCTTTTTAGTGAAAGGTCCCATTTAGCCAAGTGCTTTGTACCTGGACATTTCTGTAATGAGGGATTTAAACAGATGCACTACTACTACAGCTAGGTCTCCATCAGTTAACCCAAGTTTCTTGCTGTTATGTTATTTATTAAGATGGTTATTTCTTGAATTGAAACTTGAGATACCTATTAACACATGTTATGAGCTGAACAGATGGCTATATATTTCAAACCCCAAAAAATATGTTGTGCAGCCAATACAGCTAACCTGCCATCCAGAGGAGTCATAAAAATTAAAATAAGCTAAACTTTACCTAATTTATTTTTCATAAATATTTATTATAAATTTTCTGAAAGGCAGATTTTATTGCCCTAGAAAAATGTTAACTTTCATAATACTTCACATGCTATAAAAGAAAATCCCAAGACAAGACATGCAGATCAAATCTAATGAAGACCTGCAGAGCAGCAGTTTAAAAATTAGGACCTTGGCTTCCATGAAATGCTCAGATATGGCCATTACAGGGGTGGAGGGTCCAGAGCACGAGGTCTTGGCAAAGCATCTTTTGCCTCCTCAAGTGCAATCTCTGAATTGGAGCTGAGCAGCACAACCCAGAGCTGCTTCTGAGCTACTGAAGTAGCCTGAGTTGAGAGTGGAGGAAGGGGAAGGCTGGCTGAGGGTTTCTCTGGGATGGTGTGAGCTGAGGTGGTGTCAGGACCAAGGGATCTGCCCAGAGTGGCCCCAGCCTCTCGATGAGTGGAAGGAGCATGAGTAGTGCTGGTGTTTGTGACGCTTCACTTCTGGCCATGCCAGCCTGGCACATGGTATCAAAGTAACTTGGTTGTAATGTTAAATGTTTTTATTATTTTTTACAACCTCGGGCTTTATGGGATTTCTATCAACCAGCTGCAGTCATGACAACAATAAAAATAGGTGCTTGTTCCTTGGATAGGGGGCTGGTAAAGGTACTGGCTGCCCCTGGAGCTGAAGCTGTCCAGTTGTCCAGGGAACAGGTGTGGGAGGCCAGCAGTAGGCTTGGCCACCCTTGCTGCCAGAAGCAGCTCGGCCCATGCTGGTGTGAGAGTAGCACAGAGCAGGTGAGTACCTCTCTTCTACAGCAGTGGGGAACTGACACACAAAGGGGTTAAAAGGTTCCTTTGAAGTCAACCCTCCAGCTAGTCCCAAAGCCAGGAATAAAGCCATGCTTTTTCAGGTTCCACCAGAGCATTTCACAATTACCTGAGGGTTTTTTTTCTAATGTCTATTGCTAAAAAATGCACTGAGACCTACTTGTGT
The DNA here is from genome assembly GCA_020086605.1 of Lanius collurio. Classification (NCBI taxonomy): domain Eukaryota; kingdom Metazoa; phylum Chordata; class Aves; order Passeriformes; family Laniidae; genus Lanius; species Lanius collurio. Next base: position 6,137,146 of record JACBWW010000041.1, read on the forward strand.
GTGATTGCAATAAACCAGCCTGTGACTCTTTGGGGAGAAAATGCACAGTGCAAAGTTATGGACTGCAGAACCTCATTACTTCAGTCACCCAGAGTGCAGCTCTGACCAAGGGCTGCTCCACTCCCCTTCCAGGGAGGGGAAATGCCAGCTCTGATTCCCTAGGGACTGATGCCTTAGCATGAATGTGGCACTACAAAGGGCTGGTAGTAATGCCTACACAAACTGAAGTTTCTTCTTCAACTTCGAAACTTGAGAGCTGGGCTACACTGGCACAGAAGAGGTCCCTGATATTGCAACCCAGACCTCCATATGGGCTGGTTACCCTGCTAAGCAGCTCTGTGGGACACCACTGAGGGATTTCCCAGGCCAGATTGCTCACCTGGCTCTCTCTGCTGCACTGTAGGTTCCAGCGAGGATATTCTCATGCCTCTTCTGTAGGGCAGCATGAGGACAGCTGAACAGTTTAAAACTGCCCACTTCCATGGGCAAGGGACAGGAGAGCTGTGGATTAACACAACTCAAACACTGATTTTGGTTCTAGATGTTAATGCTGTTAAATTTGGAGTTTCACTGAGAATCATCGTGAAGGTGCCTTCTCAACAGTTGTTGCTTGAAATAAATAGAGGCTACTGTGCTCAGAACCAAAGGGAGCAGCTTCATTTTAACACTGACATCTTCTAAGAAAACAGCCTGCCATGTAGACAGAGCAGGGCTTCAAACCGTTTTGGGAATTTGTAGGTGAAAGGGGGAATCTTTATTTACATTTTTTAAAAGCACAATAGTGGGATGTCCTTAGAATTACAGCTCACAACTCGGATGGGCTGGACAGTTTGGGGGAACAAGAAGTGAAAGTATGTTTACACCGTAGCAAACACAGAAGCAATCTTAATTAAATTATGTGTGACACCTTTTCTGGGTACTTTTCTTTGGTATGTCATTAGGAAACTGGCCAATTTCAGGAATGCAGTTTTTAATTTTCACTACTGCAGTGGGTAAGCTGATAGCCTGTGCAAAAATATGGATCAGTGTCCTGGGCATAAAACCAGACTGCACTGACTGACACACAAAGAAATTGTCTCTAAAGAAACTGGAAACCTTTAGAACTGCAGGACTGTGAGGGATTTCAGAAAATCACTCAGTCTAGCCTTGCACTGAGGTGGGATCAAATACTCCCAGACCACCCTGGCACATGCACATCCTAACTTCCCAAACACTTCCTGTGAGGGAAGCTCCTCTGACCCACCAGTCAGGCTGCTCTGGTGTCTCACCAACAAATGTTCAAATATGACAATGTTACACTTAAAAGTTGAACTTGATGATCCTTGTGGGTCCCATCCAACTCAGAATATTCTGTGATAGCTGTGAAATTAGATAAAGTGCATTTTTAACTTAAAATTTAGGACTTTTTTACATTGCTGGAGCAATACGAAAGGCCCTCTAATGCAAGTGAAAGCAGGGTTCTCAGTTTCTGATGACATTTCTAAGGCTATAGACTGGAAGAACTCCTGAGTACAGTGGTGTTATTGGCTGCATAAAGAAAAGTAGATCACATACTTCCATCTTTTCTCTGAGAGTGTTTCACGTACAATACCAATATTTGTATTGTCTGGACGTAGTAACAAGAACTGTCTTAATAACAAGAGAGGGTACAAGATTCTGAAACCATCTGGCATGCATTTTAACACATATACAATAGATTTTTTAATGTAATTTAATTTTCCCCCCCGTGCTTTGTGCATTGCATCTTGCTCGGTTGTGTGGCACATCCCACACGCACATGAAGCTGTGCAGGTAAATCTGCAACTCCCACCTCCTGCATTTCTGCCTGCCCTGCAGGAGACAAAAGCGATTGCAGTCCCTCTCTGTTTCTGCTGAAAACAGCACAGGTGTTTTCCATTTCTTTCCCTACCTGGCATCACCTGTGGATCTCCAGGCAGCTCCAGACATGCACCTGGCGTGTTTGGGGAGCAGCCCCGCGCTGCCCTCCTGCGTGCCCGTGTGCCGAGGCAGCTGGCCGGGGCTGTGTGCCCTGTGCCATGTGCCCTGTGCCGTGTGCCCTGTGCCCTGTGCCGTGCATTGAGCGGCTGCCCCGGCACACACAGGAGGCTGCAGGTGAGGGTGTGCCCCGAGCACAGCCCCGGGCTGCAGGCACGGCAGCTCTGCAGCGCTGGGGGAAACTCAATCGGGGAGGCACCCAGGGCTGAGGGGCCCGAAAATCTCTTTTGTTGCACGACGTGCCATAATTGATAGCAAGGTAATCTGGTCTGCTTCTAGAATGCCTATTCTTAAGGATGTTTTCTCGCCCTGTGAATTGAGTAAACCAGTTCTGCAATCTGCTGCAGGCCCCACCCTGCCTAACCCTGGCTAGTTAACCTGTAACTGATTGCAAAACCGGTTTGAGTCACACGCTGAAGAAAGAGACGTAAATTAGGTTTTTAATCGCTTAACTCCCCTCCTCACCAATAACCTAAGCCATCGGTTGTTAATGGTGGTGCAGTAGAAGAGCACAGCGTGTATCATCCATTTGCCACACTTTAATGGATCTTTTCATGCTTTTGGAGATTAAAAATTAGGCAGAAATAGAGGTCCCTCCCTAGTCCTGCAGCCTGGATGCCAGATTCATACCCTGTTTGCAGGATTCACATGGATGCCATGAAAAGCTCTGACATAACTGAGCAGCCATAGTTCAGCTGATGTGCATTGCCTTGCTAAGCCACTGCAACTAGCTCACATTTCTGAGCCAATGCTCATGAAATGTTGGGAAATAGCCACAAATCTTTCAAACCTGGGCAGCAGAATAAGCCTATGTCTCAAACAAACAGTTTTTGCTTACTGTTTTCCACTGGCCTGAATTAATGAGGCAGGTTAGACTAGAGTCACCTAGAGAAAAGAAAACAGAACAAAGAGGTATTGCAGTGTTTCATATGGAGGATGTTTATATCCTCCATAGGAGGTTGTTACTAAAACAACTCAATCTCATGCAAGTTTGTTTTCCCCATTGTTTTGCTGTAATGTGTGGCCAGAAGGAGTCCAGCCTAGGGACTGAAAATGTAAAGTCAATGAATGCTCCTTCTGAGCAGTTGCTCCTTCCAACTGGCTTTAGATTTCTCATTGCCTCTGGCCCTTTTTCAACCTTTAATTCTTTTACTGCGAAAGGGAGCAGGGAGCAGGAGTTACAATACAGAGATACATTAATGCCTAACTCTCATCCAGATGAAGCCAACAAGTGAATTTTTCCCAGGCTACGCTGAGGCCACAAAACTGATGGACCCCTCTTACCTTTTTGAGAGGTACACAGGTGGCCATGCTCCTGGTCTCATGGAAAGGGGAGATTATTTCCCATTTCAGTTCCCAGTTTGGAGGGAAATACCCACTAATGGATATAATATCCACTAATCTTGCCTAGAAATGCTGGAAGAAGCCCACTGCTTTCTTCTGCAAGGAACACAGTAAAATACAATTAATATCTCTGAAGGAGAACCTACTATTCTGCCACAGAGCAGCCTCCTGCTGCTCCCTCCATGGGGCTTGGAGGAGTGGATTTATCTCAGGCAGAGAAGGACATTAAACTTAAGTTTCCTTCAGTGTTGAGTGGCCTGAAGCTTAACTACTTTGCTGCAAGGGAGTGAATGACCATATCCCCTTCCTCCTCTCTGCAAAGCACAGAGCCCATCTGCCAGTTTGAAAAGCAGAGCAGAGACACCCACCCTCAGCAGAGGCCAATGGGGTCCAAGTCACCGCAGGAGAACAGCTCCTGTTATGCTGGGCAAGTGCCTGTGCTGACAGAAGGCAGGGCCCTAACTGGTTTCCTAGGGAGTTCCCTTTTAGCTGGTACTGGGTACTGGTATCTTAGGTTAGGTACTGGGTACCTCTCATTTGCCTGTGCTGAGTCCCGTTCTCGGGCACCTGCCTTTTCCCAAGCACTGGCAAACACAAAAGCAAATGCGTCAGTCAAGGTTGCAACACTGAGTGCTGTGGAGGTTTATCCTTAAGAGCATCATGTCTGGGGTCACTTAGGCCAGTACAGAGAAAACATTTTAAAAAGGAGTGAAGGAAAAAAATATTCTCATGACAAATGGTGCTTTAGTTAAGGTTTTATTCAGGTGATCTTTTGTGTGAATGACTCAAACCAAAAAGTGGGCTCACAGAACCTTTTTGTGCTGAGGGGTTGCAGGTGGTGGTGTTCTGGCAGAGTTCAGTCAGGTACCACTACTTGTTGCTAGTACGGACAAGAGGAGGATTAGTAAGATTAGAGGAGGAAACAGTGCCCAAGGAAGGGGTTACAGGCTTCTAATTTTGTCTAACTACTACCCAGGGTTTCTTCTTTACTTGCCTTTGGCTGTTAAAAGTGATTCAAATGCCTTCACCTGCCTACAGCTATGTATGTAAGGCCATTATTATTAATAAATGAAACTACTTTCCCTCGTATGTGCTTGGAAGGAGTTTAACATTGCTGAATGCTCTGCTGCAGCTCAGAACACAGCCCTTCTGAGTTTCAGTTCTTTCCAAGAGTCACTAATGTCAGTTTGGAAATACCTCTCTTTTACAAGCCATTTAATTGCTTACTTTAAAAATTCACCAAAGCTCAGCTGGGGCCTGATTTTCAGTGAACCTTAGTTCTGAGCCCACAAGGAATTTAGATGACTCTGTGACCTCATAGTAAGTGAATAAATTAGAAAGATGACTTTTTAAAATTATTGATTGTACCTGGAATACATGTGAGATAAAATATCTTAGGGCACAAAGAGGTTGTTCTCATTTAGAATATTTTGGAAGCTGACTTGGGAACAAGTTGGGGGCTTGGCTCTTCAACTCTACCAGACACCAAAAAGTTGGAAGAACTACCAGAGCTGAGGAGAGAATTTTCATATGTAAATAAGAATGAAAAAAGAACTATTTGAGGGCAGTGTGTGCTCGCATTAGGAAAGTCTGAGGTGCTACAGGTGTATTTGGATGGTACAGAGTTCTGCTGTTACCTTAGCTACTGTGAGGACTGCTCTGACTTCCCACTACAATTTCCAGTTGGTGAAAAGGAAATACTAATGCTTAGGGCATGGGGTGGTGTGAGGATCAACTGCTCAGTGTGTATAAAGTGCTTTGAAAATGATAAATGTTATGTAATTGGAAAATGCTGACAGTTATCATCCATCTGGGACTGATTATGAAAAATAACAAATTAATTCATTTCCTCAGGATCTAGAGGGTAAAAGAAGCATAAACAGATAAGGCTGTGCAGGTGGTAGAGTAACTAGGCCTGTGAGGTCACCTAAGATGAAATCACATGCGAAATGAGGTCAGGATTCTCTATGTTTATGATAAACATTTGTCCATTACATCATCTCATTGTTTGACACTTCTCCCCAGCTCTTTAATGAGCATTTACAGGCCCTGTGACTCACAGGTGTGAGTGTGTCCCACGAACCTGTGACACCACCGTGGGCAGAGCACGCGGCCCCAGGCTGGGAGCGTTTGCTGACCAGTGCCACTTGCGCTCGTCCCCGGCCTCCTTCTGACAAAACCTGGCCATTAATAGTGGGTAGCTATTTCCCCACGTTTGGGAGGTGTTGTTCTTCCTGCAGGACACTGGTTTGGGATGGACTTCCACTTCCATGGACTGCTCCAAGCACTGGCAGTGTGTCCTCACTGGCTCTCGATGGGATGTAACACATCCTGAGCATAGGAGCAGCAAAGCCAGAACCAAGAGAGCATTTGCAATCAGGATTAAGTTTCATAGCAGCCACTCCATCCACTGGAGCTTGCAAAGCTGCAAAACTCTGAATTTTAAATACATTAAACAGTTGTTTTAATTTCAAGTAACACTGTCAGTCCAGTTACTGTTTGTCATTCCAGGAACACGACAGAAAAAGCAGTGAGAAAAGAGAGTCTGACACTGAAATCAAAAATGGGGATCCTGTTCTGACAGGGTAGAGCACCAGTCAGCCTCAGTGGCTCCTACATCTTCAGCTGGCTCTTTTCTTACCCCTGTCTCTAAACTGTCTTCCAAAATACAGGCTAGATGAAAAGCATTTGTGGTTCCCCCCTGGGAAGGATGAGGAAAGGTCGGGATTTACATGGTGATATTTACTACTACAAATTCTGTAATAGCCATTCCAGAAACTTGGTTCAGTGGTTCTCATCGCTGTGAACTGAGCCCATCTAAATACATACCCACACACCATTAGGATTTCCCAGCAAATTTTGGAAATTATTTCTTCTTTCATTACCAATCAACTCCAAAGTACTCTTCATAATTTTCCTACCAAAAAGCCATGCAAACCTGGCCTTCAAGGATTAGTTGCACTAAGGAATACATTACCTGTCTTTAGATTTCCTTTTATACTCATTTGAACACCTAAAAAGTCAAGTTTAACAGGAAATAGGAACATAGTCTTGTAAGATCCCCTTTCCTTTTCCCCTCCTCTCCCTCTTTTCCCATTCAAAAGTAGAAAGATTGAATCCTGCTGGTTTTGTGCTGCCTGAGAACTGGTGCTGTGCTGCCTGAGAACTGGTGCTGTGCCGTCTCAGCTCCCCTGCTCTGTTCTGAAGAAACCCTGAGCTTTGCAGGTTGCTGGAACTGGTGTGTATTTTATTAGAGCAGAAGAAAACACACCGAGAAAATAATGAAGCACGAGAAACTCAGGTACTTTTTGCAAGTGTCATTATGGAGATGACATAGGAGAGTGTGTGACAAGAGGACAGATATCTTCTGACTTCTTCCTTAGCAGCATTGCCCTTAACGCCTTTGCAGAGCTCAGACCTTCTCGCTTCTGTTTTCTCTAAATTTTATTCACCATGTGTGATTCTACATGCATTATGAGTGGAGAAATGGAAAAATCAGTGTAAAATAAGGATAGCTGTATTCTAGTTGAGCCTTTAGTGTGCAATCTGTCCTACCTGCCTTGATCATATATTGAGTACTCCTGCCACACACATGAAGTTTGGGGTTGTATTTATCAGAACTTCCAGCGACACTTTGGGTTTTATGTGGATAAGGGCTGTTAAACAAATTCTTCCACGTCTGGGACAGTTTGTTTTCACTTTAGACACTGTCACTTGTGGTTTGCTGGTTTTGGTAGCCTTTCCTCAAGTATGGCAAGCTCTCCCTTAGCATGTGGCTTTCCAGGGATTAGGTGAAGCAGCAGCCAGGGAAGTCTGTGTCTGCTGCTCTTGGTGTGACAGGGTCACATCATGTCCCTGGTGAAGCTGCCTGGCACTTTCTCTAGTGAAACATCTTCCATTTCTTGTGTTGAGATGGCAGCATGCCTCTGCCTGCTGAAGTCACCTGTGGAGTAATTTTGGTGAGATAAGTGGATGCTTAGGAACGACCTTGGGCAACCGATCTTGCAGCAGATGGTGCTTTTAAGAGCTTTGAAATATTCCTTGGATGTAGATTTCAAGCATGAGCCAAAGGAAGCCTGTAATGGTACTTTGGTCGTTAAGATAAACATTAAGGTGTCTTTCATTATTATTGTTACTGTTATTTTTATTGCTATTTGTATTATTATTATTATTATTATTATTCATGAGCCTAGATAAGCATGAAGAATTCCCAGAAGAGGTACCCACCTAAACCCCATTGAAACCAAAACAAATTAGGTACTTAGATACCAGAAGAGGATTAAAAATACCTGCACCTAACATCAAGCATTTAAACACCATTAGAAATCTGAGCCAAAGTGAAGAGAGAGAACAAACTATGCTATTTGCATATTAAGCAGGCTGAGAAATGCTCAAAAACCTGAAATTTTTATGAATCAAATAGATACTTTGGGAATTTGAATGGGAATTTTTTTCTCCTTTTTTTTTCACCCAGCACAAAAGGATGGGAGCACCACGAAATTTGTAGTGCCAAATATATTTTTAAAAGCCCAACCACACGAGTGGTTTTGACAGCAATTTGTTTCAATCAGTGGCACTAGGAATTATTGCTGTCAGGAGAAGGAATAGGCTGCTGTGCCTATATTGTTTGCTCTAAAGCAGGACGAGAGCCACACCATTTTGGTGTTTGTGATTTCATCAGTGGGAGAAATACACAGCCCTGGGCTCTGGTTGTGTCATTTTAAAAAGCTCTCAGTTCACCTTTAGAAATAAGCACCCAGGATTGTCTGAAATTATATATTTCCACTCTCTGTACTATTTTAACTCAGTTGGGCTCTGAGGCCGTGGTTCATGTCCTGGCTTCCTCTAGACTCAATTATTGTAATTCATTATTAAATTGTTATTTGTTTTCATTCTTAACGCTGTCTGCTGCTTTACAAAGCTCAGCAGCTGGATTTGTAATATGGAGAGCTCTGTTCCATTACATTACAGCATCCCCACAGCATTTTTTTTTGTTGGCATGTTCAGCAGCACATTGATCTGGATATTTAGTTCTCTGCACACTATAGATTAACACTAATCTATGCACTGCTTTAAGCATTTCCTGGGATTAGCGGTTTTCCTAATCCAAACTGCAATCCAAATACAAAGTTTTAAAATTCTTTCAGTGTTTGTAACCAAAACACTGATTCCAAGCGTTGCTGAGCTTTGAGGTTCTTTCCAAGTCCAAAATGGGCTCTGGATCTAGAATTTGCAAAGTCCATCTTGATTTCATCTGCCAGTGCTCTCTAAAGAGATGAGAGTTCACTTATTCCTAGAGTAAGCAAGGAATTCTGTTAATCCTGTATCTTTGGGTGCTGTTTCATCTCTTGGAGACTTAAAGGCACCATCTGGTTTTGGGTGGCTGGGCTGAAATGTGTAACTCATGTTCCCTGTACCTAGTGCCCCTGCTATCAGCAGTCTCATTAATGAAGACAAAAGTGGTTCCTGTATGTAAAGCACAGTCCAGCCTCCACCTTATCTCTAAGTATGTTCACACTTGCCTCTGCCCCAGACTCAATAGGACTTGCACTCTAAATAGTATTTCTCTGACAAATGCAAGGCTTAATTTTACTGCAGACCATTTAATTCTTTTGCTTGTTCTTTCTATCCTTCCTTACCTTACTCCTTTCATGGTGAAGTTAATTCCCTTTCCTCACTGCTGTCTCCTGTTTCTACTACTTCCTATTTTTTCTTTTCCTAAACTACAGTCTCCCTTGCTCTCCCAGCTGGTTTCCTCTCAGCTGTTCTTTCTGCCCCATCAATTCTTTTTCTTTTTCAGGTTTTCCTTTCTCCATTTTTATCGCCCTTTTAAAACTTTCTTTTATTTTTCCTGTCTTCTGTCTGTAGTCTCAAAAATTTCTCTCACTTTCTCTCCTCATTTCTCTGTCTATTCTCTTTCCCCAGTCTCTCTCCCTGAAGTCCTTTTATTGGCATCTGTCACTTGAAACTCATTCTTTCCCTTTCTTAACACATTTTCCCATATTCCCCACTTGTATGTCTCCTTTCTAGCTGAGATAAACATTTGTCCCCAGGAAATGCCCCTGCCTGGGCTTGTCCCCATGTCCCTTTGTTTTCTCCAGCTTTTGTAATTCTCAGCGCACCTGTGTGCCTGGAGAAGCCATTCATCAATAAACAGAGGGCAGGCAATTCATCAAAGTTCTGTCTATGAATGTGCTGCCAATGTACCTTCCTTCTTTATCCATAGGGCCTCCAGAGCCTCCCCTTCCATGGAGAGAGGGCTGGATGAACAGGCTGGCTGATACTGAGGCTGTTTTTACCATCTGTCAAAAGGCACAGACCCCTCTGTACACCACTTTTTCCTGTCAGAAATTCATGGGCATTCCAGGTATGTATTTTTTGAAGTGACTGCCAATGTGGTTTGGCATGACATGACAATCTCCAGGATACATGAGCCAGGAGGCAAGAGAGATCAATACATGACAGAATTTCCCTACCTCATTGTTCAGAGGACACTGGTTTTGTCTGGAGCTTGCTGGCTGTGCTTAGCAAGGGCTGTGGTTTAGTCACCACACTGGTTTGCTGTCCGTCCTGGCCTCAGTTTTGGTGGTTTAATTGGTATGTACAGTTGTCTGTGAGAAAGATATTGTCAGGACTCAGCCTTGAGTTGAAAACTGTGGATTGTGGATGAACTTTTACGTTGTGCCACTGGAAAGCTTCCAGTCCTCCCCAAGGCATTTGTTTTTGCCTTTCTTCCATGGGAGCATTTCTTCTTCTGGAGGACACTAACATAAAAACTTCAGAACCTGGGAAATAGAATTGTGTGAGCCTTCCCTGCTGCTTGCAGTTAACAGAAAAATATGCAGGCATCAGGTAAATTTAATTATTCTTCCACAATTCTTTTGAATTCTGAATTGCAAAAGAGCAAGTGAACTGCCTGTCTGTGCAAACAGCAAACAACTATAACCTGGTTTGAGCCTGATTTGTGGTCATCCACAATGATGGCTGAAGAAACAATCCTCCTTTTTTTTCTTTTCCACAAGGAGAGCATGATCCTGCAAAATTTTCATCACTTTAATTTGTGAGAATTTGCTATAGGTAAAAAGTTTCCAGGCTCTACTTATCCATTGTCCAAAGATCTGCTACTCTTCCTCCCTATGTACAGAGCCCTGATAACTTTTGGGCCCTGCACAGGCATAGAATTTAAGAGTCAGTATTCTTGGTACTTCCTCTGCAAGCCTTATGGAAAAAAAATCACATTTCTGCACATGTAGTGAGGATAGAGGAGTGAGTTTAAGCCTAGTGACTGAAAAAATCTATGTTATAGGTGTTAGGGGGCAATATTTTGTCCTGTTTTTCTGTTCCAACTTTGGAAAAGAATTGGTAAACTCTAAGTGCACTCAAGAGACTATGGCTTTTGTGCAGACATCTGCAAAGTGATTGAATTTTCCCAATTGTGCAGGCACTCAGACACTTATTAGACAATATTACTAGAGCTATTTGGAAAGAAAGAGTGGAAGAGAAAAGAAATTCTGCATGTGTGAAGGAGTTTCTTGTAGCCTGTTTTGGGGAAGAAATTTTTCAACCAGTGTGGAGTGTCGTGGGGAAAAAAATACCCTAAAATACATTCTTTTTTTGCATTCACACAGTCCTTTGACCAAGACCTGCTCAGGCTTTGGCTTAACTTGATATTGCTACTTGTTGCACACTTTTCTGCAGGAATGTTTAGTCAGTGTCATGAGTGTGACCAGCGGGAACCCTGCACCTTCTGCTTGCACTGCCTGTCACACACACTCCGTGCCTGGTCCACAAAGGTGAAAAACAGCTGCAGCCTCCCTGTACATCGCAATGTCATCTTGAAGTGGCTCCCTTTCAAGAGGCTCTCGGGTCAGTCACAGGTTACAGGGATGTCTGTTAACAGCATGGCTGTCTCACACGATTGGTACAGGGAAAGCACCGGGACAGGCGTGCTCCTGGCATTCACAGAATGCACGCTGGGCATCCCTTCTGTGTCACACAGAGTAATACACAGGGCATTTACTGAGGATTCCACCAGCATGCCATGAACTTACATGCGGTGTGAGCATGTAAATGGGGCTTGGTGACACTGACACCTTGTTCTTCTGAGGCTGTAACATGATTTTTCTGATAGCTCCAAACGCCACAGCCCTGCTGGGCAAACTTTCAAAGGTGGGTAGAAATGTGTGTTTGCACATCAAAATAGGCAATTTATTTCACAAACACCAAGATGTCCAGTTATCCATTTTGCTTATGCAAATATGAATTCTCACAAGCACAACAGCTGTGCCTTCCCTGCAATTATTTTCATAAGGTAGAGGATTGTTAACTGAAGGAGACGTGCCTATGATGGTGCTTGGGGAGTGTTTCTGGGGCCCGGGTTGCACAAGTACAGGAAGGGTACAGATAGTCCAGCAGCACTTAGGCTCACTCATTTGCAGTGGTGCAAAACTGGCATTGCGAAAGCTGAATCTGGGGACAGTTTTGTGAGAAAGGTCAGGATCTGGATTGAGGGTGAAGACTGTGGACCCCTGGGCAGTGTTACGTCCGTGTCAATTTGGGGTGCGATGTCTTCTCATCCCATGCTCTGGGGCTCTGTTGGGCCCTGGAGTGCTGTGCTGGCCTTTTGGACACAGAGCTGCGTTTCTTAGGGATTGGTGAGGGTTTGCATAGGGCTTTGCAGGGCACCCAGGGGTTGGATGTGAGCGCGGGTACACTGAGCTTCCCAGGGGACCCTCCCCATCCCTTCCCCAGCTGGACCCCGTGGCAGAGCCCTGTCCAGCGCATCCTTCGGGACTCTGTTTCACAGCACCGCACGCCGTGCTGCGGACCCCGCCGCCGGTCCACGGCCGGGCGCGCAGGACGGCATCGCCCCGCGGCTCCCCTGCCGCGGTGCCGCTCGGCCGGCCCGGTCCCCTCCCGCGGGCTCCCCTATGAGGTCAGCTCGGCGCGGAGGCCCCGCCCGCCGCCCCGCCCGCCCGCCCGCGGCCGGGATAGGTGATGGAAT